>VWPW01025286.1:0-17502 GCA_013389825.1 Crypturellus undulatus
CTGGCTATTGTTGAGCACTTATGGACAAGAATGGCTTCAAAGTGTGTCCCCAATTCCCTTTCCATTTTCTTTGCCCAGCTAAGATGTTCTGTCCAGGGGGAGATGTCTTACTGTGATTTAAAATGTTTCACCATCCTAAGCACCGAAGCTCCAAGGCCAGCTTGCCACTAGCACCCACCAACCCATATGTGCTCAAGAGAGCAGGATTTCAGCTGGTTTACAGCAGTATGGACTTAGCCCTGTCCGTCCTGCTGGTTGGGTTTCACTGTCAGCAGCCTGTGCACAGACACACCGAGGAACCCAGTTAATTATGGTTGGGAAGTAGGAACAGACCATAGGGAATTCTACCTGGTAACTCTTGGGAGATCTTCGCTGCCAGTAGGAGAGGATGTCTTGGGGGCAGGCAAGGAGAAAGGGCAGCTGGAAGCAATCTGTCCCTTGTGATTTGTCACCTGCAAGAACCAAGTGTGACCAGGTTCCCTATAAAGGGCTATGAGAAAGGCACTCTCTGTTCTTTTCCATTCACCCTTTCCCCAGGGCCCTTCTGCCCCTCAGGATGATGAAGTCTTTTGCCTCGGCATTTTTGTTCAGGAAGGGTATCTTCTGCAACCTCTAATTTCCTTTTATTCAAGGAATTTGTTTTTCATTTGAGTTTGAGCAACTAGAAAGCGCTTGTCAGCACTGCGCGGTAAACAACGTATCCCCCATCTCTCATTCTTTAATCTCCATACTGTAGCAAGACTTGGAAAACAGAAACAGTGAACAATTTTAGTCCTGGAGTGTCACTTATTTCTCTGAGAGCAGCCTACGGCATCACACATTTTATGTAAGCAGTGACCCCATTCCTGGGTGCACAGACACACAACATATCTCATTTAATTTGCAGGCTCAATGCTTCATAAACTGTACTTTCCTCGAGGGACTGTTATGGAGAGACACGAGGGTAGAGAGACATGTTTTAGTCCTCTGTTTGCTAAATCTTAACATTAACCCAGGAAGCCTTTTTTCCTGTTCAAAGATAAACTCCAGTTCCCTTTAAATCAGTTTTTTGCAATTACGTGCCATTCCAGTCTTTATGTCTCCCTCGGACAGAATGCGTATTGTTTGGAGGGGATTATTCTGGTTTTGGACTTTACACTAGGACTCATTATCAGAGAGTTGATTCCACCACTTGTAAAGTACTAAAATAGAGTCCTAGTTGATCCTAAAAATGACCTTTGGCTTTAAGAACAACAAACATCAACACTGTCTAAGCACCATTATACAAGTTTCTGAAATTTGCTAAATATCTCATGGACACAAAAATAATAATAAAAAATCCCTATACTATTCCACTGTAGATCTATGCAGTTGAGAGCAAGTAAAGTTATCTGATTAAGGGTCTTTTGGTATCTACTAGCAAGAGTGAATAAAACCTAGATAGAAAGCCCCAATTCTGTCTGTCTGAAGGCTCTGGATGCTGTACGGACAAATTCTGAAGGAAAGAGTGCCATCTCCTCTCACACAGATCAGCATCTCACGCTTTCCTATACACTATGTAGAACTGAACTTTCCCATTATTTGGAGAAAGTTGTGGTTATAGCAAACCCCTTTGCAAACCATCACCCTGAGAGTTTCTCCTGAAGTGGTGCCTGCCCTGGATGCAGGGACCTGACTTCAAGTGCCAGAGTCACATTAGCTGCTGCGGGGCCCATCTCAAGGAAGTGACTCGCACAGAAGAGTAGCTTCAAGAGAGGCACATTCAGAAGCACAATTGTACACACCTCCCCAACAGCTTTAGCCATCCACACCTCCTTGTGTTGAGGCATTTGCACTGCCGTATCCTGAGCTGCTCTAATTCTGTTGGCTGGGATCAAGAAAACACCCCTATATTCTCAGCTTTAGATCTGAGCTGGGCTTAGCTCTCCTGCAAAAATTTGATAAACTATATGAGTCCTTGCAGCACGGCTGTGGTATAGAATTTTCCAGTCTTACAGACATCCCAGGTTAGAGTACAAATAACTCTATGGTAGGCAAAGCATCAACAATTCAATCATAACTGCAAGCAGAGAACGAGTTCTTTTTTTCTAGCAACGTAGAGAGCAACCCTTCTCATCCCAGTATCAGTGAGAACCTGCTACTGGGAGCAGCCGCATGGTCACACCACAGCCAGCGTGCACTGGGATTGCTCCTGAGCGAGGAGGAGAGGAGATGTACCCCCTGTTTCTCAAGCAATCTAACTGCAATCCCAAATTAATCCCACCTAAAAAAATCCTCCTGGCTAGTTGGATTTATTGACTCAGCTTTATCAAAACCTCAAGCAGGTGAGATATCTACTTCATTAGTCCTCTGCCTCATCTCCCAGGGCATAGCCCTTATAAACGAGAAGGCGCAGAGAGCTTAGACTTTAAGCTACAAGCTGTTTGCAGACAAATTTTCTCTGCCCCTCCAGACAAGTGTTTGCTGCCTCTCAGCATCCAAATTCAGAATAATTATAGTGACCTCCCAGCTGCCACTGATAGAAACGCTGAAGACAGATTTATGTCCATGAAGTTTTTTACAGCTAGAGCTACCATATGGCCGGATTTCACTGGGCACACTGTGCAAAGCCGACTCTCTCCAGACAGCAAAACGACTTTGGCCACTTGTCCCAAATTTCTGTGTGTCTTCAGCTCCTCCCTGCCTGGCTGACATGTGGCCGGGAGCCAAGAACCATCCTCACAGCGACTTCAGATATGTCCAAGTCACCGTGTTCGTGCTGCTCCTCCACTCTGGCTCAGCCTGAGGGGATGCAAAAACGCCCGAGAGGGAGGTTCCTCCTCGGGGCTGTCACTTCTCATCGGAGCACAGGGACCTCACAAACCAGGGGCTGTTCCGGCACTGACTCACCTTTGATTAGAAAACGCTTTCTGCAACCCACTGCCTATCGCTTGCCTGCAGATTTTAGCAGGTTTTTAACTGTATCTGTTGGGATTTAAATAGCACAATCTGCATCCTTTCTTTAGCGTCCTATGAACATGTTACCTACCATAAAATGAAATCATGTTTCCTCTTCATGTCTCCACTGAAACCTCCAAGGTTGTGAGTCTCTAGTTTAGTTCACTAGAAACTTTGCAAATGCTGAGTTTGGAGAAATATTTCTTTTAGTTCAAAACCAGAACAAAACAAAACAAAACAANCTCAAACCCGGAACAAAACAAAACAAAAAAAAAATGAATTCCATGCCAAGGAAACTGAGAAGAAAACAAACAATTAGAACATGCAGGGCCTGACTTTTTCCCTCCAGTGAAAAACAGACATTTTAATAATTAAGCAGTTTCACAGTGTTTGTAGAAGGAAATGAAAGTTTATTGCTTCTGCTCTTTCTGTCAAGGCACAAGGCAAAGTGTGGGACTTGCCGAGCAGAAAACTTAGTCGAAGGGAAGGAAAGAAACCACAGTAATACAGCAGGCAAAGGAGGAACAAGTCTCTAATTCCCAGGATATTTACAGTATTTCAGCAGGAGTTTGGTTAAAGGAGGAGAGAGTCAGGGTTTGAGGCCTCATTTTATAAACCAATATTTATGCATGCAAGGAACTTGGGTGAGTATGTACTGGGCTGTGGTTAAAAAGAGACCCTCCAAGTCTGACCCAGGGAAAGCTGGATTGTGCAATTCTGACTCATATTTTAGGACTGCTAATGCTCTAATTTAAATCAATGGGAATTTGATTTTACTGACGTGAATGGGAACAAGTTTAAGCCTTTGCTCTGTTGTGATTCCCTTGAAGAATATGGGGCAAAGTTAACTAATGCTTGTTAGAGGAAAAAGTTTGGCCTCTGAAAGCAGGCAATCACATCTTCCTCTCCTTCAGAAACTCAATGTGAATTAAAAGCAAAGCATTTATTTTTCTTCTCTAGGCAAACAGAGATGTGGATTAAACACCCTCAAAGTTAGGAGGATTATTCTGCATTCCTATCTAAATAAGAGAAAGGCAAATCTGATTCAAGACACACAGAGCTAAAAGATTTAAGCTGTGCCAGCTCTCTTACAAAATGTTAAAATTGATACAATATGGCTGGGACAGATTTTTCCATCAATGCTGCAGACAGACCTCAGTGAAGCCTTGGTGTCTGCTTTGTAAGTGAAGGCTGGGGAGCTAAAAGTAGTTAGTTTCTATTTGGGAACAAACGGTAAAGATAGAGATACAGAGCAGGAGCAGCATGGAGCATTAAAGGGAAGAAAATCACAGAGCCACTCCTGATATATACAGCAATTGTAATTGATATTGCGATTGCATTGAAGTTGTGATATCAATTGTATTGATAATACAGTAAATATAAGAGCCTGATCTGACCTCTTACACAGTGGGAATACCCTGTTGCCCAGTATCACATGGACTGAAATAGGACATCACGTGAGTGAGGAAGAGAAAGGAATTTAAAATCAGTCAGAATCCAAGCAATATTGCTAAAGAAGGGAATTTAAATTTTCTTTAGTTTTGTTTTTTCTTTTTGATACCATAATTTCACAGCTTTTTTTTTTCATACAGTGTGGCTGCCTGAGAGAAGGCCAAATCCGTCTCTGCTGGCCGATGGAGGCAGGTATTCAGTGACATCTCATGACAGTGTCACCTAATACAGCTCAGATATTACTGGACGTGATGGGATGAACTACATCTCTGTTAGGTCCTCTTCTACTCGCGTCTGCTTCATAAATGCATGCTCTAGTCTGGAAAGAAGGACACTTTACTACAGAGCAGAGAGCATAGAAATAAAGCCCATTTTTAAAGCATAGAAAATAGCTGGATCAACTCCTCTCCACAGAAACACAAAGCAATACATCACATTTCCTTTTCTTTTTACACTTACTTTGAAATGCACTTTTCATTGCTTTCATTAATATTTCATAACTTGCAGAAGGAGGCATATGTCTGGTAAGAGTACATGAATCTCTACGTTCCATGTGGTTACAGCTTTGCCAGCTGCAAATCTGCTTGGAAGAAGTTTGATGGCACGAGCACAGGAAAAGTTAGCAGCTCTCAGGGGTGGGAGCAGACATAGGTAGAACGAACTCAGGTAAAGCTCTTGCATTGTCTTACTTGAGGAGAAAACGGAAGGTGGACCCATATCATGACAGAAGAGCCCTGTAACGGAGGGAGTTATGAACTTTCTACTGCGAAACAGGACGGATGAGGTGACGAAGCTGGAAGGAAGCAGTTTCGCTTGCCTTGCGGCCTCGGTAAGTGACACGCTGCTTTTACTGCCCTGCCAGATGTCAAAGGAACGATGGGTTACCAAGAAGAGATAACTAATGCATGGAGGGGAGGGAAGTGTCAAGTGCTGGCATGTATGAGCATCGCAGCAAATGTACTTGCTCTATAAAGAATGGATCCCAAAAGGCCCATTTTGCATTTGCACGTAACTGCCTGGACAACACAGACTCTGCAGGGATTTGTGTGCTTGTTCAGGCGCCGCTTAGACACTTTACCTCATAAAAAGGGACATCTGCTGAAAGAGTATGTGGACACGTCTATGTAGGCCATGCAAGCACAGGCATATATTTGGGTTTAGAGGAAAGCAGGGTGCTATAAGTGGCCAACTCACAATGTTCTCTGCACTTACGTTCCCAGCAGTAGGAAAGGGAGGCTGTTACCACCGTTGGCAAGGGAGAGGGGAGCAGGGGACCCGAGACCTAGAGGAGCAGACTCACTCACCCACAGTCACACCAGGGATCTGGAGAAAAAGAGATCATACAGGGATGTTTTCTCTACTACTGAGCCTAGGTAGGGTGGGGAGAAAACTGTACATGGAAATGCTAAAGATTGGACAGTGAAACCTTGTCCCTAGTGGATCAGCTCCAGGTGGAGGCCCAGCACGGACTCCTCCAGGTTTAGGTAGGATCATCTCCATCTCATCCTTCCCTCCAGCCAGTTGGGCAGCCTAAGGTGCTGAATAGCACTCATCCTCTCCACCCATTTCATGAAACCCGTGGAAACTTGTTTCAGATCTCTATTTCCCTCCCACTGCCAATCTGTTTAGAGCTGGGTGATGCATCTGAAAGCGATGGGACTGCGAGGAAAAGGGCATGGATGACAGTGATGTTGCATAAGCCTGTTTCCAAAAGGAAATCTGGCTAAAAATTGAACAGTCTGGTGTTTCATACTGCTAATTATCAGAAGACAACAGCAAAACACGGGCAATGAGGAATCAGATAAAAACACGCAGAAACAGAACATGCTTTTATCAGCACAGTTATCAGTGTGTAACAAAGTAGGGAATCTAAGAGTGACTTGAGGTTATTTCTTTGGGACATCAGCAAAGCTTTTGTGTCTCCATAAGCAAAAGGATTGTGTTTTTAGTTACTTATTAAGTAAGTTCTCTTTGTAGTGTAATCACCTTTGTAAACTGATTACTGTGGAAAATATTGGAGAGATATTTTGAAGCCTCATAACCATAACTATTTTCATGCCCTAGTTATTTGGCCAAAATCCTACTCTTCACTCAGATTAGTGGAAATGCTCTTGATTTACAGTGAGCTATGAATTTGCAGCATGTACCCTGGGGAAAGACAGAATGCTAGTTAATATCATTAGATAATGGGAAAGAGAAGCCAAAATATCTTTTCTCTATGGCATAACACGATGCTAAAAGCAGTGCAACATCTCTGGATCTCACAGGGCTAGAAAGGAGTAGTATTTTGGTATATGTTCTTTCAAAAATCTAGTAATAACGGTGAGGGAGTGGGGGATATGATAACTATGGAGCCAATCCAAACTGCTTGAGAGATACTGCAATGGAAACCACCATGGATGGAGATGGAGCCTTCTAAGCACTTCCTTCAGCAGCAATGTGGAGATCTTGGCAGTTCAGGGGTTAACATGAGGCTAGGGCTGCCTTACAGAAAGAGCTGGGAAGGTCAGCGCAGGGGAGCCTCGAGGAGGGGAAGGGATTTGCTGTGATCTTTCAAATCTCTTCAATATAATTATGCCCTAGCAACGAAGGGGGCAAAATGGATAAAAACACTGAGAAGAAAGAGCATGGAGGAGACGATGAAAGCAGCAGCCACGTCGACACGCTAAGGAGCTTGCCGTGAAGCAGCAGTACCGACTGCTAATTAACAGCAGCACTGCTAATGCTACTGCTGCAGAGCCTGGCGCTCTGAGAGGTGCTAATTGGGCTCCCACCTCCCTCTCGTGGGGTCATTGCTTATACGAAGGCTGCAGGACACTCAGGCCCATTCTGCAGGTACCCATATAGCCTAGAGAGCCTGTAGATTAGGAACATGATGGGGATGTGGATCTGGACTGGAGAATTTTAGAGCTCAGCCTTCCCCCGCTCCCAACACGCACATTTTGCACCTCCTGGAGCAGTTTGCACTCAGCTTCCATAGCTGTGAGCAGAACCACAACTGCTTTAATTGCATTAGCAGGATGGAACAATCTGTGCTTAGCTGCACAGATTTGCTTGCCCAAAAGTAGGAGACAGTGAAGAACTGGGGCCAGAAACTCTCTAAAGAGCTTGCGATCTGCTGCCTTAATTAAAGACAGTATTGATTTGAGCAATAGCTACCCGCTGGATACTTGCCCTGGATGTGTGCATTGCCTGTGTCATTCTACAGCTGCACTCTCTTGTCGTCTCTATAAAGATATGCTCCAGCAATGATGTATTCCTAGATGAACCCAGGTGCACTGTGTTGCTGGGCACTGAGGATGTGGCAAGAACATAGCTAAGGTCGGGTACTACCACTGTCACGGTGCTGAAAGCAGCGGTCAGCACGAGTAAGCTCAAAGGAGGAAGAGCTGGAGCTGATTTGAGTAGGAATGGGAATCCCAGCTTCTTAGCAGAGCTTCCCACTCCATTTTACATGAAAGACTGGGGCAGGGTGGAAAGACACCAAGTTTGGTATAGGCTATGCCTGCCCTGGAGTGTGCAGCTTTGCTTCTCCTGTGTGCATTTTTATAAGGCAATTGGGCAATATGCTGTTTTCCCAGGATTGCCCGTGGGAGAATCCCACTCCGGCTGTTTCTGTACGTTACACCTGAGGCATCTCGGGGTGTCCTCAGTTCATGCAATTACACTGTGACAAATTCAAGCACAAAACGAAGGCCCTCCCCGTTCCCCCTGCCAACTGCTAGGATGTGCCACCTTATTTCAAGCAAACAGTAAATGAAGAAATAAGAAACTCAAGTGACATGGCTGGAAGAGAAACATCAATTCCTAGGAAAATTCCCAGGGCTTTTCTGCTCTGTATTTACTTGGATCTGCTCCCCTAATAAAATGGGGAACAGCTGAGCAGTTTGGAAAAAAAGGAAACTTCGATTACACAAAAATCTGTATGAAGGACTCCGATTTGAGGCTAATCCCTCTCTCTGCTTCTTTGCTTTCCCCATTTCTTCAAGCGTGCTGCTTTACCGACGCAGCCATAACAAGGGACTCACGGTGGCTTGGGAGGCTCTTGGTTTTTCCTCTTTTGGAAATATTTCAGACCCGCTATCTGGGAGCTGCTCTGACCCTGTGCCCAGGCAGCCCGCCGCCCCAGCGAGCGCTTGTGCTGCAGCACAGAGTCAGGCCCAGTGGCTTGTCTCACACACAAGAAATTACTTGTTTTCTGCCATGAGTCCAAAGTAAAGATTCTGTTTATCGCTATCGCAGGAGTAGAGCTGGAGAACCTCCAAAGAGAGCAGCTTGCTGCAGGAAAGGGCACTGACTGACGCAGCAGTGAATTGACATGAGATGAGAATCGCAGCTTAATAATTTTCTGCTTCTTAATAGATTTCATGTAAGAGTATGTCATAGAAGTGGATGAAAAACATGACATAATAAAAACCACTACTGAAACCAATAAGTATCAAAATGATACAAGCTGCTGCTATGTGATTTGCACATAAATATGATCTGTGGCTCTGCTTTGCAGGCATGAAAGCCTCTCACATGTGGGAATGTTAGAAATTGGATCTTATATCTGTGCATAAAAGTATTTGCTCTGATGGAGCTGCCTCTGTTATTCACTCAAAAACAAAAGGAAAAGGGGGAATACTCATGTCCTAGTGACTCAATACAGCTTAAAACAACCTTTGAAGGGCTCCTAGCCATATGTTAACAGAATGCAATCCTTCTGAATAGTGAATTGGTGTGGCAGCTTTACCTAGTACCAATATTAGGTTGGCCATCAAAAAGGTTCAGCACGTTTTGCATTTCAAAGCTTCCCCCTGTGAAGACTTAGGCAAACGCCAGACTCCCGGGATTACCCGTTTCACTGCTGCCTGGGAAGGGACTCCCATTCTCCTCCTCCGCTCATGCGGATTCCCCAGGGCTGCCAACCCTTCCTGCTGCTCTACCAAGAGTTACGTAAACAAGACTGGATTATGCCTGATCACACAGCCAAAGCCTTGCCTCAAGATTAACAAAATGGTGCTAATGCGTCCAACACAAGAAGTTTTCTGGTAGGAAACTGAGAGGAGCAGGAATGCTGAGTGTATTTTTTGTTCTTTGCTCAACAAACCTGGGGGGATGCTGAGGATAGCAGTGAGCAAACAAAGAGGAGCTTTGCTCTCGAAGCTGGAAAACAAAATGTAGTTACATTTGGAGCAGTAGCAGAAGAGCCTGAACCGCCAAGTCAACCCACCCAGAGCTTCTCAATATAGACACATCAGATGAGGCGCAGAAGAAGCAAAACTGCGTCTGCACAGCCCTGCACCAATGGAGCACAGCGTTGGGATACGAGCTGCCTCCTGCCTGCTGCCACTTTGGATCTTGGGCTAGCACAGGTAGCAGCAGCGCACCAGCACCCAGATGCTGCACATACCAAACCTGAAGTACAGATAGTTTTAATGTCCCTCAGTGCTGAGAACGTGCCTGTTTTGTATATGGGAATATGGGCAGGGACCTTAGGCAAATGCAATTTTAAAATAATTTTTGCTTTAATGAAACTGCAATGCTGTAAAGACCGTGGAGGAAATAAATGGATGAAAACATCTCAGAAGGTACAAGAAAAGCTCCCTCGCGTTTGATCTGTCTGCTGTACCTTTAGAAGCAGCTATATTTATTTACAGCGCAGTCTCAGGCCCACTGGACCCAGCGGGACGTCTGCGCGGCTTTGCAGCAGGCGGCTGGATGCGGAGGCTGCGCCGCACCAGGCACCGCTCACGCGTGCCCTTTGGCTGCTCGCTGGGCTAAGCCCATTTATCTGAGCCGTGGCAGCCGCAGAAGCAGTTTTAGCGATTAACCCACTTCTGCTGCCATAAAATTAATCAAGCTGCTACTTTTTATTTACTTCGGGAGTCTGTTTTAAGTTTCCGGACGCTCAACTGCAGGGGAAGTAAAGGGGAAGGGAGAGATTATTTTGCATGTTGGAAATGGAGTATTGTTGTTGTTTAAGCAGCAAGAGGGGGGAAGGACGCTGAGCGACAGCCGGGCAGCCCCTGGGACAGAAGACGCTTTGTCTGTCCCTGCGCGGCCGCAGCTCCGACAGCTGCCAGCTCGGCCTCTCCCATACGGCCCACTAATAACATCAGGAAGAATCACTGTATCCCGCTCCACAGGGAAAGCTGGACACGTTCATCAATGAGGGCATGGGAGCTGAGCCAACAGGTCAACCCACGTCCCAGGCTGCAGCTATCTGGAAAGCAGGAGACCCGATAGATCCAGGACGGCTGAGATGCTCCACATGCCTATGAGGCGGTAGAACTAATCTTTGGGGAAATAGTGATATAAGAAATTTCTCAGGTGCTATGAAGAAGTGTGGTTGGAAGGTACCACTCCTCTTTGAAGTTAAGTTTGAAAGGTTAAGTATGCACTTTGAAGATCATTTGGAGATAATCTGGAACCGCAACACATCCCACCTTCCACCTGCGGCTTCTGGAAATGTCTCCGTTCTCCTTGAGCTCCTAGAAACCAAAGGCTGGTGGTGGTGCCTGGCCAAGGGCTGCAGTGCACGGGGCCACTCAAGCTCAGGCAGAACAACAAACCTCAGGCCCAGCTGCCGCAACACCAGCGAACGGCATAAATGCAGGGAAAAGTCTAAGCGGAGCAATGGGGCAGTTAATAGCTTTGATTTCAATCTCTGGAAATGTGGAAAATAACTGATTTCAACCCCATCTTATTCTGCCTCCATTAGCAGCAAGTACTGGCAAAACTAATTAAGAAGACAGTCAGAAAGCAGCTTTATTGGTAACAGTAACTGGTTCTGAATTGCTTGACAATTTTAATAGTTTTCAGCTGACTCAGGCAAAAGAGACTACCCATGAATTGTGCTGCAGAAATGCTGAAATTAAATGCAAGAGCATAGAAAGTAGACAAAAAAAGTATCTTTTTTTGTATGGGTTTTCAAGTACTCCCTGGGTGTCCCCAGCAGGGAAGAAAAGCCTGTAAAGAGCAGCATTAGCTCTCAGATTCTTCACAGGAGCAATGGACATTATGGCAAAAATAGTTTGCCTGAGAACAGCTGGGATCCTCCCAGCTTTTGTGGCTTGTCCTGAGGTGCGGGGGCTAATGAGGCAACAGGAGCAGCGGTGCCTCATCGCTGACATGAGAGTCACAGGTGGTGGGGAGGACACAGGTGAACCCCAGGATCTAGCGGTTGAGCTAATTGCCAAAATGGGGCGTATAAAATGGAGCATGAAGATATTAAATTCTCTTCTCTCCAGCCGTGAGTTTTTCTTTTTGCATGGAACATTTTCTCTTGGAAGTCTCCATCCTTCTGCCTGGTTTGTCTATAAGGCCAAAAAATGCAAATTCTGTAAGGCAGAGATGGACAGAGGGACTGCACAGATACAGTCATCTTAGGGAGCTATGTTAAGAAGCTGGGACCCTGTATTTACATATACCTGAAAAAATAAAGAAATCTGGAATAAGAGAAAGTTTTGTTTTGTTTTAAACTAGCCACAAAATAAACATTTCTGGGGAAATAACAGATAGCAAAGAGTTTTCTGTAAATTCCTGGAGATAGAGCAGGTACCCTCAGAGAAGCAAAGCACATTTCTACATGCTCAGTTCCCCCTTTGGGCGATGCTTCCTCCTCAGACTGACATTTCAGTTATGTTCAGACCCTGAGGCACCTCAAAAGAAAACACAACAACATATCTGCTGGGGAGAAAGTGCTGAACTTTACATAGATGGCATTTGGAAACAGAGAGATCACGGCTGGGAGCTCCAAACGGCTTTGAAAGCAGCAGAGCTGCTGGACTCAGTTATGTTAGAAAAGCGAATTTGGTGTGGCAGAAATACCGTGACGGGGAAAAAAGTTAATGCCGCTATATCACACTAACCTCAGCTGCAAAATATACTGAAAATTCATGGTAAAGTTGCTAAAAAGGAAGGAATGCAAGACTTTTTTTGCATGAAAAGTGCTCACTAGGGGAGTCGTAACCCCCATTATCCAATGCAGCCCTGTTTTGTGGGATCAGAGCCCATGACACAAAACAGAATTACAGAATCCCAGAATTGTTGAGGTTGGCAGGGACCTCTCGAGGTCATCTAGTCCAGCCCCCCTGCTCCAGCAGGGACACCCAGAGCACGGGGCACAGGGCGGCATCCAGGTGGGTTTGGAAGATCTCCAGAGAAGGAGACTCCACAGCCTCTGTGGGCAGCCTGTGCCAGGGCTCTGGCACCCTCACAGGAAAGAAGTTCTTCCTCGTAAGGAAATGAAACTTCCTGGGCTTCAGTTTGTACCCATTACCCCTTGTCCTGTTGCTGGCCACCACCGAGGAGAGTTTGGCTCCATCCTCTTTACATTCTCCCATCAAGTGTTTGTGTATGTTGATAAGGTTCCCTCTCAATCTTCTCTTCTCCAGACTAAACACAGGTCTAGCTCACTTAGTCTTTCCTCATAAGATAGATGTTTTAGTCCCCTTAATTATCATCGCTCCACGCTGGACCCTTTGTCCCTCTTGTACTGGGCAGTCCAGAAACATCTCTCAAAGGTTTGAAGAAATCCAGGCTGTTCCTAAGGCCCCAGTCCCAACAACAAGGACAAAACGAAAACGTCTGCCATGCGTTTTGGATATTGCTTCAGTTAGATGGGCTGAAGCTTCAGCAGTTTGCAGGGAGGCACAGGCTCGGGTGCTCATTCACCCGGGAGCTGGCATGGAGCAACTGCAAACAGGGACATATGACATATGGAAAAAGGTGCCGTCACTGCCTCTACCCTGCACTTAGGAGGGTAAAACTGCAGGAGAGGAAACGCTTTGCTCACCCTGACAGCAGATAACACAAATGGGGCACTGCCAAACGTGGGCACGAGGGAGCGACGCAGTGAGACAGCTGGGTTGAGACGACAGCTCTGGCCCGGTGCTGGTAGGGAGATGCTTCGCGGCCACAAGTGGCTTCACACAGAGTGCAGAAGAGACAGCAGCCACGGGTGACAAGCATGTCCTGAGGGGGCCCAGTGCCTCATTTTCCCCGTGAGCACACAAAGCATGGGCACAGCTTCACGAAGATGCAGTTAGGCATGCCAAGCTGCATGTATGATCTGGGCAAAGCCCCGGTTTCTTACTCGCACACGCAGCCCCTCTCATTTCTGAGAGGATCTTGAAAAACATCCACGTCTCTTGGAGTGGGGAGGAATCTTCCCACCCTTCTTTTTCCCCAGCGGAGAGTGTGAACAACTCCACAAACCTCAGTGCCCCCTTTACAGCAGCTGTAAATCGTGAGCAACGTGCGCTATCAGACACGCAGCTCTCATTTATAGAGCAGAATTTATGTTTTCACCCCTTGGAGCTGTAGATAGGTCTTATTGTGATTTTTGCTTTTGTGGTGAAGGCCAATATATAAGAATTACCTGATGTTATCAGGGGACCCATTCTTTTTGTCCCTTATCTTTTTTTCTGAAAGCAGAAGCTACTTAATCACTGTTAGCTGTACACTGCACGCAGGGTCCTCTGTGATTCACCCATATTTCTGTTTTCAGTATTATTAGCTTGTGATGGTAGGATGAACCCCCTGAAGTACACACAGCACGCGCTGACTCGCAACTACATGTGTAAATTATAAACAACTTTTCAGTGACTTTTTAAAGGAGACATGGCACCAATATTAACTGCATGTTAATATCAAACTGAGGTGCAAAACAGGCTTTTGGGGAATCACTGCGAGCAGAGCAGATTTAGTAAAGTATTTAGATTTCCATGATTATTTGTGGAGACTGAACTGCAGTAGCCTAAGCTGTACAGAACTTACTTTACTCCCATTTCTCAGAAAGGTGGACACCAAGTTCCTGAAGGTATTCACGCATCTACTGCCACAGGCTTAAAAAGCAGCCAGACTGAAGATCTCGCTTAGAAAAGCAGGGTGACATCCAACAAGAGTTTCAAAACACACCACACATTAAGCTCCTGTAGTTTTCATTAGATCTCATTAGGTATCAAAGAGATTATGAGGAAGTAACTAGGTTTCCCCATGCCACTTTCAGTGCTGAAATACCCTCAAAAACTGGGTCAATAATCTATTCTTCCTTGAAAACTCATGAAACTGTCTCCTGAAGTTGTTTTGGTGTCTCACAGTTACTAGAATCACTTTTGAGGGCTTGGATATAATTGTGCAAGCCTGTGCCAGCTACAATATTGAAGGGTTTGTAGCAATTTCTAGGAGACACTGCAATGATTGAGTAGATCTGGTTAGTCTCAGGTATGCAAGTAGCCAGGCAAAGGCCCAAAATGTGAGGATGCCATAATGCAACCTGTTGTGAAAATGCTCCCTCATCATGTAGGCTTTATAGTCCATTCCTCCATTTTTGGTCCAGGAGAGATGGGAACTTTCTCCACTCCAAAATTCATACAGTAGTGATGCCTGCCACTAGGAAAATCACAGAAAATGTGGCATTACCACTGCCATTCCTGCAGCTGTGTGATGTAGAACCTAATTCTGATCAAGGCTGTCTCTATATGAACATGCTTTCAACAGGGTCAGGTCTGAGCACACATGTGGTATCAAGTTCCACAAACTGGATATATGGGCAAGCCTCATATCTCATCACAGATTCAACCAATGATAATCAGAGAGCAACATCCTCCTTCCCACTTCTTCCTGCATCCATTTCTATCTCCCCACCGAAAGGTAGAAGTGAGCAAATGCAGAGGAAACTTTCTTACCTCTGTCTCCCTGAAGCTTTTTGCCTTCCAGGAGAAGGACTCCCCCAGCTTATGGCCTTGCTTGTGCTTTGCCTGCTATGATGGTGACTTCTCCCATGGAGACAAAACAGCAAATTTCTGGAAATAAAGATGAAAATCTGGCTCATCTAAAACATCACGCAAAGGATGTCAGGGCTTGATGGAATGGTTTGTTTAAATAAATTTGCCTTGAAGAAGCAACTCTTAGAGCCGAGTTCTGCCTGTCTTTTACATNTGCAGAGGATACTTTCTCACCTCTTTCTCCCTGAAGCTTTTTACCTTCCAGGAGGACTCCCCCAGCTTATGGCCTTGCTTGTGCTTTGCCTGCTATGATGGTGACTTCTCCCATGGAGACAAAACAGCAAATTTCTGGAAATAAAGATGAAAATCTGGCTCATCTAAAACATCACGCAAAGGATGTCAGGGCTTGATGGAATGGTTTGTTTAAATAAATTTGCCTTGAAGAAGCAACTCTTAGAGCCGAGTTCTGCCTGTCTTTTACATCCACATGAAGGTACGTGACATGCCAGGACTTTCACCTTAAACACTGGGATCCGCAGAGGGCAAAATATCAGGCACTGGGCTTAAGCTTCTGGTGAACTATGCATGGATGCTGTAACCTGTCCTTTCAAGCAGGCTAATCTCTGTGTAGGCATAGCTGGTTTGTCTGAAGTATCTTAGTGTGTGCCTACCAGGCTGTGCTGCTGCGGGGATTTAGGGAAAGGAATGCCAGACTTCTGGATGCTGATCAGCTTTAGATGGGTGTTACATGCTGAGCTGCTCAGCCCTGACAGGACTGGGGCAGCGCTGATTTGGAGAAGCCGCAACAACTCTAAAACTTCTGGGGAGCTTCAAATAGGGAGGTGCTGTTGGAGCTGACATGTAGGAAATCTGTCAAAAGCTGAATAGAAATTTTTCACAAATCACAGTTTTATACTTAGACACTCCCATCCCACTTGAAGTTCAAGTTCTTTATGGGATTTTGCTCATACTACTTAGATTAATCTAACTTCAAGAACTCTTCCCTTCTACATCTAGGTCCATTTTCCAATCAATGTGCCACTTGCTACCAGGCTCTCAGCCTAAAGCACCCCAATTTAAGATTCTTAACTGTTAAGTAACATATATTTTTCATCAAAGCAAGTACAGCTTTTAAATGAGCTTATATTCTTACCAGAAATTTAGCTTTCAGCTATTCTTGCTGTATCCATTTATAAAGGTGCAAGCAGCATTTTTTAAGCATGAAAATTAATTTCCTCTTCATGCTTCTATAATTCAAAAGCAATTTAAGGACTACAAAATAGGACCCATTCCACTGCTTTTAACTGCATCTTCTTGCTCTCTCTCTTTCTGTCTCTCTCGCTTTCACACACTTCAAGGATTAACAAAATCCTCAGCCCCAGAGGAGCATCTGAGATAGCACGAGCATCTGAAAATGAGAAGGTGTGATGCTCAGTGTTTTGTAGCTTTCTAAGTAGGCCTAGAAACATTTACAGTCTTAGCTAATCACATTACATTTGCTTAATTAATGGGAAGCGCCTGTGCTAGAAGGCTGACGGGCTTTGACAGCTGAGTGCAGCTGCCCCGGCTGCCGGCAGCATGTGCGAGTGCTTAATGGGAATAGGTGAGGGGTCACAGGAGGTGCAAAACAGACAGTAAATGTACAGTAAATACGCATATGCACATATGGAGTGTGCTGTATGCCTGCAGGACTCCGCGGACTAAGCACTGGCTTTAAACCGCCTTTGTGTTTGCTGTGGTCCGTGGCTGCGTGGGGACCCAGCATGTCACTGCTGTTGGATAGAAAAGCTCTTGGGCTCCTCGGCATCATCTGGAAGTGCTTGCATTGGCCTGCGAGCCCCAGGGAGCAGCTGTGCCCGTTCTTGATCCTGGCCCTGCACAAGGAATCAAGGGATGCCTGGGATCACCCTCTCCCACGCACTGCAGCACCGCTGCAGGCTGCTGGAGCACCTTCAAAGAGCCTTCCTAGGATGAGGAGCTGCCTGTGAATAGGAGCCGCAGGAAAGCGAAGGCAGTTGTGGTTTCCGAGGAAGGAGAAGAAAAAGAATGATGTAGGCGGCGTGGAAAATCACCGGTGCCATTCAGGGCTTCCCCTGTATTTAAATTGGAAAGTCAGTCTGATCTTTTGAATTATCTGCTCCATCCCTGTCCAAATGACTTCTTCTATTCTTGCAGTGTAGCACACTAGCCTGAAACACCCACAAGCAGCTGCCAAGCCCAGCGGTCTGATGGTAACAGAGCCAGTTGTACATCAGACATCATACCCTGCCCCAGCCTACTCTCGCTCACTGTGTTGCCCCCTGCTTCTCGGATATTTTCCCCGGGAAAGAGACTTCATCAGTACAGTTTGCACAAAGCCATCCAGATGGCAGCGATGGCAGCAGGGCAGTTTCCCTCTTCCCCACCTTCCTTGGAATTG
>VWPW01025287.1:0-13109 GCA_013389825.1 Crypturellus undulatus
TCCCTGGATATGTTCCTACAATCCTTGTTAATTATTTTTGAATTCATAGATTGTGCCGAACTCACTGAATTTAACACTTTTCAATCCGTTTGTGTGGGTATTGCCACCAGACTGAAGGTTGCCCCTACAGCAGCACCTCTGGCCTAGCTCCAGCCTCATGCCAGAACACAGGGCCCAAGAGGGGTAGCGCGCTTATGAAGTTCTGCCCAGAGCTACGGTACTCATGCCCTGTGCGCGTGGAAAAAGTACTGAGATGGTCCTGACCCACAGGCTGTTCCCAACCAGCACAACTCCACACAGTTCACCAGTTTACTTAGTACCTTCCTGACTGCTCCGCAAACTGTGCAGAAAACAAGGCAGAATCTGTTGTCACATCTATGGGCATGCCCCACAGATGAGCAACGGGGCAACCAGCATGCTCTTATTTCTGAGGGTAAAGAGTTATTTCCAGTTTTCCTAGTTATCGACTCCAGGTTCTCTTAAAAATTTTGCAAGATATAAGAACTCTGGTGAATGTAAACGGAATGGATATGATTCCACCGCTCACAAATGGCATGCAGATAGTGGGGCTGCCTGGAGCTAAATATAGAAGAACCGAGCTCTGACTCTATCTCCTTGTCCATCTCTGTCCTCACAGATTAGGACAGGCACCGAGGCCACCTGCTCTGCTCACTGAGGGCCCAATTCTGCCACTCTGCCTCATGTTAAATAGCACCTTACTCAATGAACAGCCATAGTGATTTAAAAGCAGTGGTTATGCTGAAAAAAAACAGAAAAGAAATACACATTTTAGAAAAATTGCTTCACATAAAGACACAAATTTTGAAAGAATGTAAGAGTCTCAGAGAGCTCTTGGATGGATTGGAATAATCGCTTATTCACTGAGGGAATTAGAATTTTCTCTTCTGGCCTGATTCTTTATAACCAGTATTCTCACTAAAAGTCCTGCCTTTCTGCAAAGCTTCCCCAAACCTTACTAAGGCAAAGCCAAAACTCCTCTTGACTGTAATAGGTTCAGGCCATATTCCCTAAGAATACTACATAACACAGCACAGGCAAATTGGGTCTCAAAAGAAATAAAGTGCCGCTCATAAATCAAAGAGCAGTCCTACTCAGAGGCTCAGGGCCCTTGCGGCGCGGCAGCCAGGCGAGGCTGGTGCGCACCTTCCTTGCAGTTCACGGAAAGCTGCCGAGCAGCTGACAGGAGCCCAGGGTTGCTTTCACTTTCCTTCAAGCCCTCCCATTCAGCCTCTTTGTGGGCATTAGAGCTGTGGTACAGAAGTAAGAGCACTGAGATGATTGACTTTTTGCACAGTCTTGAATGCACCTAAGCAGCAGGCAGCATTTTTCTAACTGAAAGAGGAAGATTTATTTGGGGAACGGAAAAGAAATCTGACTATATCTTGTTTTCTTTTTTTTTTTTTTTTTTTTTTTCTGATGTCCTCTCTGAAGAACCATGGCCTGAAGAATATCCTATTTTGCCGAGTACTGTGCTGAGAATAGTCTAAGCAACCCCTTCCACTCATTTTTTTCCATCAGGCCGATACATAAATTTTTTACAATGCTGATGTGATGCATGTCAGTAAGGATACTGAGAAACAAGGTCACTTTTTCATATGAAATTAAGGCCCTGATCTGCAAAAACATATAATACCTCATTCATATTTGATTTTAACAGGACTTAGAAAGTGACAATAGAGTTAGACTCCTAAATATGTCTCTGGTCCTAAGTGACTTCAGAGAAACTCCCCAGGATAATGTAGCAGGAAAACTCAGCAAAGCCTTTATAAAAATTGCTAGCATTTAAAAGATGAAAGAGAAACACTAGTGGTGCCACAATCTATACCACTAAGCTAAATATGAATGGACTGTAATCTAAGAGAGTCTCAAGAAAACAGAAGGGTAGAAGCAAAAGGGCAAATGGACAGAGACAAGGACTTATCCTCTCCCATCATCCAGCACAAGGATGAGTGCCATCCATCCCTTCAAGGAAGGAAAAAATAGACCTTGAAAGAAAGATTTATTCAAACCCAATTCCGCCTCTCTCAGAAATGGGATACTTTCCTCTGCAAGTACCTTATTTATGTAGGTTTAGAAATGAATGCAGATACAAATTTATAAAAGAGGACCAGGATCTGTCCCCTAGATTGCATATTTACATGCTCAGAGACCTAAGAATTCCAATATTGATCCCACTCCCATTAAAGCCAGTAAGAGTTTTGCCATTGATTTCAGTGGGAGTAAGGTCTTAAGAGTGCAGCAGGCTGTCCCTTGGAAGCAGATATGAGAGGCCTGAGAGCCTTTTGAATGCCAAGGCCAAATATTAGTGCTAGAAGTTCTTTCTAGCTAAAGGCTCTGCAAGTTTTCATTTTATAAAACTTTTGAACTGTAGGCAGCAGTTCCAACAAGCTGGGGCCCATGTGCTCTCAGTCCTTGTGTTCATTCAGACTTGGCCCCAAGGCAGATCTTTCTTGCTTGAGATTCCTCATTTGAAGAAATTAATCCCAGAGGAGATCCACTGGAATGTTGCAGTGACTGCAATCAGTGCATGCTACTAGTCTCATTTATTTCAGTTGGCCTATTTTATTCCTTTCTTATTTTTTGCTGCTAAATCTTCTGTCTACTCCATTTTTTCTTGTATCTTGGTGGTAATGCAGTTTGTGTAACAGCTTCTTCTTTTTTTTCCTCTCTATTTTCACTCTAGTTTGGTTAGGGTTTTTTTGTGGGTTGGGAGGATTATTCTTTATTTTCTTCCAATTCTGCTGAATTACACTATACACTATAGTAAGCAACTTTTAAGTGGATTCAATATGCAAATACTCTTAACATATGTAGCAAGAATCAGCATAAAATGGATTAAGCACTGATGCAACCTTTAAATAAATTTAATATAAAATCTTCAGGTTCAAAGGTTTTGTTCACTACCACTCATCTATTTCTGTGTCTCATATGGACTCCAAGGTGTCAAGATAACAGATAATGATCTCATAATTCTACTAAGATTGCAAAAAAAGCTATTCACATGACATTTTAGCCATCTTTTGGAAAACCAAGTAGTAAGACTGTTCAATAATGACACTGATTTCTTGGACTTAAATAGACTATGTGAATAGAGTTTATAGTCAAACATTTGTATGACCATCGCATGACGTTTCAGGGAACTGAAAGGCATCAAATTTAAGTCACCAAAAATGTATGTACCTCAAACATCTATCATGCTGATAAATTAAGAAACAAAACAAAAATTGCTGTGCGTTCCACTCACCATGTTCGCACTTGAGAATACGGTGCAGTATTTTTATTGATACCAGTGCATCTCTGCTGGCACAAAACTGCAGCAGTGCAAAGACACAATGGGACTAGTTCAGCAACTATGATACAGTTGAGCCTTGAATGTCACCATGCTTGCAAGAGTGCCTGTAGAAATCCCCACAAAGTACATTTTTAATGAATTACACTGGTATAACATAATTTTGTGTAACCATTTGTTTTAATCAGAACTTAGAAACTAATTTCTTCTTTTAAGAAAGTACATTATGTATGGTTGTAAAGCTGTTGTAAAAGTAGCACCTGTAAATCTGCTGTCAAACTTTATGGAAGCCTAATTCTTTGTCAGTCAGACTCCATTCATCCTAAGATAGAACACTAATTGTTTCTGCCTGCAGAGACACTTGAGGATTTGGTTCTTAATGAAAACGAACCCCCCCCCCCAAAAAAAACCCACTAAAAATTCAGCATTTTCTCCTACTGAGTTCACTTAGGATTGGTTTTCCATGCTTGGTCTTGGCTTGGCTTTTAACAAAGCAAAACAACAAAAAGTAGCCTTTTGTGTTACAGTATGTTATGTTGAAAAAAAAATGTAGATAAAAGAATTTACAAGTCAGTTAAAATATGAGTGAAACAATTTGAAGAATATAAAGATCATATTTTGACAAATCACATCCATTTTTCCCTGGGTAAGTAAGCACGCATCCATCTTATTTTATCATTTCTCATCCATATCTTTGAGCCCTTTCCAACGTGATCCTTCTCCTAGGTGTTCCCAGCAGTAGCAAAGGAACAATTTAGGGACTCCTCTTAACAGCAACCAAGTTAACCAATCCTCTAACCTTTATGATTGAGAAACAAAGCACGCCAAGCAGCATTGTATACCTGGTGAGAGAATGATGCTCTCACAGGCTAAAAGACATCCCAGGAGCTCAGGAGGGCTCCCCGGCTCCCACGCTTGTGCATTCACTGCCTCAGGGCTGGAGTCCCTGTGTTGGGCCAAGCCTTGGGCTCTCCCTCCTGCCCTCTTCCGGTCCTGCTTCAGACTTGGTTGCTGTGAAGGAGAAGCCGATGTGCAACGCTGAACAACATTCTTAAGCAGGGTTAAGACAATAAAAGCCTGTAACACATGGCTTAATGTATCTTCAGCACATCTTCCTACTGAAGACAGGCTCCTTGCTATTGCTTTTCCGTTCGCGCTCTGAGCTCATTTCCAGCTGCTAGTCAAGTCTGCGTTTTAAGTGTCACCACTTTGAACTTAATTCTGGTAAAGAAGTTGGGCAAATGACTCCTTTGTGCCTCTGCATTTGTTTAATAACACGGTAGAGAGTTCCTCATTTTTTTCCTCATTTTTTTTCTGTCCTTATGGAGTTGCAAGCAAACAGCACGAGCACCCTGTTTTGAGAAGGATCTCTTTCCCCTGCTTGACTAGCTGCGCTGCAAGGACACAGAAAATCAGGGATACAAAAGGTCATTCACACCATCTAACTTGTAGCTAGCAAAATGCTTTAAGTTATATGATATCAATGATCCCCCTCTGTTCCTAGATTCTCTTTGTCCCTTTGTGTAAAAGCCCATGTCTGAGACAGAATAGTTTCTCTCCTATTTTGAGTTCAGAGACTATATTTGTCAGGACTCCCAATGTACCAAACCAGGTGGAATTCTCCTTTCATCCTCCCCAGCACTCTCTGCCCCCTGCTGTAAAAAGAGTATAAAGTGAAACCCAAATTCATGACGTGGGGCTGTCCTGTTTTTAAGAGATGTGTTGTAAGACCTGTAATCAGTCCCTTACTGTTACTGTGACCTGAACCAAGCTATTTCATCTCTCCCTGGCTCATTTTCCCAACTGAGAAACACAGATAATCAGCTGCCTTTTCTCCTCCTTGCCTCACTCCTATTTGTCTCTCCAAACTACTAGAAGCCCTTCCTGGTAGAACGGATATGTCTTCTGTTTGCCTAGCCCAACAGGATCCAGTTTTCAAATGTTTCTCCCTATTATAGCACTATTGATGGCATACATTTCAGGGCAGGTTTTATTTATTTATACATAATTATTCTATTTTTTTGCACAAATACTACTATTTATGCAAAATAATACTAAGAGTGACTCCTCGGGATCTGGCTCACTATTACTCTTCTGTTTTCCCAACCTAAAGCTCAGGAAAAATGGAGCACATAACACCGTTGCGCCTTCAGCTTGCAAATGAGCCAATCCCTCCTTCTGAAACAATAAGTATTGCTAATAAGCCTGAACATATAAAATGCTTCCCCATAGAGACACAGTGGGTTACTGTACAAAAAAAATAAAACCAACAAAAATATTTTAATAGAAACCACCCATTTAAAACAAAAAGAGTAAAATCCATATGTCAGTCACATTTAAGTCCTAAATCCATCAGAGATAAATGTACAGAAGCTGGCAGTTAAGGAATGAGCTTAACTCACACTGAAGTCACTGGAAATGTTTCCACTGAGCAAACATTAGCTTGTACACTCCGGGCAGCACCATCCCTACTGCGTGAAGGTCCTATCAGATGTACCAAGTTTAACTATCAGCAGCTCTTGGGGCTAAGAAGAGGATCATGCAGCATGTACGACATCTCATAACAACTGATGCAAAGTTGTGTGAGTCCCCTGCAGGCTGCAGAGATCTTCAGTGCTCCAGACTTCTTATGAGTGAGCAATCTTATCTAAGAAATTAAAATGATACAGTAAAAAGGGATCATAGTAAGAGGGAACCTTTCTAGGGGTTAGAAGAGAGTTGCAAAATACCTGTGCAGTCATGTAACGTGATAAGGGAACTGCAGGGTAACTCACTGACTAGTGCTAGAAAAGCAAACTGGGGCTTGGATGCAATATGAAACAGAAGAGAAGTTCACAGTTGGCTATAGACTAGAAGGGTAAAAGTTCATAAAATATTTTAGCACAGTCGGTTTGAAAAGTTTGACACAATTACTGCATGGCACTCGAACTGTACCCAGCAACTACTATGTCCTTCACATGGCAAGTTTCAGTACTGCTTTTTGCACCCAGAGCAATGAGCTGATACTGTTGAACCATGGCTTATGTTGCACAGAAAACTACCATGAGGAGAACAGCTGCCAACCTTTACACAAAGATCCCCAAGCCGGGAGGTTATTGGGCATATAGATTTCAGTGACAGGGCAGGATGCGAGAAGGTGCCATTCTCAAAATTATACTCACAGTGAGAAGGTAGAGCTTTAAAGTGATTAGCTGCTGGAAGATTAATCACAACCATTAGGAAGATGTTTAATAATTCATGCTGGAGTTTAAATGTAGTATTTGCACAAAGGAAGGCACTGAAGCTATAGCATGATTATGCTTCTTGATATGCTTCAAAAGCTTTCTGATGAGCAGTTGTTTCTGTTAGATCCATAACTGTTTGGAAAGCTCCCAGAAATGGGACCTAGTTTGTACTTAACCTTCCCATTAACTGTTCCCCTCATAAGCATCACACACAAACACACACACAAAAAAAAAAAGAGCAAAAAATAAGTCTGACTTTTAGGATGTTTGGATGACTGGACAGGTTTTTTTGTGGCCTGTTACGTAAGCAGAAAAATGTGATATTCAGGTGTTGATTTACATATTTTCTTCCTACTCTCCGCTCTCACCCATTAAGCTCAGGTTTCCTAAGAGCCCCCAGAAATGGTAAGGAATGGTCTGGGGTGGCTTGAAACTACCTGCACGATTATCGTGCTGAGTTTGCAGGCACACGCGTGCTGGGCCCAGGTCCCAGGGCCTGCCAAAGCAGCCAGGGACATTTTGGGGAGCGTGGCGCCCCACGTGGCCCAGCATGGCCAGGCCCAGCACCCCAACACCCTCCGTGGCCAGGGCGCTTCCCGCTCCGCCTGCAGCAGGGGCTCCACGGGGGCTGCCTCGGGTGGTGCCAGCAGCTCCTGCCCAATAGCCCTAGCGCTGCTATGGCCATTAGGGAACACTTACACTTCCTATTTAATGTGGAAGAGCTGAAGTGCTAAGCGTCTTGGCTTTTCTGCATTTCTTACTCAATTTTCTATAAGCAACAAGTTAAATCATAGTCTGTTCAACAGAATACATTTGGAACCACGAATAGGTGGTCTCTAATCCTTGCATTATCAAACAACAGGGCTTGTTGGAGGGGTTGCCATTTGGCACTGTTTCTTTTCTTTTGGGGGAGACTGGCATAGACTTGAGCAAATCCTCAACTCCTGCTGAGCTTTCTGCAACTGATGTTGCACAGTATATATAAACCTATGCATCACCAAGACAGAATGATTTGGAAAGAGCAAAAAGGAATCTTTCAGCTCCTCTAAAACAAGCTTCCAACTAAAATGTACCTCAAATAATCAGACCAGAAGGCTTGGATCATGTTATTTCCTAGCACTTTTTTGTTAAACCAGGATAAAAGCAAAAGAACATCTACTATAAATTAATTTAGGATCCTGCTTAGCAGTTATAAAAAAATCTCTAACGGAGATAATATTATTTCTGCTATGTGTTTGAAATACAAACCAAAAGGTGTCATTTAGAGCCGAGGTCCTATAACCTAGCTGCAGCTTTTTGGCCAAAAAGCACCACTGCTAGATTTTAGTATTAATGTCTCTTCAACAGCTGTTCTTAGGGATACTTCATCAGTAGGGGCCCAGAGTATAATGTGTGACAATTCCTGCATGCCTTAACTCCCTCCAATGGCCCCTAAGATTCACCCTGCGTTGGATCCCATTAACGTGACACAAACTAGCCTGAACCACGGCACGAAGCTTGTGCTTTTTGCCTGGGAAACGGAGCAGATTCAAGGCGAAGCACAAAGTCACAGCATGGCAGTGGGAATGGGAGCCTAGCAAGGGTGTTTGGTAGAACCCTTCTGCAGGAAAAGCACAAGGCTTTTGCTTTACAGATTACAGAGCCTGCCCAGGCTGTGCTTTCCATGAGCAACACGCCGGCCCCTCGACCAGTGCACAGACCCAGCCCAGGCAGGGCATTCCAGCCTTGAGGAGACAGAGCTTACCCCGGAAATTTAGCTTTTTTGCTCCTCAGATTTGGGCCGGTGAATGCCCTGTGGTTGTTCATTCTGCTTCTGACAAAGAACGTATATTCCTATGTTTAAGGCAAATTGTTTATTAAGAGAAAGGGTTCAAAGCTGTTATTACAGTAAGGCCTCTCCCCTGGGAGGCAGCTGATCGAAAACAAGCGGCTGAGAACCACTAGGTTCATTGAGTTTCGAATTTTGCTTTCTCTGCTCCTTCACTCCAACTACCATCTTCCTCCCCCTCCTTTGTTTCTCTTTTCATTTCTGGCAAATTTAATCCCACAAATCAAGTTCAGTCTTCTCCAACATTAAATAAGGTAAAATAAAAAATGTTTTTTTTTCAGACTGAGCAGGGGATGGAGTGCAATGAATGACAGGCTACGGCTTTGTCCTATTTTAAAAAGATGGGAAGAGAGCTTGCAAAAATGGCATTTGGGGGAAGCAGAGGAAGCAAAAGGCAGAGGTCAGCACAGGCTGGGCCACAGCAGCACCTGAGCATCTGCCTCCTGCCCGCAAAGCCTCCAGCAAACGGAGGGAGAGGAGCTGCGGGGAGGCAACAGGAGTGGCTTTCCTTACTCCTGCCTCAAGCCTGTCGTTCTCTTGTTGTCTTTGATTTGGATTATTATTTTGTGTCTTTGCATTTAAGGGACACTGCTCAGAGAAGGCTGGTGACTCAAGGTGGGAGCAGTAAAAAAGCAGCAGCAGGTGCTCTGCTGCTAGTTTTGCTTTTTCTCGGGAAGAGTTGGGCTACATGTGCTCAGCTTCTCAGTTTCAAACCTTACAGAAGGAAATCAAAAGATTTTTTTCAGCTTGCTAAAATGCAGCCAGCCAATGGTTTTCCTTTCCAAAATACTACTAGATATTATTATCGAATGTTCAGACTTTGCATTCCTGACAAACAGGAAATATATGCTTCACTAATAGGATGTCAATCAGAAAGATAACACCAATTTTGTAGTTTCTAAATCATCCCCACCACCTGCTGAGTCTTTGATCATCCCAAACAATTAATCCAAGAGATACGTGATTAAGAAATAAATACTTCCCAGTGAACCTGCAAGCTACAGTACATATTAGCAAGCTCTGATCTTGCTTTCAGCAATCACAAATGAATCACAGACAAAGAGAAATACAAGAAGGCTGCAAACAGAGGCTGCTCCCCTGCAGGCTGCAGCACTTGATGTGGTGGGAGCATAATGTCATCTGCAGACATGTTCCATGCAAGGGCTGCAGAGACTGAGCTGACTTTTCCCTGAAATGGAAAATGGATCCACTTAGCAGCAGGGAGAAGGCCTGACTGTCACTTTAGGTAACCACTCAAAGTTTAGCTGCTTGCTGAAGCCCATCCAGACCACTAAGATGGAAGGAAATAGAAACTCTCAGACCTTTTGAAAGATTTCTCTTATTTTCTTATTTCACCTGATTTGGAAATGCCGAGAGCAAAATATTTCTTAAGCTCTTCTGATTCCAGTGCCAGCCCACGCTACTAGGACATCCATATCTCAGAAAATAAGATCTGGGCAGCTTTTATTTTATTAGACCTCATCTTCAAATACTAGTTTTCACAGTTCCCTACTATGTAACAGATCATAGGATTGCTGTAAGCAATACACTAAGGTCCAAATGTATTTAGGCCTTCCTATTAAAATCAATTAAATAGAAGCTGTGTATTTAAGTACAGTTGAGGATCTGAAACTTACTTCTACTTGAACAGTATTTTAGTAGGGAGGCTGCGTCAGTGCTGAACTTGGTCCTAGACCTAGTGCTGAGGCTAATGAGGAGCTCTCCAGCTCTTACTGAAATGAACGAGTACTTTGGGGCTCCGCAACTTGTGGAACTGGGCTCTGAAAAGGAAAGAAGATATAGTTCACCCGATGGTTGGCTGTTTCTGTAATCACGAGAAATATTTTATCTTTACCATTCACACTTAATCACAATAGCATCCTTTTTCCTGGAATTTATACTATGCTGGACCAGTCCACTTGTTAAAATATATGTAAGATTTTAAAGAAACAAAAGTTGATGGTATGAGGCCATTTACAACATGTGCTAGAAGACAGCACAGTGTGGCTATAAACACAGCGTTTTTTATGTTGCTCCTTCAATGCCTGCTCACAAATGAACCTGATCATGTAACTGGAATGCTGGAAAAAGGAAGGCAAAGGAGTGTTTCAACTGCGAGCCTTAGGCAGAGTCACTTGAGCAAGTCACTGAAAACTGCAGGCTTATTAGGAGGCAATTTCCTATGAAACTATATGCTTGCCAGTTCTTTCCCATGTGCTATGTGCTTGATCCTTCCTGGCTTTGCCAGCTACTAAAACTTCATTAAACTCAGAGAAAAGTTTTTCTTTTCCTCAAAATAGAAGGAAAGTTATTTTTCCCTGTCTGAGTCACACTGATAATATATTTCCCTGTAGCTTTAGAGAAGCATTAAAGCAACATTACATACGTGTGCGTGTATCCAGTTTCCAACGTGTAGTTATTGGAGTTAGGGTTTAGCAGAACAAAATTTCTATCTTCTCTGGATTTGTAACTTTATTGGGTCTCATTACTTTTGGGGACCTCCTCCTTTTCGCTGGTGTCCATTTTACTTTCACTATTTAAACAACAACAAAAAAATCTGTCTAAACATCCATATGTCTGAATGCAACTTTTCTGTTTGCTACTGATATGGCCACCATATTTCTGGTAGTGTAAGTGCTATACATATTTATGTGATCAAAATTACTTGCAAGATAAATTTAAGAAAATTGCTGATAGGCTCGAGCACTTTCTTAGGCAGAGATGTTAGCCAGGAAAGGGTACAGATTCATGTCCATAACGTAAAGGACTTGGTACATAATATTTACTAGTATTCATCTAATCCTATGGTATGATATACTTACAGGATGGTTTAAGCATATTGACTTTCTGTTAAAAAGCTTTTAAGAGAAATTACAAGTGATTAATGAAATACACGGCAAACAGACTATTGTTGAAAATATTAATGTGGCTTTTAAATAACATTTTTTTTCTTGATGTAATCTTTAGCTAGACAGTTTCAACCACCACTTATTTTTTTGTAGTTTTATTTGATAACTGGAACCCAGTGGAGGAGCATATGGACACACAGGAACTGAAATAGTTTGTCTTCATTATCTGGTAGACCCGTGCAAGCCTGAAGCTCTCAAGAAAAACCACAAGACTGCACAAACTGGCAACTGCGGGTTTGTCTGTTCTCTATTGATTCTATTTCTGGAAAAAAACATGAACCAATGTGTGAATCGTGACTACTGAACTGAGCAAGTACCAACCAGCACATAAAGCTGCTCCGAGACCTTTGTAGCCTGGTTTTGGTTAGTACCTCAAAACCTTTTGTTGTTTGCTTCTTAATCATTTGCTTTAATTTTTTTACTTTGAGGCTGGAGAGTGGAAAACAGTCAACTAAGATTCCTGAGGAAGTTTGGGGACTGCTAACATAATTTCTAGAATTACTAACATGTACTATTTTGTAATTTTTAAATTTTACCATTCTGTAATTTTATCTAAATTTGTATAAGCATTTCATTTATTGTTTCTGCACTCATAGTGCTCTTTAAGCAATGCTGTGTTTATCAAATAGCAATAGCGAATGCTTTACAAATCCAGACATGCTGCAAGGGGACAGAATTTTGGGACTGTTTTTCAGAAAGTCTTTGAATCATCTTAGCATTAGTTATGCACAAAGTACTCCAAGTGCAGGTTTTGGAGACCATTGCTGGTGCACTCAAATTTCGGAATGTTTCTTACCAAGTGATTATTTATACTTTTTGGGGGGAGGCAGAAAAGAAATTCTGTTCATGTTATCTGCCCTGCTATTAGTGGATTCAGAATGCCTGTTTTCAGTTCAGCAAAATCCTTCTAATAGAAACTAATAGAAAAACACCAAAGATTCATTGCAGAAATTGCATAATGCTATCCCCTACTCCAATAAAGCAACTTTGGTTGAAGGCTCTAATGAGTGCACCACAGCTTCTCAACTGTTTTATAGAAGTGCTTCTTAAATGCACCATCTTCTACTTCCTGCCTTCATTTTTCTTCCATTCAGCCCTGCCTACTGTTTGGAAAAAAAATCTCTGTCTATCTTCATAAATCAGGGATCTCAGTCTTCAGGACCCCATATATTCTTTTCTCTCTATGTCTTCCTTAAGCTGACTTATTCCCCTTATAAGTAAGGTGCTTTTGCTCTGATCTTTTTCAAGAGCTTGAGCCATTAACTCCACATCTATTGCCTTTTTTCCTCTCCTTTCATTTATTTTTTCTAAGTACATAACTATTAAAATAAGTATAAATACAAATCTAAATTTTTATTTCTAATTCCTACTGGGGGTCCTACACAGTCTAACATTTATCCTCTGCAATGACTCTCACAAAGATTTTTGACAACCCCAGCAGCTTAAGCTCTGAACTCCTCCTTCAAACCAGTAGCTGCTTTTGACATAACTGGTCTTCTCAAAATATTAGTCTCTGGTATCTTTCATATCTCATTCTTCTAATTCAGGCAATCACCAAAAAGATAGCCTTTCTATTCTATCTTTATTTCTGTATGTATCATCATACTTGTGCCAGCACTCCCCTTCTTTCTATTACTTGATGCTCACAGAAATCTGTGGGGAGCAGGAACCAGGGCTGGAGTGAATGAAGCAGTTTGGAGGAAATCACTTCCACCTGCCTTGTGGTCTAAATCATATATTTCAAATTCTGTTAACGAGCCTTATTCTTCCTTTTTATTTAAATCATAGGCAAGCAAACTGTCATATTTTTCGGTATGTTATTCAGTGGAGTTATTAAT
>VWPW01025288.1:0-23471 GCA_013389825.1 Crypturellus undulatus
AAAAAAAAAAAAAAGGGGGCAAAAAATACACTGAGTTGAGCGCCCCATCACTCCCCAGATATCCAGGGGATGTCAGTGAGAAGAAAAGCTGCGACTTCAGCACCGTGGGTGTCCCACAACGGGGGGACTTTGTCACCAAAGAGTGAAACAACCACCTGGAAATTAACTGCAATAGTGGCAAGGGCAAAACCAAGTGAAGAATCTTGCTAAGAGATGGAGAAGAGCAACAACCAGGGAACTAAGTAGCACCTGGGCTCTTTGCAACAGATATCCCGCACCAGGAACTGCTCCTGAAGCCACATGGATTACTGAGGGCCCCTGAAGATGCAGAGACCTGGATGAATATTGCATGGAGGAACATTCCCCAAAACAGGCTTCAAATTCAGCCTAGCAGCACACGGGATTTTTGGCAACACAGGTCACTTCTTCAGGGTGCCCAGGCGGATTCAATCCTCACGTTCTTGGGTGCAAGGTGGGAGGAAAACTAGGATGATTTGGGAGAACCTGGGCAAGCGACAAGAAGGGAAGGAACAGAAAAGCCACGCTGCAAAGGGCCTTGTGAAGGCTCATGTTTGCAAGGATAAACCCCTGCCATCTCCTTAAATCCACGTCATTCCTCAGCTCCGACCTTCTCCGCAAGCAGGCAATGTGCTCCGGCATGGAACAGCCTTGGCTCTTTGCTTCCTTGGCCCTGAAGACTAAGAATTCCTTAAAGTCCAGGTACTTCTGTGAGCCTTGATGGAAAAAAAAACAAGGCACAACAACAAAAAAGCAAGTTTTTCCCTGCAATTACTGCTCTCCACCCCGGAGATGAGCCACATTTAGGTATAACCCTACAAACACACATGTAAAACAGTTGGGATCCTCCAAAAACAAGGTCGAAACGCAGCAATTCAGAACAGTGACAGCGCCAGAATTTTCCAAGGGAAATTTGAGATCACCAGAGAAAACCTGAGCTTTCTGATACGATCCCAAAGACGGGAGCTGCCTGCAGCTTGCAGGACCGTAAGTACTTCCAAGTACCGCAGCTGGCACCAGTTTTTCCACATTTATAGCTAAATGCAGGAGAAACCCTGGCCGGCCTGGAGCAGCCACCAGGCCAGAACAAAAGGGAACATATTGCAACTGCGCCCAAAGAGGAGGGCTGCTGCCTATTTCTTTAAATGTAATGTTAATGCCTTGTAATCAGCTTTAATTTTTAAACAGACCCAGCCCTCCTGTCCATTTCCCCTAATTCAGGACACGTGGAAGGTAAATGGCCTTTGCTTAAACCGGGACAGCACGGGCTGTGACAGCTGGAGGGCCTGTAAGTCTGCACGGCCTCATAACGGGGATGGGTATCAATCCTCACCCGGGGAGGGGACACGGGGAGGGCAAGGCAGGTCCTCGAGATGCTCTAAGGTCACCCAGAAGCCAGCGGATGAGGTGAGACAGGGCACGGCTCTTTGCCGACGGGATCTCACGGAAGCCAACGGGATGTAAGGAAGTGCTATAAAAATACCCAAGCAGAAAAGGGTTCCTTGCTGCTGGGGAGGTTGGTTCCCATCCTGGATGCTGTTAAAATCAGCCCAAAGCTGCAGGGGAGCAGAGGCAGTTGCCTTTGGAGGAGGGCAAGGGATAGAGGCAGGAGCTGGGAGGCTCCCGGTGTCTCCCGGGATGCTGTTGCCCATCTCAGTCATCTCACGAGCAAGTTTAAGACCTAAAAAAGGCACCTGGGGCTCCAGTTCCCCTTGACACGGCTGATATAGAGGAGATTTGGACTAAATCACTAGTTAAAAAAAAAAACAAAAAACAACTATAACAAAAAACTTCCTTGCCAAGGAGCTTGTATTGCAGACCTGGAGTGCCTCGCTAGCCCCAAAAGACAAAAATCGAACCCAGAAATAACCACATCGTGCCACACTCAAGGCACTCGGGATATTAGCCTCCTGCTCCGGCAAGGTGACAACCCTAATTCCATGCCCGGGGGCTTTGCAAAGCTCTGGATTTGGGCTGGAAAAGCAGCTGCACGTCAGTGCGTTGGGCAGTACCTGCTTAGCTGGGCGGCCGGAGGAGCGCGGAGGAGCCGTCTGAGCCACTATTTTTAGCCCCGGTTGGTGGGCAGACAAATCCTAATCGTCGGCAGCGGTCGCCTCGTCACGGCTCCCGGCGTGTCACCGCGCCGGGGACAGCCCGGTGTCACCAGGACGGCCTGAGCCGCCCGAGCCTGCGGCGTGGGCAAGGATTAGAGCCCGGAGCGGCGCGGGACAGCGGCACGGAGCGCCCGCTCCGGGGTTAACGTGGGCAACCCAGGCAAGTCCCCCTGCGGGAGAGGTGCCTTCCAGCCTCAACAATTCCATGATCCTGCTCAAGGACCTGAAGCCTTTTCAGCACTTGCGCAGCTCCTAATGGCGAAATCCCAGAATCCCAGAAGGGCTGCGGTTGGAAGGGACCTCTAGGGCTCACCCAGTGCAACCCCTGCTCCAGCAGGGACACCCAGAGCACGGGGCACAGGGGGGCATCCAGGCGCCTTGGGAAGATCTCCAGAGCAGGAGCCTCCACAGCCTCTCTGGGCAGCCTGGGCCAGGGCTCGGGCACCCTCACCCCAAACAAGTTCTTCCTCACATGGACATGGAGCTGCCTCGGCTTCAGCTTCTGCCCAGGACCCCGTGTCCTGCCACTGGCCACCACCCACAGGAGTTTGGCCCCAGATCACTCCCTGGGACAGCTCTGTCATGCAACAAGTCCCCATCACCCTAAACTGCAGCCCTACGTGCGCTTGTCCTATGCTATCTTGCAAGAAATGTTCCCATCGTGGGCCAGCCCTGCGCCGCGGCCGCGCAGGCACCGACTTCATCAATATTTAAACACACGCTCAGAAAAGCCGTAGCCGAAGCGGCTTTGCAGCCCCTGANGCAGCCCTATGTGCGCTTGTCCTATGCTATCCTGCAAGAAATGTTTCTATATTGATGCTGCACTCCTCTCCCTGGGGATAATCCTGCCCCACCATAAGCCTGGTGTCCCTTCAGTGCCACCGAAATCACCAGGGTGCTTTCGGGATGACCAGGGGGACAGGCTGATCCTCGGCACCGGGAGCCGGCTGTGCCCCTGGCCCGTTCCCATCGCGGGCCAGCCCCGCGCCGCGGCCGCGCAGGCACCGACTTCATCAATATTTAAACACACGCTCAGAAAAGCCGTAGCCGAAGCGGCTTTGCAGCCCCTGATGGGATCAATGCGGAACAAAAGGCTGCAGTATGAGGATGCTCGGGCCGCTGAGGCCCAGGTTGCAAGCTGGCACCGGCGCCGCTCCTTCCCGGCGCGGCTCGAGTTTCCCCGGGCGCAGCCGGGCGCCTTGGGCGGCCTCCAGCAGCCTGGATGCAGCTCCCTGCTTCCCGGAGCGCTGCCTGCGCCGGGACACCTTCCTGCAGCGCCCTTGGGATTTGCCTTGGCTAAAACGCCGGGCATTTAGGAACGTAACCGAGCCTCGGAGCGCCGGGTCATCGGGTCCCACATCCAGCTGCGCCGGAGGAGCAGGAAAATCATAATGCACTTAGCTGGTTTGACACTGCGTGGAAGCAGGGGATCTTGTTTCCCTTTGCTATAAATGTAACCGATCACGAGCTTATCCGCAGCCTGGCTCCCTGCGCCTTGCAACGCTGAATTTAGTCCCTGCTTCCGAGAGCCCCGGGAAGGTGCAGAAGTTGCCTCTTTTTAGCTGTCTCTTGTATCACTTTACTGTTATTCAGGTGCTGGAGAGAGGACGGGAGAAATAACACGTGAAGAACAAAAAAAGAAAAATAATTCTACCTACGGGCTAAAGGCAGGAGCTGGAACACCTTACCTGCCCGTAAGCAAATTTGTTAAACCACTGTCTCAGTTTCCCTACCAATAAGTTGGGGATAAATTTATCCCCCCAGAGGAGAGCAGCACAGATAAGGGATGAAAAACTCTGCAAAAAGCAACTACGGATGCGTAAAAGCATTCCTAGAGAAAAGCATTTATTGGAAATATTGGCAAATTAAGACCTTGTAAGCAACAGGGAGCCGGGGGAATTTGTTGGTTAATTCCATTAGGGCTCTAGAAGTCATTTCCCCCCGATCCGTCTCCTTCCTGCAACCAATCACACCAAATCACTGCCCGCTTAAGCTCCTGACAGTGGCGCGTTCGGAGCAGAACGTGGAATAACGGGAGCCCAGGATGATGCCGCGCTTGGAGCCCGGTCTTGTGGGCACGCAAGGGCAGGCAAATCCCGAGCGCCAAAGCTGCAAATCCATCCGCCCCGCAGCCCCGGAGAGGGAGGCAGCAGGAATGGATACCCGCATCTCCTCCATCCCTAAGGGAGATATATTAGCTGGTTACGTAATAAAGCTAAGAGCGCGGCGCTCCCAAGGACTCGCGCGCAGACAAAGCCCTTCCCTTTAATACCACGGAGATTAGAGCAAATCGAAGAGGGGTGGAAACGAGGAGAGGGGCTGCGGGCGCGCTTTTGCAGCGAGGAAAACGCTGCCGACTCTCCCCCTTAATGCACTCTAAATCCCATCTGATTTCCAACTCTGCCGTAAAAAAAAAATAAAAACAAAAAGAAATAGCTTGCATTAAAGAGATATTAATGCTGGATGAATGAGGTGGGGTGACTCAGATCGTAGAAGGAGGACAGTGGTCCAGGGGAAGCATCTAGAGGAATTCGGACCTTGCAAGCGTTTGCAAAGTGGGGCAGAAGCGCAGATCCGCTAACCCACTTTTTCTTCTTAAAAAGATGCTAACGCGCTGGCGCAAATCTGCTTAGTTGCTTTTGAGCATCCAGGGTCAGATCCTTCCTGCAATAAGCGCCCATTCCCTATGTCCCTTGTGACCTGCTGCCGGCAGAGCATTAATACCACCCGACTCCCCTCCTTCCTCCGGACCAGCCGCATTCCTCGCTCTGCACGTCGGGGTTTGCACTTCATTTCTGCTCCCTCTTCAGGCTGGCTGACTCCATAGCAAAAACCTGGAATGTGCTGGGGAGAAGTTATCCCTCCCTCCAGCCGCTCTTTTGCACTGCCAAGTGGTGCTGCTTTAAAGGGAGTGCATTCCCTACAAGAGGAGGATTTCCCTGGAAGTCAAATTTTATGTCGGATCTGGAAAGATTTCTGCTTCCCAAGCAGGGTGATAAGGCAGCAAGTCCCGGCTCTGCCACCTGGCTGCACATATTTTTCCCCCTTGGGCAATTAGAGCTCAAATATCCCCATCCTCAGGGCAATGTTTCTTTTCAGCTGCACAGTTGGCACCCTGTCAGAATTGATTTTGACCTTTCTGCTTCCATTTCAGCCAAATAAGCAGCAAGTTTCTTCCCTAAACTTGGAAGCTTTGGTAAAAGGGTCGCAGGGATGAGAAGGGGGAAGCACCCGCGAGATGTGGTAGCAAGATCTGCTACCGTCTCTGAAGCTGCTTTCACAAAGGTACCAATTTATTCACCCTAGTAGCTTAGTTTGAATGACTACAAGTCACCAGACTTGACAGAAGAGATGTTCAAAAGCAGCTGAGAAATCCTAGAGAAAATCCCAAGAATGTCATTTTCTGTAGATGGTGGAAGATGAAAAACCATGAGGAAAACTGCCTGAGGTTGCACTGCTGATGGGTGACCAAGTAGTGTTGCAGAAAAGCAACATTTTTTTTTTCAAGAGCAGCCAACAAGCACACAAAAATACCTAGAGAAGGGAAGGAAGTGGGTAATAATACTTGGGAAAGACTCCGCCACTCCACAAGGAGGTATTTTGGACGCAAGTTTGTTATAACAACTATGTTAGGCAATAAATTTATGGCCTTTTGGTGCTAGACATTGTATAGATGTAGGCTGGAGAGCAACCTTTCCCTCAAAACTATGGTGTGAGCAGCAAAAGGGGTAGAATACCCCAGTCACCAGCCCCGTGGAAGCAAATAGGCTGGTGCTACCACTTAATCCTGGGATTTAAAATCACACCTGAGTTAATGATGGTCTGCAGTGATGCAGAACGACATTACGGGCAATATCACGACATCTCAAGGCCGAAAGAGGGAAAAAACCTGTCTGAGAGCGAAGGAAATGAGAGGATTCGGCCAAAGCTTTCCCTGAGTCTTACCGTTGGCATCTTGGACTCCGGTGAGCGCTCCCACGGCTGCCGCGGTTTCTCCGGACAGGACGATCTGCCCTCCGCCTTGCAGGGTGGCTTCAGCGAGCGTGGCGACGGCGTGGGCGGCTGCTTCGCTGCGGACACGGGGAGGAGGAGGAGGAACAATTAGGATGAAGGGCAAACAGCCAAAGAAGTCAACAGCTCGGCTTCGGTAGGATCCGTCCTAGCATGTCAAGAGAGAACGAACACCCGAAGAGCTGGGATTCTGTTCTTAAATTTCCTCATACGAATGGGGTTAGATCAAAGGTCCCTCTCATGCAACAATATCGGGTATTTAGGAAGCAGCGTGTGATCCTTCCCCTCCTGCACCCTCTTGGCTTCCAGCAGGCAACAGCGTATTGATTTCCTGCATTGGGTTTGATTGATCTAATCCCCTCTGAAACTCACTTCTACTTTTTGCTTCCACAACATCCTATGGCAGTGAGTTCCACATTTAACTAGGTGCTGTGTGGATAAAAACGCTGGATTCTGGTAGTCTGAAAACTATCTCGTCAGTTTTGCTAGGCAGTCCTGAACTCTGATACTGCAAAATCTCTGATACTGCAGAACTCCAATATTGCATTTTCATTTTTCCCATGATTTTATGGACTTCCCAATAATCTCTTCCCCAAGCTGAAGTGCCACAGTCAAAGACTCCTGCAGGATAATTTCCTGAGCACTTGGCTCAATATATAAGATATTTCTCCATGTATGTATGACTTGGCATTTATTGACAGCAGATTTTATTTGTCATTTTGCTGCACAGTAAGAACTGCAAGGATCTTTCAGCAGGTGCTCAGATTTCTCCAGACTTCCTAGATGACTACTAGCTACTTTTGGTGACCTACTACTATTCACTAACCCTCTCCAAACCTCTCTTCATCATATAGCTGAATCTCTCATCATTCCTCACCTTCATGAACTGAGAAGTTGACATTTTTTAGGCTTTCCTATGGAAGAAAGAAACTAAAAAACTCATGTAGCTTCCTCTAGAACACTTGTCTCTAACTTGTTCTCTGTAGATCAATTGATGCAAGTATTTTATAAGGATTTCCTACTTGTTCCTTCTCTTCCCTGCTTAAACACTGTGTACTTTACAGCTGAATCCATGTAGGGTGTATTTTTGTTTTTAAACAGCAATTCTTAAACATTGCTTCAGAACCAGAATATTTGCTGTCCTGTCTTCCTATTTCCCTTGGTTAATCTCTCTGGTGAATGGCAGCAGTTACAGTGCAGGAAGGCCAGTTACACACAGCAAACTTGGTGGAAAACCCGGATTTACTGGTGTAACTCTATTTCTCAGGCCTCACCCAGCATTTATTTGAATCCATTTTCAAAGGCAATCTCCTAGTCTAATCATCTCTGACAGCTGCATCCCTGAAAATAATGATGATCTGCTGCATAAAAGCTTTTTCCAGTTACAATGTGCTCCACAAACATTAATTAGTTCAAATCAATGAAGCAAGGACCCTCCCCTACCTTGTCCTTTCCTACTAGGAGGCCTGATGTTTCCCATTCTCAAACCTGAGGGCGGTTGCTTTAGAATCTCCTGGAAAGATTCATTTTACTTTTACAGTGGAACTATTTGTAAAATAAATAAATAAATAAAAGTTAACCATCCGTATTTGTGGGGGTTGCAGCCATACTGTTAATGAGACCTGTTGCACGTGACAGAAGCAGAGATAAGGAATAGCGGATGGAAGATCTTGTGATGCCACGGAAAAGGCAAGGGTTTAACCGTATTAGGGCAAAAAAGTGATATCCGGAACCTGATTGGTACGTAAGACAACTTCCACCTGGGCAGAAGTTATAAGAACCAGCAGCGGATTTCAATAAATGTCATTTGGGATATCATCTTATAGGTGTCAGTGCTTCTTGACCCTGAGGTGGATGGCCTCAGTATTCCCTCTAGAACCACGGGCAACCACCACGGGTTGATAACGAATCCGACAACGGGTGATACTGTGATCCCCGGTGGAAGAGGGAGGAGCTGCTGGTCAGCACGGATGCCGCGGTGAAGGTATTGAAGGCTCCGGGCAAGGAATTCGAGGCCTGTATCAGGATAAAGGAGGTCCAAGAGTGTATTGAGAGACTGCTGAAGGACTGCTGTGTTATGTGTTGTATCCCCTGTATAATGATGCTGACACGAGGTATGGTTGAAACTGCCGTGAAAACGCTATCTGTTTGGGTCCTTCGTTACAATAGATTGACCTCTACAGATCATAGGATGGCATGTATAGGAGGTGGAAATTTGTATGATCTGTAGAGTCAAAACTGTTGTGCGAAACAGAATCCAGCCCTTGAGAAAGAAGAGGTTTGCCCGCCCGGGCTGAGCGATAAGGAGCACGGAGGTGGCTGCTCAGCCAGGCTCACCGCCAAACTCCTTCAAAAGCAGTTGAGGGCGGCTGCTCGACCGGGCTTGCAGCTAACTTAATCGCAAACATCCTCTGAACTAGCTGAAGGTCAAACACCCGAAAGGGAGGAAGAAGGTGAGGACAGCAGGATCCTTAGACTGACCTGAGAAAGTTACGTGACCGACAGCGGAGCTTGTCCGCTGCCCGGCCTGCCTGCTGCCACGGACTGGCCCTACGGGGCAGGATGCAACGGGCATGAAAAACCAGTGCGGAAAGGGTAGGTTGAGACTCCTAACACCGAGACCCACGTTGTCTCTGCGGGGACGCCCACCAGGTTGGGAGCCTGTCGGCAACCCTCTAATCCACCAACTTGAGAGAATGTTCAGTCTCAGTATCCTGCTGGCAAGTATTACCTCAAGAGTAGTTATCCATACTTTGCTTTTTTAATGTGCTTTTTAGCAATTGAAACAGTGGAGCTCACTAGTGGAGCGCACAGCTACGTGAGGTCCTGCCACTGGATAGAAACTGTGTTCATGTGTCTGTGGTCTTTAGGTCTTTCTTGTGAATATCTATCAGCAGAGAAGACTGAATATGCGCAACAAGAAAGTGCAGAATTCGAAAGCGGGAAAGTCAGGAATAACTCAGACTGCGGCTCCCTCCGCACCCCCTCGCCCCTTTCCTCCTCCCCGCCAGTGGATCCGATGTTCCAGGGGAGGAGGAGGACTGGGAGCCGTACTCTGACTTGTGTCCTTGAAAAGAGATTAGCAAAATACTTCAGTGTAGGAAAGAAGAGTGAAGCAACAGCGAAGCTCCAGTGCGACTTGCACAGAAGGACCAGCAACAGTCCATGCAAGTTGTAAAAGCCTCAGTTGTTACTGGAGCAGAGGCCTCCTTAATATATAGATATCCCAAGAACTTTAAAGGACAATCTGTAATGAGTGCTGGCTTGAGAAAGAAAACAAGTTGAAGCTGTGCAAAAACAAATAGAAATGAAAATAGAGAAAATGATTGTATTCAGTTATGATTCTTTCTGTCCCTGATTATAGAATTGAAATTGATATTTCAAAGGGACTGACTTGAACCTTTCTGATGGTTTATACCAATTTGGAACAAAGAACTATACTAGTGCCCGGGGCGACAATATACGTTCACCAGGTTTCCCCAGGGACGGTTGCTCAATCCAACTATCTGCCATCGTAGAGGGGAACAAAATAACATGAACAAAATAACATGTCCCTCACTCTTAGTTGCACCCAAGCCCAAACATGGGTGCAGAGCATCGTTGCAGGTATATTGAGAAAAAGAGGCAACGGAAACCAAGAATTCGAAGAAAAAGTCGTGTGGGATGCGACCATGAAGAAGAACAACAGCTTCAAGCGTGGTGGAGACTTGTGAACTTCACCCACGACCAGGTCCTCAGTGCATTTGTGTACGACCATCTGTACTGCTCTTCTGTGAAACACAGGTTCATTTTGCCTTTACCCTCATACAAGATACGGCATGCACGTTTTTTTTCGTTGAATTGGAACCAATGGGTGGAAGATCAGAAGTTTGCTATCGCGAGAATTGCTGCGTTTATGCTTATAATAGTCTACTGCGGAATACCTATACTGGACTGCTGCGTTAGGCAAATGCGCGCAAGGTTGAATAGCAGATATAGAAATCATGTATATCGCACAATAAGAAAAGAAATTTATCATGGAGAGGGGGAAATGTGGGCGTTATTGACTGAAAGTAGCAGAAAATAACATATCTGATGGCCAGAAGAAGCAGTTCTAGATTTGTTCACTTGCAATAGCAATTTGGAAGCAACCTGCTGAATATCCTTTGCCCCGGCTGCTCAGCCAACAGCTCCCACAGAATCCTGATGTGGATGAAGTCAATATTTTGCCAACCCCTCAGCAGCGTGAAACCTTCTACGCTGCTGGGGCTGATCACACACTTCTTCCTGCCCTCCTGGTCTCCCGGGATGCAGCTGCAGGAGGCCACAACCGTTTCCAGCTTTGGGAACAGCGGGAAAAGCTTAAGCTGAGCAAAGATGCTGCTTCCAGCTACGTGGACCTGCAGAGCATCACTCCACAGGCCTCAAGAAACACTGGGTACCACCAAAAAACATCTAACCAAGACCTTTGCACGATGAAGAAGCAGCATTACCTTACACCTCATTCAACATCTGCTCCAGAAACACATTTTGGGAGCAACACCAGAAATACCAGCCTCTGGGGGAGGCTGAAACAAGAAAATTCAGCCTTTTTTAAGCCTTAGAAGCACTAACAATACAGAGCGAGAATGAGACCAGCGTGCTTAAAAGGTGCTCTTAGCACATGGTGGCTCTTGCTTGCCTAACAAGCTTCCTCCTGTAACTGGACCCTNCTGGGGGAGATTCTGAATCCTGAAGAGAGACTATGCCACAAACAAGAAAATTCAGCCTTTTTTAAGCCTTAGAAGCACTAACAATACAGAGCGAGAATGAGACCAGCGTGCTTAAAAGGTGCTCTTAGCACATGGTGGCTCTTGCTTGCCTAACAAGCTTCCTCCTGTAACTGGACCCTTGCTGTACAAACAAGATCTCTAGAGGATACGGTTACAACCCATTTTTTTTTTCCAACAGATTTCCATTTCAGCACGCTCCTGGCGCTACAAAGGAACTCGAGAACGATCCGTGGACTCCTGCGTGAATAATTCGCTTTGGAAAAGCCTCTGCTGGCCTTGTGGGCCATGGTCTTTGGGTATGATATAAAGCTGGAGGAAGCATTTGTGCTGCTGGGGATGATATAAAGCACGTGCAGCTGTTTTTCGCGTCTCAGCCCTACCTGTTGAGTGCCATGGTGACGGTTGCTCCTTGCTGCATCTCCTGAGATGCTGCCACGGCCGCCTCCGCCAGCGATGCCACTGCCTGCGTGGCCTCGGATGCCTGCGTCGTCTGGATGGTCATCTCACCCCCCTGTAGCGTTGCCCAGTTCTGCTCCACCTAAGTGGGGAAAACACAAAAACAGGCGCTGGGATCGGAGGTCACCCCAAGAACGGGCGGCTGCTTCCTAGAACGATGGAGCCAGGTTGGCTCTGCAGGATCCTGCATGTGCTCCGAGAGACTCCGATCGGGAAAGAGGGCCTTGGGGGAAGAAGCTGGGGAGCCACCTGGGAGCATCTTTGGACCCTATAATCCTCTCGCAGCCATAAATTTTTAATCAGCCCATGATTCTAGCTGCTGTTCTCCATATGCTCCAGCTTCAAGCGGGAGCCTGTGTTTTTCACATACGTGGAAGGCATTTCCCCTAATGTTTGGGGCACATCACCCTCTTCAAAGCCCTCTTTTTTAGCCAGGTCCAGCACGGACCAAGGCAGCAGTTGGATCAGGACTGTGCTTGGACCACAGCCCGTCAGTCTGGGCGGGCTATAAAGCAGCTGCATTTCTGTGGAGTTTGAAACCCCGGCACAAATCACCACCCCATGAAGGAGAAGGCTGCATTTTACCCCCAGAATCCACTTATCCGCATCCATCTGTTGTCATTTTGGGGGAACAGACTGTGTTCTCATTTAGGGTTTATTTGTACAGCGCTTGGCACAAAGTCCTACCTGGAATTTTTGTGCTAGAACAATTAATATAAGTAAATGGTAGGAAGAAGCTCTTTGGTTCATATACTTTAGGCGCTCTAAATTCCTTGACTTCACACTTTTACAGGGATAGAGCTCATAACGCTTAAAGACCACCCAGTCCCAGCCTCTCACTTTCCACTCAGTCTTTGCTTGTGCATTTGGGACTCCACCACTCATGAGATATGGAGTGTGTGCTCAAAATTCCCACCAGGATGCAAACCAGCAAGCAACCCTGGATGCAAACCCTAAAGTGGAGGATGAAGGCCCACGGGCCAACAAATCCTACCTGTTGCTTTGCAGGAAGATCTTTTCCCCTCCTGTCTCTCTCCCCATCCCCATAAATATTCCAGGCCACTCATCATCTTGCTAAGACTCTGGCACACACTAATAGGAAGATCCTAGGGAAAAAGAAATCCCTGGATTTGTTATAATGGAGGAAGCCAACTAATCCATAGGAGCGGGGCTGGCTCAAGGCTCCTCACGCAAGCACAAGCTGAGCCTGATGTCCAAGAAACTGCTCTGCTTGCCTGGCCCCAGAGATGATCCTGCCCAGGAGCATCCAAAGCCAGGAGGGATTAGGAAGAGAGTAAAATAAGGAAAGAGGAAGCTGATTTTAGAGAAGACTCCATCTTTTGGAAAGATGCAGTGTAGCCTGAGTGCCTACAGAAGGAGAAATTGCAGATGGTGGGGACACAGATCAGGTTTGTGGCACACAGGCCAGAATCAAACTAAAGCGACCCTGCGTGGGGCACAAATATGTATTTTTTCAACCACATGGTAACACACACTTGCGAATAAAGCAGCTCTCCGCTGCGACGTGCAAGACCCTGCAAAGACGGGGAACAGGGAAGCAGGAGAGCCTGGAAAAGAGGCATTATCCGCGTGCTTCTCCGTGCTAACGCCAGCGCTGCGCTGCCGAGATCCGGGCAGCAGCTCTGCCCCGCGCCTGCTCGCGACCCCGATCCCTGCACAGCACCGCAGCGAGGACATCCTATCCAGAGAGACTGCCAGCACGGGGACGGCGTGCCCGTGTTTGCTTTCACATCTTTATTTCGTCCAAGGTAGCACTGAAAACATTTAATTCACATAAGAAATCAGGGGAACGCAGGCATCCAACTCCTATCGGGGCTTTTGAGTTTTTCCTTTCGGCTCTCAAGACACACGGGCGGTTCTGCCACCCTCAAAGCAGCTCTGAAGTCCTTCAAGGCCGCAGCCCCCGCCACCAGGCTACATGTCCCTTTGGTTCTCGGATAGAAACACGGTCTCGAGTCGGGCAAAGCTGTTCTGCACTGCCACCTGTCGCCACGAAAGCCCCGTGTGCACGGAGCGCCGCAGCCGGGCCTCGCCAGACGCTCCTCGGCCAGAAATCCAGCGCGTAGCCAAGCAGCAGCAAACTACCTGCAGCTCGAGCGTTTACACTTAAAAGTCTGAAATGGCATGATCAAATCTTCAACAGAAAAAACTCTGCCAAGTTTTAAATTCCTGGAAGAAAAATAAGCAACAGCGTGATGCTCTACAGCGTCTCGTATCATTCTCTGCACTAATGCGCATTTATACAGCCCTCGCCGGGATTCGCTTGCAAACCTCTCTAAAAGCTGCAGCAGGGAACCAGTCCCACTGTCTGGAGCCATGCAACGTGTTTTGCTAAGCAAAATGCCCCCAAATGCCCCAGACATCACTCCCGACACTGCATGGCAAATCAGCGCGGAGGATTAAACCACACATGATACGTTGTGTTCCCAAGGATTAAGGCTGCAGGGTTGGGTAGCGAGGCTTGGTGCGTTCTGTGACCACTTAATTGTAGAGAATTTAACCTTATCAAAGTTCAGGTGTGACATTTTTGTCGTACCCAGCTCCTTACCTCTCCATCGGCCACTGCAGAATAATTGACTTGTGCGACGGTAACTGTGGTTGGCAACTCTGAGGCATCGGCCAACGTGGCAACCGTGGCACCGGTGCCAACCTGCAAGAGGCAACAAAATGCAGCTGAAGCATTTGTTACTGCAGGAAAATACGTGTGTACCTCAAGCAAAGGGACATCCAAATGCTTTTTGATTGCAAGTTATTGCACTTATGGAGAATAATAGTAAAGGGCAGAGCTCGTGGAAAATACTGGGCTGCCTAGAAGGGGCAGGAGAGGAAACCACGTGCTAGAGCAGTGTGGTGTGTGGCAGCTTCCAGAGTGGCCAGGACACAGGAGCAAGCTGTGCACAGCACCCACAGGCTCCTGTGTTCCCATAGGAGACATTGGATTCCCCTTGATTCTCCCAGTGTCTCCAGCAGAAGCTGCAGGACAGTTCCCAGGCGCGTGCATCAGTCCATCCTCAACAGCCCGCTGGATTTGGAAATTAGCTTTTCCCCTTTTAAAAGCTGGGAAAAGGCAAAGGCGGGGAGTTGTGCAGCTCTGTTTCTAAGGAGAATCAAACTACAAAAGCCAGAAAGTCAAGGGGATCTCAGGTGCCCGGCACCTAAGAGGACACTAGGGAAAATGCTCATCAGCAGGTGAGCAAACAAGCAGCTTGGCAAGTGTGCCTGGCCGGAGGGGGAAGCCCTGGAAAGCTTTCATTTGAAAAACAAACACACAAAAATATATGTTTTTATCTTCATGGCTCTGAGAGCATCAAAAAAGGATGCTAAAATTTCATCAACACCGTTAAAGACTGTCCCGTGGCTTCTCCTCTCATCACTCTGCCCCATTGCCACCTTAAATATGTGGACCCATGTGGAACTGCGTTGTTATTCCTTAAATGGGTTAAATTCAGGTCAGATCCCTAAACTGCTCAATCCAGCAGCTGCAGAAACACTCACGCTGTTGTAAGGGAAGGAGCAGCATAAAAGCAGCAGGTGGAAATGGGGAAGAGAGATGACAGGACTGCTTCTGCTGCTGGCTTAAGGCAGCAAGAAAAAGACAAAATTTTTAAAGCACAACTTAAGCTACCAAAATGAGCTTACTCCAAAGCACCTTCCTGGTCACTGTCAACTTGCTGCTGAGCCAGCAGTGCTGGAATAGTGAATCCTGCAGGAATCTGCTCACCTGGATGAGGGACACGGTGCCGTCGGGATTACTGAAGGTTTGTACCACCGTCTGCGATGGCACCAGGTGTGCTATACTGTGCGTGGCTGTGGTCTGCTGTTGTGTCTGCTGATCCTCGAACGCGTAGAGCAGGTCCTCGCGCCCGTGCTGCTTGTAGCAGTTCTTCACAATCGTCCGTAACGCCTGGGTCCATGACACCTACCAGCAGGATTAGAAAAGGGAGTTAAAAACTGAGCTTTCTGAAGCATTTCAGTGGTGCTGTGATTTGCATGCTTGTCTTTCATTCTCGTAAAATAAATTCTTAATCAAAAAACCCACCCCAAAGCTAATTCCCTTCTCCTCATCCACTCCGTTCCTCAAGGCCCAGACAGCAGCCCCGAGAGCTGCTGTGTTTCTGTGTGTTGTTACAGAACAAGCACATCTGGCCAAGGGAAAGGGGAAGTTTCTTAATGAAATCTGTTTCTCCGTCTGCCAGGAATTCCAGCCAAGGGATTTGGGCTGACAAGCAGCAAACTGCCCCTGTCTAGGAAAGGGCCAACTGAGGCAGGAGCATTTCCAGACTTCCTAAGCATCCCTCCCCACACAGTCGGAGAATCATGAGAGCACAAGCCCATCGTGCAGGCAGGGCCAGAGCAGATTGAAGGTTCTGCCTCTCCTCTCGTTGCTCTCACATGTGGAATCTCTGCTATAAAGTCAAGGAAGGGCTGGGGCAGCAGGTTCCTCTGTCACTTGAGGAGTTATTCCCACCAAAGCTATTCCCAAGCCCCCGTGCTCCATTTGAGGGCACACGCCAAACGCACCCGCTGTTTCTGCTCCTCCGTGCGGACGTCGCTGCGGACGTTGGCCCACGGAATGTCCTCGGGCCACCAGATGGGCTTGCAGCTCTCCTTGCCCCAGCCTGGCTTCCCGCGGCCCGTGGAGTACTTGAGCATCTCGGGGATGAAGGCTCGCAGCTGCGCCTGCAACGAAGCACAACAGGGGTTGGAGGGGGGTAGGAACCCGCAGCTCTGCTGGGTTGGAGATCCGTTTTACACGGATTCATTTCCATCCTGTTGTTATAGTCACTGGAAGAGGCCTGAGCTCCTAAGAGAGATAAGCAAACCCCTTACTGTCAACAAGCAAGACTCAGCTGAGAAGAGCTTAGGAGCACGTGGAAGAGCAGAAACAAAATGAAGTCAGGCAATTAGAACAGTAAGGCATGAACACTGATGGACTCTATGGTTCAAACACCTGCTTATTCCTCAAGGGTAAACTAATTTATAAGCTTTTTTCTCTGTTATACTCTATACTAAGACTCCCTGTAGCATTTTTGGGCAGATGCAGCACAGAGGAGTATTTTGGAGGAGCAGGGACGTTCCGGCTCTCTCTGGGTCTCTGCAGGAAGCCTTGAGCCCCACCAGCTCAAAGCTGCTCTTTCCAAAGCAGATCTGCTCTGCAAAGACAGGGGACCAGGGGGGAGAAGTCACACTGGCCCTGGCCTGCAGGAGGAGAAAACCAAAGCGTGATTAAATCCAGAAAACTTCCTTTGAACATGTGGTTCAAAAACACGGTGGGGAAACCTACCGTGGCCATGCCCAGGCAACCTCAACCATTTCAGGTTTTTTTATTTACTTTTTTTTTTTGAGTTGTCTGGTACAAAACCAGCTAAAAGCTCCTTCTCTGAACTGCTCTCGGCGAGCCAGGCTACCAGCCCGATTAATCCCTGGTCCCAGGGAGTTCAGCAGCTCAGGCTACTCAAGGCACTTGTTAAGGAGCGTTGCCTCTAATCCACCTGGGAGATAATCAGGAGCAGCTCTGCAACCTGCTCCAGCGCCAGGGCTTCCCTAATGAGCGTCCTAACGAGGCCGCAGCCGGTGGCTCAGCCAAGGCCGCTCCGAGGAACGTGGTTGGGAAGGGACCGGGGCCTCTGCTTCATCACCTGGAGCTGCACATCCTGCTATTGCCATCCAGAACTGCCCAAAAAACCCAAACGGCTGCTAAAAAAGGACAGAGGTTTCCACTGACAGCAGCTCTGGAAGGAGCCTGTGTGAGCTCCAGCTTGGGGGGCGTGAAAGAAGCTGTAGGAAATATTTCTTTCAGACCTTTGGTTTCAAGTCCAAGTGCCTTCTACAGACTAACATGAAACTAAAACCTTCGGGGAGGTCAAGCAGTCCCGATTCCATCATCTGCAGTGGCCCCAAGCACAAACAAGTGCCCTCAAGACCTGGGGATAACCAGCCCCACATGAGGAGCAATGGTCAGGCCTTAATATTTATATTCTCCAAGGAAAGAGGGTCCTACAGCAGAGCCCAGCAGTAACGGGAATTCTCTCCCTGTCCCCAACCCAGTGTTGAGGATCCCCAAAGGGCAGCAATGGGGAAGGGAAGAGATCCCACTGGACACGCTGCTTATGCCTGCTGCTCTCTCCACAGACCCTTCTTCTCTTCCACATGGAATTGTGGATTCCTGACTCGTCTTGCTCCAGAGGGAGACACTGGGGCATGAGGCTGATTTCATGGGAATGGAGATTCCTGCAGCAAATGGATGCATTCCTAGCTGTGCAATAGGTTGCAGCAGTTTTGGAATCAGCTGTGGCAGCTGCTCTTTCAAATTGTTGCTGTGGCAGAGAAATGGCTGCTCCATGACTTCATATTCAGCATCTCTGTGTTTTGTTTCTTTTTAAAGTTTGCCCCCGAGTCTGGCAAAGACTCGGGGGCAAAGGAACTGGACTCTTCAGGCAACAAAATTATCACTTAGTTCCACCTTTTTACTCCTTGCAAATTTTATGGGGTGGAAGATGTGNCTGTGTTTTTTGCTGCTTTTTAAAGTTTGTCTCCGAGTCTGGGAAAGACTATAGGGCCACAGGAGCTGGACTCTTCGGGCAACAAAATTATCACTTAGTTCCACCTTTTTACTCCTCGCGAATTTTATGGGGTGGAAGACCTGCTTCGTGAAAATCCACCCAAGATTTTGCAGTGCTGCCAATGAAACATAATGCTCGATCCTCAAACAGCCTGCAGCCATCCAAGGACCTCAAAGCACTTCAATAATATCTACAAAACGGGCAGGCAGCTGCCCCACAGAGGCTCTGATAAGCAGGGAAAAGCAGGGTTGGCCAAACTGGGCACAAAAGCATGGAGTGTGTCCACAGTTTGGAGAAGTGGAAACCTGCACAGTTTTCAGTCCCACGTCGCCCCGAGCAGGTGATTTAACCTCCTAAGTTGCTGCTCGCTTCCGCACAGTGTGAGTTGCGCTGCTGTTGCATCAGCAGTTTGCACACTTGCTCATTGAAGTTCAGGAGGAGGAAAAACATCATTCACCACTTAATGGAGCTGCAAAAAACCTGAGGGTGCAGGAGGGTTGTGCATGGGACCGGCTAGCGAAGCCCTCGTGCTCCAGGTCAACCGTCCTTCACTTAGTGACAAGCCCAGATTTGGCATCTTGTGTCTTCCCTATTCTGATTCTGCACAAAGACAGTCAATTCTTTGGGGAAAGAGGGTTATTTAACTTATGTCCCGCATATTACTCATCCTACAGCTGTCTTCCCTAACCTGAGGAAGACTGGATTCAGCTCCTGTAAGGAATCTTGCATCTTCCATTGCAGTAACAGGGAAAAGCCCTCAGCACTTCACACTGCAGAGCTGCCTCCCACATGGAAACACAGAGCAGCCAAATGCCAGGAGCAACTTGGCTAGGCCTGATCTCTCTGCAGGATCTCTTGAAGACCATGTCATGTCCAGAAGGGAAAAAGAACCCTGCTTTTTTCTTTAACTTGACAAATATTTGTATTTTCAAGGAATTTAGGTGTGGAGTTTGTATAGTCATGTCTAGAGGGAGGTAGGAAACACCTAAGCAATCCTTATTGCAAAACAAAACAGAATTATGCACACTTTTTATATCCGTGCACATATTCTGTGCATTGCAAAGCAAAGCACCTTCTCAGATATGTTATTGTACTGCAGCCACCTCACACCTTGGGTCTTATCCATCCACCTTCCCCTGTAGTCTCGCCTCCTTGGCCCCACTCTCCTTGTGACAGTGCTTTTTTTGGTCCTTCTCAGAGCCCACATGTATCTTCTCTTTCATTACTCTAGAACATCTACCCTCTGATAGAAAAAAAATCAATTTTAGTATCTCTTTCACACTGGGGAAAGAGGGAAAGTAGGATTGAGCTTGTCTTAAAACACTGGGAGCAAAGAGGAGCTTGTCAATCCATATCACAAAGCAGAAGAGGGAACAAACTAAGCAAAAAAGTGTCCAAGGAGGACAAACCCATTGATATTCTGCTCAGTCCAGAGACCTCCTTGACCTCAGTACTGGAGAATTACTGCAAAGTGCAGGACAAATAGCTTCTCTGTTCATAATTCATGGGTGGTGACAAAAACAGCTCACAGGGGAACATCCCCAGCAGCCTGAGCTCTAGCCCTCAATGACATCTCTATAGTTTCATGTAGAAAATGAGCACCAATGACAAAGCGTCACCTCTAACTACTACCTGAGCTCCTAAAGTCCCATGAGAGAGACCAAATGCAGCCCCTGGAGACGCAGAGAGAAGCTCCAGTGCAAAACACCAGCGTTTCGCTGTAAGGTGCCAAATCCCTTCCTTGGTCCTTCCAACTTTGTGCCCGGTCTGGCTGCTCACCTGGGTCATCTTGTCCACGGAGACGGGAATGCCGTCGATGGTGAGGGGCGGCAGCTCCGAGTTCATCTCCTGCGGCGCCGGCGCGTGCTCCGCCAGCGCCGACTCCAGGTCTTCCAGGATCACGCTCTTGCACTTGCGGACCTGCGGGGAGTCGTTAAGCTGGGGTAAACAAGGCGAGGAGCACCAGGAGGTGCCAGGAGGCAGCGCCAGCCCCACGGTGCCGCAGGACAGATGGAGCAAACAGGGCCCGGCGGGTAAGGAAAAACCCCCAGTGGCTCCGGAGACTCGACTGCAACAAAGAGCTCATGATGAAACATCAGGTAACACTGGAAAGTGGAAGTATTTATGGGATTTAGAGAAAAGTTTGGGAGCAAGACCCATCGCAGGAGGGAACTGCTCCATTTTTTGACCGTTTGTCCCACAAAGTGGCTACCAGGGCTGAGCCCACCAGTTCTTTCTTCCCTCCTCAAGCTACTAAGGCTGAAAAGGACCCCTATCCTAAGCATTAATATGCTGAAATGTAGCAGGGTGAAGGTGCCCTGCAGATAGCCACTCAACTTCCAATACAGAAGTTGTGGAGGGAGAAATTTCAATCAAGAATATTCAACTCCTGGGAGCAGAGCGAAATAACCAATATTAATGTAGAAAAGACAGGTCTAGACTCATGTCCATACAATTTCAACTCCCATTTCCAGGGTTTTAAATGCGGCATTTAGATCATTGCCAGGCTTGCACAGCTGCCTTGATAATGAAACCCACAGAAAGGATGAGCATTTTATTATTATTTTTGTTTTCCTAGGGATACCTACCACATTCTCCAAGGGTGCAGCACCAAATACTTTGAAGACAGGATTGGGCTTGGAGGGAGAGATGCACAGAACGATGGCCTGCTGCCCCACGCGGGTGGTGTATTCGTCCAGCGTGGCACGGAGCTTCCTGAAACAGAGGCAGGAAAAGTCAACAGGAGCTGAAAATTCAGTCCAAACACCACGTTTCACACTCCAAACTCCTACTGCTGTTTATTCACCAATCAAGAAAAGCAGCCCTGGTTGGTTAAATTAGCCACATACCGATTCCTCCACTCCCTTCAGCCACGCAGCAGCTCAGATTATTATCAATTATTCCCACTCGCCTTCATTTTTTTCACTGATGCAAAAAGTAAAGGGCAACCAGCTCCGCAGCCAAACTAAGGACAAGGTCTGCTCTGTCACTGACTGAGCACATTGGGGATGGACGGTTTTGAAGGCAAAGAACTCAAAATGATTTAACTTCGGTCCCAAGAGAAGACCACACAGTGTGTGGGTACCACCCTCCTCGAACTGGAGCGGAAAACACTCAGCTGACAACTACGTGCCAGGCAAGAACAGGAAATATTGCAACAGCTACTGGCAGGAAACCTGTTATCCAGCCACCTGCAGCACCAGCAGGTCCCTTTGGAACGGTGTCTCCATAGGAAGCACCATCATGTCCTTTCCTCAACTTACTAACCTTTAAACAACACGAGAGACCGTGTCAGAAACTTCTGCAGATACTTGTAAAGCAAAAATGAAGCAGCAGAAATGACTGCAAAACTTCAGCATTGTCACGAGGTGACAATTTATGAGTTATGCTGGTTGTTTCAGAACCCCATTAAATGCTGGTTGTTTCAGTGGTTGTTTCAGCTGTGCAAAGATGGTAAAATCACAAACTGAAACTTCCCGTTTGATTCATAATAATGCAAATACCAAGCACCAACATTTTAAACCCATCAGAGCACACAAAGATGATGCATTTGTTTGGGTTTTACAAGGCACCTGCAATTGCACACAAGGAGAAGCAGCAATTCCTTTACACAGGAGTTTCTTTAGAAATACATTGGCTACATTTCAATGAACACGGATGGAGCAGCAGCATTGGGGAAGGAGGGAAGCACAAAGTGGACCTTGGAAAGAGGGGATCTATTCCTGGGAATATTATTTAACACTGACCCTGCTGTCTTTCTTTTCAGCTTGATCACGTGCAAAGGATGTTTTATGACTCAGCAGGAGGAGTAAGCAGAATATAACGAAACCAACTCCGTTTCTCAACAACTCTACAAGAGCTACAATAGGAAAGATGGAGAAAGGTGAAACTGGCCAATATTATTTCAATGCATTGAGTGTGCAGGCAGGGGGGAAGGAAGCCAGCCAGTTGCAGAGGGTGACAAAACTTCAAACTTTTCAGTGATAAATTAATGAAAAACAAATAAAAAAGAAAAGCAAAAATTGCCTTGTTCCAAAGACTTCTTTGCCATCCCAGAGCTGGGATATGGCAGTAGCTTCAGATTCTCTGCTGTTAAAGGCAATAGGACCACGTGATAAGGTGAGGTTACTGACAGATGTGACTTGTGACCAGGTGGGATTAAAACAGAATGCAGAATGCTCATGTCAATCCGGCGGATACAATACCACATTAATGGTATTTGATCTGCAATTTAATCCATTTCTGCCCATTAAAACAGAGCTCGCGGGTTCCAGAAGATGCCGACAAAGCCCCAAGCTGAGCGTGAGCAGTGCTGTCACCACGAGCGGCCCCGGGGAGGCGTGAGGACACCAGCGGGGCGGCAGCGTGCGGCTCGGAGCTCTTACCGTAGCAAACGCGTCTGCTGCCTCTTGCGGATCGACGGGTTGGACTCAAACACGTGGGGTCGCTTCCGTTTTTTGCCCGTTGCCACCGCAGCGGCTGCGGCCATTCCCACAGGGCCTGCAGGGAAAGCAGAGCGGGTGAGCGGGCACACGGCTTGGCACAAGGACAGCAGGGACGCAAGGGACATCACTGCCCTCCGCATCGGCTGCGATAACCGGAGCTCCCTGAGCAGCTCCCTCCTCTCCAAGAGCGGAGAAGGGAATCCAAAAGCTCCATCAATCCCACCAAACCAAGGGGGAAAGCCACATTTTGCTCTGGAGTTCTCATAAGCACAAAATTCGCTACGTGGAGCTGGAAACTCCCAAGCGCTCCAAGAGCTGAAGCGCTGGAGGGCAACAGGGAAGAGTGGAGCTGCAGAACTACGGATGCCGTTTGGACACTCTCATTCCAGATGGAAAAGCTGTTCACAACCGGCCTTGTCCCCACAAGCGGCCACCACTGCTCGGGTCCATCCTCGTGGCATCAGGGCTGCACGGGCCGTGGCTGCGGCAGGGCTGCCGCCCGCTGCCCGCACCGGGAACTGCAGCTCCTGCAGCCGGGGAAGAGCGGGAGAAGGAAAGGGAGGAAAAGGCTCCCCAGAAAATTCCAGGAAAAAAAGCCTGGAAAAATAAAACCCAGGAAAAAAAAGTCAGGGAAAAAAAAAAAGCTATAAAAAAAATCCATAAGGAAAAGTCTGGACTTCCCCCAGGTTCAGCAGGTTGGGAGGACGCAAGGCTGGCGGCTCAGAGTGACCTGGGAAGGGAAAAGCTCCCGAGAAAAATCTGGGAAAAAATCCTGAAGAATAAAATAAAAATAAAATAAAAATAAAATAAAATAAATAAAAAAAAATAAAAATAAAAAAGCTGGGGAAAAAAAGACAAAGAAAGCCCATAAAGAGAAGCCTGAACTCTCCCCAAGTTCAGCAGGTTGGAAGGACGTAAACCCGGGAGCTCAGAGAGAGACCCAGGCTCAAGGGAGGGAGGAAGGAAGGAAGCAGGGAAGAAAAAAGGTCCCTGCAAAGATCCAGGGAAAAAATACCATAAAAATAAATCCTGGGGAAAAAAAAAAAAGGCTGGGAAAAAAAGGGCCAAAAAAACCCATAGGAGAAATCTGAA
>VWPW01025288.1:24885-35481 GCA_013389825.1 Crypturellus undulatus
TTTGAGCCAATTAATCTATAAATCCACAGTAAGAAAATGAAGATTTGGCAGGAAAATGCCCACCTCTGAATGCTGCTGCACGGGTGAAAGATGCAGCTCATGTTCCAGCACGTCGCATTTGCAGCTGAGGTGCTGCAAAACAGCAAGACGGTTGAGAGACCAGAAAACGGCACATCATAAACGCTAAGGAGGAAAAAAGCCATTGGGAAGAGAAAGAGATTTGGGATTTTGGCTGGAAGGGAACAAATTCATCTGGGGAGAGAGATGCTGAGTGCTGAATGACATTAGCATTTGGATGTGTTTATTTCTGCCTTAATGACCAAAGAACTGAAATATTACAGAATATTTTATCACCTGCTGGTTTCTAAACGTTTGCTTCCAGGTGTCTCCAAACAGCCTGCAATTTGTTGGAATGAAGGCTATGGACATTGAGAAGGATTCTTCCAAAGGCAGATCCAACTTCAAGATACCAAGAATAGGGAGGCATAGGGAGGCATCATTTCCTAGCCAGTAATCCAAAAAAATCCAGGTGGATCTTTCCAAAAATGTTACTGAACTGTCCCAAAATCCCCCAAACAACCCCTAAAGCATTTCTTCCTGCTCATTTCTGCCAATTCCGACCCTAAATCAATTAAATCCTCTGGAAGCACCAGTCTCCCAGCGCTGATGGAAGAGGGAGACCAGGACAACCTGGTTTCTCATTTAGACCTCATGGGTTCACGTGGGTTAACCAAAACTCTCTGTTTTGGTTAAAAAGTCCCTTCATTTCCCACATCTACCTGTGGCTGGTTTCTCTTCTACACTAAATGTCTTTTTAATACCAAGGAATCCACAAGATTATCGGTCAATACCAGCTTCACTGGGGAGCATCAAGGCCAACTTGTTCCTTGATCTCTTTTAAATTTGCAGGATAGAAGCCAAAGGGAACCATGGTTATTTGGGCAGTGGGGTTTTCAGGAAGACACAGGATACACACTCACCTCCTACATTCCCACTCCCGCAGCTATTATTCCCACTGCAAAACACTAAGAGATCCCCTAGGTGAATGCTTCCAAACAGAATGGGAGCTTAAATGCAATGTAGACCCCAAGGAGATGCATGGAAGTGCCTGTCTCCTGGCTAGGGAAGGAATTCCAAGGTGCTGGAGACCACAGCATGAACCGGCAGCTCTTACGGCTAAAGCTCAACCACGTTCACAGCCACAATCTTCCCTGACACTTAAATGCTAACGGAGGCGGATGGTGTTGTCCTGCCCTGTTTCCAAGCCAGACTGTAACAGCAGAACCCTCCCGAAATAGCAGCAACCCAAATACCTCCAACCGGGCTGGGACTGAGACGTCCAAGCACCAAAACAAATGGAAAAACAGCTGAAAACAAATCAACTGCAACCTCCTTCCGAGGAATTGTTTTGCCATCACTGTGGAAAAATGGGAAAGATGGATTATTACAAGGTGAACCATAATGGAAGAGCTCCGTAGGGCAGTCCCATTCCCAGCCATCACTTGTGGTCTCAAGGAATACGTTGCTGCCTTCCCTCAATGGAGCAATGCAACTGTAAGAGCTTTCCAATAAAATAAAGGTATTTATCCATGTAAAAATACTATTGGAACTGAGGCACTTGATGCAACTAAAAATGATGCTTTTATAACTAAAACTGGCAGCGGGTGGACTAAGGAGCTACTGGGCCTCACATTTCAGGTTGGAAAGTCACCAGCCAACATTTTATTTCACAATGCACCCCCATTTGGAAATGGAAAATACTCAGAGGTGTAGCAAACCAGAATGGGTTTAGGAAACCCTTCAGTATGACAACATGAGGGAAGGCGCTTGCTGGTGGCTGGAGCTCAGCCCCAAAGCCCTGGATGACAGCCAGAAGTATTGTTATAATTATCTAAAATGCTTTAAAAATATAATAAGAGCATAAAGTCCCTCTTATCATGCAGCAGGGTTGCTTCCCGACCGTGTCGGAGGCTCCTTGAGGCATCAGCATCACTGGGAGAACATGGGAAGAGCGAAGTAACCCAGACAGCAGCGCTCAAACCCACCCCGACAGCGTAAAACAAGGGCAGCTGAACCGAAATGAAGGCTCTGAACTTATTTTTATCCTCTTGAGCCCAGAAGTGGTTTCACTTCCGATGCGACGTGGGGAAGTCGCTGCCCGCTGAGATGCTCTTGATGCAAGCGGGACTGTCTTGTCTCTCTCCTAACGTTTTTGCTGCTCACCCAATGCAACACCTTAATCCTGCTCAGTTTAGCAATAATCTGAAGAACTGCAGGGTCTACCTCCTTCAATAGCTCAAATAATCTTTAAAAGGCTGCAAAAATGCATTATCCACATGAAACGGAGGCAGAAGGGCTGAGTGTGATGTGTTGGGAGGTCTCTGGCCAAGATCTGCTCTCCCTTCTGCCTGCAAGGACCCACATGATGGGGGACAACGAGCACAAAGGGCAGGTCTCCTTTTCAAAGTGACATTAAAAAAGCACTTAGAAATGGCACAGGAGGAAAGACAGAGGAATAAAAGACACATTTTCTTCCGAATCCATTTGTAAGTGCTTGGTGCCAGCACTTGCTCAATTTACACGGACCTTTTGGCTTGGGGTACCTTTCCTAGTCCTTGTTTCAGACTGGTCAGGTTAATTCACTTCTCTTCCCAGCAATAAGACCAAGGAGAAAGACTTGATTACGTGACCCACCGAGTGCTCGCTGAAGAATCAGCTTCAAATTGCTGAAAAGAGCAAAAATTTTGGTGGGATGGGGTGTCAGATGCTGCGGGAAGCAGGGAGGAAACAGGACAATAGGTTGAGGCAGCTCTTACCCAGGAAAATGGAAACCCAGTGCCTAGTAGATCATCCTCCAGCACTACACAAGCCTGAGACCAGCTTTAAAAATAAATCCATAAATAAGTAAATAATAATAAAAAAAATCTGTCTCATTATTCAAGCTGGTCACCCAGCTCACATTTCAATAAAACATCACTCCCTCTGTGGAGGGCTTAATAAAAAAAATAAAGGAAAAAGAAAGTCTAACACCTCCTGCTTTTCTTTGACTCTCTCAGCCAAGCTGACAAGCATCTGGGGCGCAATGTGCACTTAATGGCTTCAAGCCTCCACTGTAAATAAGTCATTTGCTTTGCATGGAACAACCCACCTCACAGTGGCACTTTTGTTCTCGGAGGCTTTTGTGGAGTTAATCACTGGGGCTCCTGTGATCTTAACTCTTGTGCAAGGGCTTGGCGGGCGCAGAGCCCGCAGCGTGCTGCAGCTGCTGCCTGGAGCCCTTCCTGCAGTTTTCCAGCGGTTTTCCAGCCTCTTACACCAGCGTCTCAGCTAGGAAACCTCTGCTGGGAAAATCTGCAGCGGGTTTTGGGCGCCTGCTCAGCGTGGGTTTGGAGGGAGGCCATACCTTGGTGCTTCTCGTTGCAGCAGATAAGGCAGATTTAAGTGCAAAGGCAGCGATTCTGCAGCTGAAAGAGCCCGGCCACGGCGGCATCGGGGTCGGCTCCCAAGCGAGAGGAATCCCAAATACCTTGGCCGATGCAGCCGTGGTGATGGGCAGGAATTTGTCACTCCGCTCCCTTTCACGCTCTCTGTATTAAATCAGATTAAAAAGCAGCTCTTATCCACTTAGCGCGGAAGGTGGTTTTATTTAAAAAGCTATTTCCAACTGCAAGTCTAGATGAATTCCCAACTCCCTGCAAAGACAGCATGACACAACTCATGAATAAAAACTGATCCAGGCAGACATTAATCATTCACCACTAACTCATATAATAAAAATCCTGCTTTAGCAGGGCTGCATTGCGTTTGAAATAGTCTGCCACTGCTTTTTACTATTCTGGCACAAACCCCTGCATGTATTTTTTAAGCAAGTACATACTTAGTGATACAGTTAGCTTCTGATCGATGTATTTCTATGCTTACACTATCCATGAATAACTAACTTCATCCAAGAGGGATTTTCACGTGATTTTCACCTGGAAAACTGCACCCAGGACTTAAACCATAGATATAGATGAAACCACGTTAATCTCGTGGTACTTGCAGCTACCCTTGGATTAAAAAAGCCAGATACATGTCTCATTTTTGACAGCTCATGAAATAGGCTAGGAGAATGTGGCTCAGTTTCACAGGGAAGCATCATCTCCATCCCTTCTATCACGCTGGATGCAAACACGTAAAATCCCAACCTTTCCACTGCTTTTTCCTAGTGGAGAGGAAGGAAAGAGGTATTCACATCCCTCCTAACAGAAACCTCCAAATCCGCTTGGATAGTGAAGCTTTAGCTCTTCCCACAACATGGACTAGCTTCTCCTAAGCATTTCTCATTTTTGCCGTCAGCAGAGATGCGTTTCCTGTGCAGCAATGTGCCTCGAGGCAATGCCTATTGCAGGTTTGATAAGGAAGCAATGTCATTAATCAGGGAAAGGATTGACTCAGATCTTATCTCATTTAAAACACTCCTTTAAATCAAAAAAAATCCTATTTTTCCCTGGCTGTGGAAAAAGTCTTGTCCTTAATTGTGGAGAGTTTGCTGGCTCTCAGCCCCACTCCTTTTCCCGAGGAAGAAGATGCAGCTCTGGAAGCTGCAGGTGGTTTTTAGACAGGACTTTCTGGGATTTGAGGCTCTGCAACCTGCCTGGGCATGGAAAGGCTTATAAAGAAAAGGAAGAGATTTTGCTCTAGCAAATGAATCCAAAAAAACCTTTATTACTGTGCTCCTCACCAGCATCTTGCACAAAGCACTAAGTACATCAGCACTGCAGGAAGGGTTTTGCACAAATAACGCCTGGAAAAGAAACAAACACCATTTTACACCGATCCACCGGGCAAGCAGAAATGCTGTTTATGGCTTCGGTTTCCACCAGGAGCCATCGCCAGGAAACCTGGCTGCTGATTTCTCAACACCCGATGCAATCTGCAACCTTAACGCCCGATGCAATTTGCAATCCCTTTTTTGGCAGGTTGACCCCCTGCACTTTGCGCTCGGGGTAACACTCGGGGAACACGCACATTCCTTCATTTCGCATATGGAACCGCACAGAAATCCCAATCCCAGACTATTTTCCTTGGAACGACACCGCCTGAAAGCCATTTTTAACGGCGCAAAGCCAGTTGGCCGCCCCTTGTTGATGTAGGTTTTAATTAACGGGCAAAGGGCTCGTTTGGGGATTATTAACGCTGTAAACCTCAGTGTGGGGAGAGCTGCTGCGTGATGATGCCAACCCCACTGGTGCCATGCGCAGGAATGGCCCTTCCCAACGGGATTGCTGCCCAAACGATGGAGCGCAGCCCCTGCTCGCTGAATTGAGGTGCAAATGTTCCCATTTTTAATCCTCTTTTATAGAGAGAGAGGGGATTAGCGGCTACGCTGGAATACTGCAGGAAAACAGACTGGAAGGGTGTTTGGAGGAGGGATTTAAGGGAGAGGGTGGCAATTTTGTGCACGGTGGCCTTGCCTGGACCAGGACTTGGAGAGCTGAGGTCACCTGAACATCCAGCATAGAGAGACCCTCTGAAACTTGCTGCTCCCATCACGTGGACTCAACGAGATCAACATATGATAAAGCCAAATTTCAGCCCTAAATATATATTAAATATATAACTTTCGTCCTAAAACGGTAGGCCAGGCCCACAGCCATGGGAGGGCCCTGTTCCTGATGCGACCTTTGGTGGGATGGTTAGGACAACACGGACCATCCGTAGGATGAGATGCTCCATGATCATCCAACCTGGTTACGGAGGTCTGGTACTACCTTAACTGGGCCTCAAAATGTGCAATGAATGTGTGTGGATTAAGCGATGAAATATATACATACGTATTATATATATTTAATTATTTATATATATATACACAAATATAAATAAAATTAGGTAGCTGTAAAGATACATGTAAAAGAAATGCATTTTTTTTGAAGTGTGAGGGTAAAAAAAAAGGTCTCTCTTCTTCCCTTTATAGCCCTAAGCTTTTATTCTTTTCAATTTATTCACCCTTTATTCACATACAAACAGATCCAGATCCCAGGCCAATCTGTTTTCAGGAAAAAAAAGAAAACCTCCTTAAAAACCTTTAGGGAAAGCAGAAGTGGTGACATTTGTTTTCAAGATCTTGCTCTACAGAAGCTTGTTTTCTTTTCTAAAGCTGGTTAAGAGGAGGAACGGAGCATTCCCAGCTCTCTAGACAGCCCCTGCTACCAGTCATCGTCTCGGCATTCCCATGGGAAAGGCAGTCTAGGATTTCTCACCGTTTGGGGATTCTCCTTCAGGCTCAAGGATTGAGTTTTTCCAGCCACCTGGAATGTTGCTCAGGTCAGTGTTAACAGAGGCAGAGTTTTCCCTTCCCTAGTGTCTGAAATTGGGGAAGAAGGGAAGGACACACGGCCGTGCATGGAGCACACAGAGGCCCATGGAAAACTGCGGATGAGGAGAAAAGCTCCTCCAAAAAACACTGGAAACTAAGCCCTGGAAAGGGAACCTCTCTCCTCAAAGCAAAGAGCTGGGTACGTTCCTGTGACATGACACGATGGTGCGCTGAAATTAGGATGAATACTATTTTATTTGCTGCTGCTTTTCCTACTTGGGACCTAACTCTTCCATATTTCTTCACCAGCACCTCCATCTGCGTCTGCTGCTGATCATAAAGGTCTAAGTGTTACAACCATCACAGGTTGTGATGCTTAAAAATAATAAGTATCCCACCATCTACTTCCCAGGCCAGAAATACAACTACTGATTTACCTGCAGGAACACTCACGACGCAGAAACGACCCTGAAAAAATCCCAACCTGCAGCCCAAAGCAAATCTGGAAGGAGTTTGGAATCTCCTAGCTCTTTCTAGGGAAAAAAGTAAGAGACCTGCTTCCTTTGAGAGGGAAATTGGGAGTTTAAGGGCTGAGAGAGCAGCTGCCGAAGCAGCAGCAGGAGGCTGGATAGGCAGAACCTCAAGAAAATATGTGGGGAAGAATTAATTCAAACACTGCTCTCGTACAAAGATGTTGTAATATAGTTAAAGCTCATGGACCGGGGCACAGACTTGGAAGCATTTCCCACCCAGACGATGGGGAAGTTTTCCAAGCCCAGAAGTCCATTTCATTATTTTAATCAGACAGTTCTGTAATAGGGAGAGGGAATCGGTTTCTTTTGGGTTGCATTACCTTAGCACTACAGGTGCAAGAAGCAATGAATTAAAACATGTCATCCTGTTTTACACTTATACATCTGAAACCAGGTGATTTTTGTAAAGATACCAAAAACACTGAGCTTGCCTCCGAGTTGCTACCCACCCAGCCAATCTTTGCCATATTTACAGGCCACACAGACTGCACAAAGGGGTAAAACCATTCCCAGGTTTCCCTCACACACAGAGACAGAAGGGAATTGGCACCCTAAAATAAGAGGGTGGATAAAGCAGTAAAGGGTCGAGGCCAGCGCTGAGAAGAGCAAATGCACCTCAATGGCCTCTGCTCCTTTACCTGTATTTACAGTCCAGCACAAACCCATGCTCCTTATGCACCAAAAGCAGCATGATCTCTGAGAAAGCAAGGCAGAAAGACCAGGAAATGCTGCACTTAAACCTACAGACCCAATACCCTCCTGGAGGGCATATTCTGCAAGTATCTTCGCAAACCTACATCTTTCTTACAGGAGAAAAATATAATTTTCCGTCGCTCCCGAAGTACCAGGCTACATCAGGACACCCAGACGTTGCAAACGAGACCTCCACTTGCTGCTTTCTACCTGTCAGGAGGAGAAACTGCCTCTTGGAGCAGGATGGTGACCTATCCAGCTGCTCCAGTGCCACCTCGGCACCGTTTTCCATCTTTCTTATATCGCCCTAATTTACACAGCAAGGGCAGTATTGCTGCTGCGAGGTATTTATCGAGACCAACCAGTGTATTTTACAAAAATATTTTATTGAATAACTCAGTCCCTGGGTAATACAAGAGAAAAAAAAAAAAGTTAATTATATTTCTTTTACTTAGGGAGCTGCTTTGGAAAGAGCAGCGGGAAAGGATATCCAAGGCTAAATTCCACCACTCCTTGCACTGGAAAATCACCAACACTACCCAATTCCTGCTGACAGCACACAGTGATCTTAGGTATAAGAGCCTATATCCAATTTTCTTGTAGAGGGATGCAGGGGCCTTGCAGACCTCACTGCCTTTCCCACAAGATACTTCTCCAGCCCCCTGGCTGGATCATGGGAGGATAAGGTAGAAATTCCCAAGGCGTTTATGGGATGGAGATGCTGCTTGGAAACCTCCCTTGGGCAGTGATGGGAATGTTCACGGAGTACAGACACGATGCTGAAGTTTGACATCACATAGCCTAGAAGCAGGATTCAACACCAGGGCAGCCCTGATGCAGGCAGTCCAGCTCCTTATGGAATTTGTGGACATGATTTTCACGGATGGGGCTGAAATCTTCCTGGCTTGAGCTCAGCCCAAGGCGGAACTGGCTGGTTTAAGCCTCAGCAAAGACGATTCAGGCTCCTGAGCGACAGAAAAATGATAAAATCCCCCCGCTTCAGCGGTCCTCGTGGCAAAAGACCCCAAATCCAAGAGCTGATATCCGCAAGGCTGGCTGGTCACGGGGCTGTTATTCGGGAATGCTGAAGCAACCCGAGGGTGTTAATGCAGCGCGGCCGGCCTCACCCCAGAGCAGCAGCCTTTGCTCTCCGTCGCTTCATCCCGGGAAAACAGCTCCACGTGGTGCATCCTCCTCCCTGGGGATGTGGGCAGCCCTGTGGGCTCATGGGGTGGTGCCGGGAGAGCTTATTCCTGGGATCGGGATGCGCTATTCCAACGAATCGCTTGGACGTCACAGCCTGCATCCACAGCGTGAACTGTGCGGATAACCAACGTGTCGCGCCAGCACGGTCGGATCACAACAAGGCTTTTGACTTGACGGAAAAGCAGCGTTTTCGCTATCCCAAACCAAAAATCACCCGGAAAACTCACCAGGAGCACCCGGAGAGCAGCTCCGTGAGCCAAGCACCCACGAGGGAGGTTTTACAAACCTCACGTGCAGACGTGCACGTGGGAAACGAGCTGCACAAAGCGGGTGCGGAGGGTCCCCGTTTGCGGGATTTATAGCACACACTCGGCAGCCTGCGCAAAGCCTGGGTGTAAATGACACAAAACCTCATTTTTTTTTTAAAAAAAGTCCCCAAAATAATAAATATACATACAAATTACAGCAGCACACACGGCCATTTCATTAGATGCTCCGCTGCGACACTCGGCAACGTTACAAGCCCGAAAGAAGCGCCCGGGTAACCCCGACCTCTCCAAAGTTAACATCTTCATCACGCTCCTCCCGCGCTCTCCGAAAATGCACAAACAAATAAATAACGTTGCTCCTAACCTTGCCAGAGATATTGCCTCGATTAAAACCGACAACCAGTTCCTCTCTAGTCCGTTTTCCAAGTATCAAGCGCTTAAAATAAAATAAATAAATAAATAAAAATCAATACGATGGGTTTAAAGGGGGAGCTGCCGCGGTGCAGCCGGAGCCAAGGTGCGGAGGAGCAGCCGCAAAATAAATTCGGGGGGAAAAACCCCACGGGCGGCTGGACAGCGACACCGGGGACGTCACCGCGCTGGAACCGAACAACCCGCCGGGAACAGCGCGGAAAAGTGCCCGGAGCAGCCGGGAGCCGCGCGCCGCCTCCGAACCGCGTCCTCCCCGGCGCCCGGCTCTGCCCTCCGTAAAGCAGAACAAAGAGACGGGGACGGTTCCCCCGTTTTGGAGATGCATCGCAAGAATAAATATAAATAAATACACAAAATCCCGCGTGCGCAAACGGCAGGAATTAAGCCCGTTTCTGCTCGGCAACAACCGCTCGATTCCCCCTTTGCGAAGGGGCAGCTCCGGGGCCGGCCTGGGTGCCCAGCTGCCTCCCCTGCCGGCAGCGAGCGCGGGTAAAGCGAGATAAATAAAATAAGGAATAGGGTAAAATAAAATATAAAGTAAAACGAGGTAAAATGAAAATAAAATATGGGATAGGGTAAAATATTAAAGAATAAAATGGGAAATAAAGAACGGTGAAATATGAAACAGGGGGAAATGAGAAGAAGGAAGAGTGTAATTATTAAGTAGAGAATGGGATAAGAGTGTGAGATAATATGGAATAGAATAGTAAAATGTAGAATAGAATAATATAGAATATAACATAAAATGTAGAATAAAATATAGAACAAGATATAGAATACAGAATGAGATATAGAATAATAAAATATAGAATAAAATATAGAACAGAATAATATGGCATACAATAATAAAATATGGCATACAATAATAAAATATAGAATGGAATAAAGAATAGAGTGAAAAAATAAAGAGTGAGGCAAAATAAAACAAGGCACAATAAGATACAGACACAATACAAATAAAGCAAAATAGGAAGCAAATAAAAAATAAAAATCGAGTAAAGAGATGAAATTAAGCGTAAAGAGATAAAATTAAGTGAAATAGGATAAAATTAAGTGAAATAGGATAAAATTAAGTGAAATAGGATAACATTAAATTAAGCGAAACGCGACGAGACGAGGCGAAGCGCGCGGCACCGGCCGCCGCCGCCGCGGCCGCGCCTGCTCC
>VWPW01025290.1:5661-298371 GCA_013389825.1 Crypturellus undulatus
GGCGGCGCCGGGCGGCCCGTTGCTCGCAGGGGGCGCCTGGCCTGGCCCCGAGGTGGCAGCGGCGGGGCCGGCGACCACCTCGCTGCCTCGCCGGGGCCGACACTGCCCGCCCGGGCTGCCCTTGGGAAGGGAACGCGGGCGTCTTGCTGCCCGGTTGTGGCATCTTCTTGTCCCGGGCTCTGCTTTTCCTCTTCCCTTCCTTTCTTTCTTTCCACGCGAATGACAGGTTTTTGCGCCGTGTTTATGTTAGGGAATGCACTACAGAGCATACATACATCAGCTGACATAATGCTTTGTTCCCGAGCCCGCAGCCATCCTGGGGCGCGGGGCAGGGTTGCTGTCACATCTCATCTGTTCCGTTTGTTTGTGGGGATGCTAAATTCTGGTTATCAAGACATTCGGGTCATTTTCCTCGGAAGTCAGAAGCCTGCGTTACGTTTTGTGCCAACAGAGTGAGAAATGGTGCGAGTGCAACCCCGTGGGCAATGGAAAAAGCTCGGGGCTCTGTAGGAAGCGAAGGTGCGGAGACCTCCGTGGCAGGGGAGGAAGCAGCACAGAAGGCAATGGGATAAAAGCTGGTGGGCAGGAGCAGAATTGATCCTAAAACCAACACGTGTCTGACGCTCTATCCAGACTTATTTTGGGGACGTTTGTTGTATGTCAGGTGGCTGTAACCAAGTAATAGTTATTTTAAATCCAACAGGTTGTAACCAAAAAAGAAAAGGAAAAAAAGGTCTGTGCAGAGTTGTGATGCTTAAACAATGGCCAATTACAGCAGGATGTCTGAGGCCCTAATCTCCTCCACCAGCTGCTTGCCCTGCTCTTCTCCCAAAGGTTACTGTGTCTGCAGCAGTAAGTGGCTGAACATGCATCTCCTTCTGAGCTGCTCAAGTTTGCAGCCTGGGATATTAGCATGAAGCCTCTTTGGGGAAGGTTTTAGTGAAAATTGCAACAAGCTGAGATGCATGCCCCAATTCAGGGTCACGTATGAGTCAGCAGCCATATCAAGCAAGATTAATAGGAGAAAAAACCCACCCCCTTGCCCACACTAGTATAAGCCTTGTTGGTAGTACAGTAATTGAGTCTTATCGATAGTCAGAATAATAGACTGTTTATTAGATAACAAGGTGTGAGAGCTGTACTGAATACAGCATGGTTGGTTCAGAGCTTTAGTATGGAGTTGTAGTTCCTTTAATAGTTGAGTTTATTACTTTAATCCAGAATATATTCCACAAATCTGAAATTGTCAGACTCCATCAAGCTACAAGCAGAGCTGCAACTAGAAAAAATTTGGCAGCTGGTGGCTAGAACATCAATTTATCATAACACTTGATATAACTTGGCCTTTGCCAAGTTATCCAGGAAAATATTTTAGCTCTCATCAGATCAGTATAAGGATGTTAACAGTTTTTCTTCAGTTTGGGTTTTGGTTCTCTGGGATTGATTAAGGCATCATGTTTTTCACAAGTGCTAGCATTGTTTCTTTGATCCTGTCAAGCTCTTACTGGATTCTGTTCATATAACTTCTTATGTCTAACATCTGGTTGATGACTCGATTCACACCCATGCACAGAAAGAAAGCCAACAACCAGAGAAGAAGAAAAAAAAAAAAAAACCCTAAATAAAACAAACCACCACAAAGCAGGTTTGGTATTTGCACATCCAGCACCCTTTTGTTGAATTGCAATACCTGATCGTGAGAGGATGTTTCACTGTGCTGTCGCAGCTAGCATGTCCACTCCTTGTGGTTACCATTTATTTCATGTGCTGGGATGCAGTCCTGCCCTTTGTGCCCTGTGCCTGACTCCCATCCCTCCATCTCCAGGCCATTTGTAAAGATATTTCTGCAAAAGCCTCTCCTGGTATGAGGGGTTCCCTGGCTGAGCCACTTGACAACTATAGGTAGATTAAAAAGGTCTGACTTCTGTATGGGTATGCAGTGGGCTCAGACTTGCACGGGTGCATTCAGCTGTTCAGATAATCAAATCGGCTACTAGATTTAAACAGTAATAAGTGTTTTTGTGTGTTGCTGGCTCTCCTGTAGTAAGAGTGCTCAGGTGATTAGGGCTCTCCTGAGCAGTGGTGTTTATTTAAGCTAAAGAGTTAAACCCTGCAGGGTTCAGTAGGCTGCTGCATGTCAGTGGTTGACCGTGAGAGACAGAAATCCAGGACCAGTTAAGAACAGTGATGTTTCCTAGTTTGCGAGTTGTGACAACATGAGACATAAAACCTTGCCCTGACAGTAAAATTGTAATGAGAATACTGCAGATGGAGCGTGCTTTGCTTGGACTACTGGTGTTACCTGTGCTGCACATTGGCTAGTTATCTGTGTGGATTCATTGGTTCTTCTAGGTACTTCTGGGCCTTGAACTATTTTTGTTGGTTTTAGCATTGTGTTTCTTTGCATCTCCGCTATTGTTGTGGGAAATTGTTGGTTACACGTTGCCTGGGGAAAGAGACACAGCATTGTGGGCACCCGTTATCCACTGGCTGCATAATCTAAAAACTGATAATAATTAGCCTTTCAATTTTTTGACATTAGAATGACAGCAAATTCATGTCTACAAGTCTTTAACCTTTTAGGTGATTAGAAGGGCAAGGGTTATTGTAGTTGGAGCTAATTCATCACTAGTAAGTTTATATGTGTGTTCCGACTTCTGCTGCTTTTTTTGTTTTGATATAGTTTAAAAAGATAAATGTCAAATTTTGTTACTTGTTTTGGCTATTGTTTATGTTACATTTAGAGCCTTGCAGTCAGCTCTGATTCGCTCTTCAGCACAAGCCCCAGTTTGCCTACCTGTATCAGTGTTAAAAACATCGGACTTGGGAGGACTTCATGGGGTCATTAGATCCCATCCTGGCAGCCCCAAAAGCATCTGGAATTCGGTGCGTCCATGATAAAACTGCACTACAGGCGATTCATCCTATAGCAGTTTGACTGCTGACAGCAAGAGACTTAAAGCTATAGGAGAGAACAAGTGCTTGAACAGTGTCCAAGGCTTCTGCCAAACCTGGAAAGCCTCAAAAAACAAGTTCCAGTTTTTTTTTTTAAAATATGTATTCCACTCTCCTGAGGAAGACAGGAAAAAAAAATCTAGATGTGCACAGCAGCCTCATGAAGGGAAAGATGTTGCTGTGGCACCTAAATTTAGTGACAAGGGTAACACTTAGCCTGCTGAGAACAGAACTGCCTTAGGCTGACTGTTGAGATATCGAGGCCTTTAGAAATAACTGTGGCACCTTCCTTGTGTTCTGCCTCTAGTTGATGCCAATCTGCAGAGTCCTCAAGTGGTCGATAGCAAAGAATTAAAAAAAAAAAAAAAAGCTAAAATGCTCATGTTTTTAAAATAACTATTTCTTTGTGACCCTTTTTGGCAGGAGGGGAAGAAGATGTAAAGGAATGAAATGGAGAAAATATAATCTTTATCTTGATAACCCTACAGGAATTGTAAGGAATAAACTAGCATGTGTAGAAAGTGTACCTCCAAGGAAGCTGCCACAGAGTAGAACACAGTCTACCTTTTAATTTTTGTGCTCACTGTCAAATAAGTAGGCCTGGTGAAAGAAAATGTCTGCTTAAGAGTGATCAAAATTAACCAGGAAGCCAATAGGTAGTTCTAGTGTCTGAGACTCAGAAGTGATGTATTCTGACTGTACTGTTTTCTAGGAATAGAAGAGTGAGAAGCAAAGCTGTGTGGATTTTTTGTTCTTTTTCTTTTTTTGAACGAACACAGACCTATATAATAGGGCTATTTCCAGGTTCGTGCATGCTATTTGTGCTAACCTGTCAACTTTCTGAAGTATATAACAGGAATGTCACTTTAGATTAAAAAACATCTTTGACAAATGGCTGTTTATTATTTTTCCTTCAGGTGTTAGGATCAAAGTTCATGGACTCTTGCCTTGTAAAAAGTATGGTTCTCAGTTATGTTGAAGTCACCTAAAGATTCTCAGTGATTTTTTTGAGTTTGCTTTTTTGGGGGGATCTCCTTGTGTTTGCGTATAGAAGGGGAAGAGAAATGTATCAGATCACAGTTCTATTGGGTGGTGAGACAGAACAAGAGCACTGTTACTTTCAGTGAGTTTGGCAGATGTTCAAGAAGGTGAACTTCAAAAAAATTTTTTTGAAAAGCATCAAACACAAACACACATTGGTGCTTTGGCATCAGTTCTTACACTGAGTATCTAGGAATGAGAATCAATAAGAGCATGCAAAGTTACTACTTTTGTCTCTTTTCCATCTTAATTTTGTTTGCCTGTTTAGCAACCTTGCTGTCAAGGCCATGAGGATAAGAATATTTTGATAAATGGCCTGTATGCCATGCATTCAGTGCCTTGTTTTCAGCACTGGTTGGCTTGTAAACTTCTTTTCTATCCTTTTTTTTGTTACAGTCCCTAATTTAACAAAAAAACTAATGAGTTACTTTTACCTTCCTAACCAAGTCAAACAAATCTGTAGTACAGTACTAAGATAGATCATGCGCATTCTTACATAGAGATGCAGCATCTCTAGCTCTTGTACTTCGCTGTGTGCACCAGAAAGTAACTGCACTTCACAGCTTCTGTCTTTGTTTTGTCTCATGCATCTGTAAGTAGGTGTGAATCTTGTCCATTCTCTCATGATATGCACTGTTTCAGTGGCAGGCTATGGGTATCTGGTGGGCTTTTACTGTAACATTTTTTCTTCACAAATTCTTACTTTTCTTGTGCTCCTTCCCCTTCTTTCTGGAGTCAAAGTCCCTTTCTATAATGTAGTTCTCCTTCTTGATTAACCATTACAGTACAAAAATATGAAGGGTTGTTACCTTTTGTTAATGAAGTTCAATGTGTCTGCTGTGCTATATTGGCTGCTGAACATAATCCTTGCAAAGGCTTCTTCTCTTCTTGCTCTTGCAGAACTGAAATTCCAAGTGTTCCTTGCGCAAACAGGGGTCAGTGCTGCAAGACAGTTCAGTGCCCTGGGAGCGGGGTGCGTGACCGCCATTACACTGACGGGAGGTAGCGGGAGTTACTGCTCTGCAAGATATGCCTTCCTGCCTAGCTTGTGTCAAACTGCCCAATTCCTGCCCGTGGGACACTCCTGGTGCTCCATAGTTTGCTCTATAAATGTCTTTTGGCTTATGTCAGTCACAAACAGAAACTGCAGAGGAGGAGTAAGGAGAAAATGTTACTTTCTGAAGACTGCCAAGATTATTCTTATTTTTATTTTTCTCTTTTACAAATGTAAATGGAGATCTGTCTGTGCTCCTGCAGTGTTTCTCAGTATTTGGTTTGCTTGCTAACTCAAATGTAATTGCAGTGGTACCACTTTACCCTCTAGAGTGAGAGGAGTACGGGAGGCTTCGCATGTTTATATAAAAGAGCTCTTCTCCAGAGGCTACCCAAACGTCATGTTAACGCCGCTTGGTTTTCTGTCACGCGTTGTTCGGGAGTGTTTGCTCTCTGGGCTGTTGCTTCACATAAAGTACTGGAAGTCAGAGCTGAGCATGACAGCGTTGATAAACACATCTCGTTCTGTCGGGTTCTCTGCCCTGAAAGTGATGTTAGTCTCATCCTCTCAGAATTTCTTACGCTTGTGGTATGCTGGAAATACTGGAAAGAGCTAACTTAATTGAAATCTACTGAATCCTTGGGAAATAAGTACGTGCAGGAGAAAACACATACACACTTCTTCAATTCGACTTTACTAGCCTTGTCCTTTTCCTCACCCTTCAGGAGGGAATAGTACTCTTACCCTCTGTCCCTTTTTAGCTATCTTACAGTTGCATTTGACCACTGCTTCAGCCTGGCAGCCTCCTAGATGTTAGCAGCTTTCTTGCTGTTTTGAATATAGATTTTTATTGATACATTGATGGTTCTAGATATTGCTGTGCTACTTGGAATAGTACCTGCTTTGCAATATTGAAGGAAGCAGTTTTCCATTGACATTCACTTACTGTGACAAGGCTGTTATGGGACAAATTTTAGTTGCCTTAAATTACTCCTTAGTACATTGAAACATTTATTATGAAACTTGAAGCATGCTCTCACAATTTATGATGTTCATCTCTGAGCATTTTTAGACAGTTACCTGTGTTTTTTTCTTAAATATGTTTTTCTTGCCTGTTGCTTCAGTCTGTTGGAAAGATATATTAGTGTGTAACTCATCTTTTTTATGCTTCTGATAAACTTTGTCTTTTATAAGCTTTTCCAGAATGTCTGAGAGTGCATTTTCAACTAAAACTCAAGTACATCTATCACATATCTCTATACTTGCAAAACTGTTATGCCATTTTCTAAGCATCTACATGAAGTTTTTGCCTTGGCTGAGGCTAATCTTTGGAGATGGTTTTTATTTAGCTTGCAGGCATGATGCTCTTTGGAAGTTTATGTTCACACAGAAGTCCGTGCCTGTCATGATGTAGATCCTGGAGATGTGAAAGTGTTCAGGCTACCTTGAGGGGAAAACTTGGTTAGCAGTAGCCTGAATGGCTTTACACTTTCAGTTATAGCCTAGTGAACTTACGTAAAGAATCCTTATATTGACAGAAAGGACCAAAGGTTTTTGACTCTTACAGAAGCTCTTGCCAAGGGAGGATGCTGATATGTTCATATCAGCCGGGCACTGTTCCTGCATGGCTAAGACCATACTGTAAGGTTAAGCAATTACTTATTTGTGGATAAATATAGAGTTGAGGGGGAAGCAGTGGGAGAAAAACTGCTGCATTTTACTGTTTGCAAATGATAAGAGATCACACTTGTGAGATTCCTGGGAAGATGCTAGTGTGGACCAGATTATTGAAGTTTGGGTTATGTTGCCATCTGAAAGAAGTCTTCCATGTAATGCTGCTTGTGTTCCTGTAGGAAACTAGAGCTGCTCTTCCTGCTCAGTTGGTGTTGTGACTGACAAGAGGCATTTCTGTCACTTCCTTGGCTTTCCTGTTTCCAGAACAAAGGTTGTTTTTTGCTATTATGAATTATCTTAATATCTAATTGCTTCTGGCTTCCTAATAACAATAAAATGACATGGCTGATAAATTTTACTAGGGGAAAAAAAAAAACATTTTGTAGCTGATATATTTTGTAACATACTGCTCCCTGTGCTAAACTATGGCACATCTCTGTGCCAGTGAAAACACAGAAAGGCTGCAAGGGGAGGAAAGGTGTATTTAGTTAATGTGTAGAAGGGTATCTTCAAAACTGTGAAGTCTAAAAACTGTGTAATGGAAGTTCTCATTGCTAATCCTCCAAGAAAAATACTGTGGGTTTTTGTTGTTGTTTTCCAGTTTCTAAAACCAGGTGTGTTTATTTGATTTAAGCACCTATTGGCTTTTTGAAAAATGAGTAAAGTGTGGAATTGATGCTGGAGTACTTGGGAAAAATGAAGTTTTGCATGTGTCTGGTCTTAGAATCCTTTCTGTAACTCTGCTCATGTTTTAACTAGACCCCTCACCCTAGCAGCTGGTATCTGCTAATCAAAATCAAGTTGAATAACTTGATTTTTCTGAAGCAGTGGAAGGAATGGGGCCTGCAAAACAAAACTTAAATTGAATTAGTATTTAACTGTTACTTTCACTTAAGGTGGAAGAAAGTGAATCTGATTTTATGGTATGTTAGCACATCGCTACTGTACAGCAGATTGTGTGATACCAGCTGCTTTCAGCTGTGTGGGAAGTTACTTTTCTGTCACAGACATTAATCACTTTCCCTCTTTGAAAAATTATTAATAGGTTGACAAAATGCTAGCTAAAGCACAGAGAAAGCAATTTCGTGGGTCTAAGTAAATTTTTCCTTTTGCAGTGATTGGCTTATTAAAAATGATAGAAAATCTTTTCTATGCTTCTTTACACGTTCAGCCCTTATGTGCAGAATTATCAGCTAGTAAGAGTAGCATACTTTTAGCAATGTTTAAACTAATGTTTTCTGTATTTTTGGAGAGGTTGCTTTGTTGTACAGAATACAGCATAGCTACTCTGCTGTTATGAGAAATAGGAGTTTGCATGGATTTAATATTTTGAGTTTCTAGTAAATGAATTAAATGCTTTGGTTCAGGTTAATACCTTGTAAATGCAAGCTCCCAGTAGAATGTGTTACATACTCTTTAAAAAGCCTTATTTCAAGTGCTTGACTGGTATCACAGCACGTGGTGTGTCAAATACTGAGATTAGTCTGAAATAGTTTTTTTCTTTTTTGGGAAAAGTGTTATCTCCCAGATCTGGGGCAGAGTGTCTTGATTGTTGAAATCAGCCTGACAAAACACTGTAGATTTTGTTATGGGGGTTATTTAATTACTGGTTTGTTTAAGGATATGCCAGTGAAATAAAATAAACTTCCTATATGTGACTTGTATTTTATGATTTTATCATTTTAAATATCATCTTTGGTCTAACACCCACCAGTTCTATAATTTATTTTCTAAGTGTACTCATCTTTTTAAATCTCATTTTCATCTGCGTGCCTAGTGACTGTCTCAAAGGCATGCGCTTATTCATAGACTTGGAAAACTTGGATGATTCCTGATACCTAGAGATCGGTCAGACAAAAAGCGGTACCAAAGGAGATGAGCTGGGATATGTATAATGATGCTATTTTGACACTATTTGGTGGTCTTGCATCAAGGTGGGAGAGGTCAGACCAAGAATAATTTGCATGGTTCTAGTTTTGATTTCAGCTGAGCCCAGCAGCGGCTTGAAACCGTTCACACCAGAAAAAATGTAAAAAGTGAGGATTGCGTAGTAGGAATAGTCCTTCTTTCAGCCACAAGAGTCAATTTAAACCCTGCTTCTTGCTCCTCCGCTAGATCTTGAGTGCTAGCTGTAGTCTCAACACAGTGCTGTTCTGCTAAGTATGTCCCTGCTAGCAGCTGCAGAGCAGCATGTTGTTACAGTGCAGAAATATAAGGAATTTTATTGTATGTGCTGCCAGAGTAGTGTCTGTGATGAGGAGAAAGCGGAGGGAACCACAGCAGGTTGTTCTGCTGTAAAGCTGCTGCCTTTTGAAGAGGTCTCTGCTGTTGGAGTGTTGTTTAATGGAATTGATCCAAAGCCATAAACAAAAAGTGTATTTTTGACAGGTGTTTGCTCATGTTAAATGCAGATTTCCAAGTCACGTTTGAGACTTAGCCTCTGCAATTGCAAGTCGTTTGGCCATCAGAATTGTTTCACCAAATATTGTTCACATTTGACAGATTATTTTCATAGTGACAGAGTTTAAAAACTTACGGGGCCTACAGAGGCTACCAGTATTTATACAAGCATTACCAGTGAGCAGGCTTCTAATTTTGATTGTCCCTCTTGCTCACAAAAGCAGCAGGTAAAGGATAAGGGCTTGTTAGAAATAGAAAAATTAGATTGCTTTTGTAGAAGTCAGTTCATGACTAACAAAATTTTGACTTAAATGATGGATACTGTGTGTGTGGGCGGGGTTGTCTTTTTACTGTGATAATATAATAACAGAAAAACAAGAAGTGTCCCATTTTGATTTCAAATATTAGGATTTAAATAACCGATCTTTTTTTTCCAAGAGGGAATTGAAAGTGTGCCGAAGAAATGTAGCAGTAGTGGAATGTAATTTATGCTAATGTGGAGCAAAATATTTGTGATCAGCTAGATACTGAATGTGTTGTTTCTATTGATACAGGTATGGTGCTGAACATCATGGGCATGTGACTTCAAAAATGGACACCTGGATCTATTACAAGTTGTGATTGGCCTTAAACTGACCTAGAACCATAAAGGACCTTCACAGGATTTCTCTCGTTAACTGTTTTTTGCGTGTGGAACTGCCTCGCACCACCAGCTCCATCATGTATGGGAGTGCCCGGTCGGTCGGGAAGGTGGAGCCCAGCACCCAGAGCCCAGGGCGCTCGCCACGCTTGCCACGGTCGCCACGCTTGGGCCATCGTCGAACCAACAGCACGGGGGGCAGCTCCGGAAGCAGTGCTGGGGGAGGCAGCGGGAAAACCCTTTCTATGGAAAACATTCAGTCTTTAAATGCTGCCTATGCTACGTCTGGCCCTATGTACCTAAGTGACCATGAGAATGTAGGTGCAGACACCCCCAAAAGCACCATGACCCTGGGGCGATCTGGGGGGCGGCTGCCCTATGGCGTTCGGATGACTGCGATGGGAAGCAGCCCCAACATTGCCAGTAGTGGAGTTGCCAGTGATACTATTGCATTCGGAGAGCACCACCTCCCTCCGGTGAGCATGGCCTCCACGGTGCCTCACTCGCTGCGCCAGGCCAGGGATAACACGATAATGGATCTGCAGACGCAGCTCAAAGAAGTGTTACGGGAAAATGACCTGCTCCGCAAGGACGTGGAGGTGAAAGAAAGCAAGCTTAGTTCTTCAATGAATAGTATCAAGACCTTCTGGAGCCCCGAGCTAAAAAAAGAGAGAGCCCTGAGAAAAGATGAAGCTTCCAAGATCACTGTTTGGAAGGAACAGTACAGAGTTTTGCAAGAAGAAAACCAGGTTTGTCTCTTAATGTCACAATTGTGTTAGTGTGTATATGCATGCAATAGCATGATTAAATGAATTCAAGAAACATTTGCCTGCAAGAGCGAGGTGCATGTATTGGTGCTTTTCCCACGCAACTGGTGTGAATGAGATGTCTCTCTACACATTTGCTGTCAGAATTACAAGCCACCACTGAGGGTGATGACCACTCATAATATAGTCTAATGCCATGTCCAATCAATACTCCCCTTTGGAAGTATTTTATCCTGATCATTGTTGATATTTCTATAGTGTTAACCACTTGAAGTATTTTCTGAGCTGTGAATGTACCAATTGCTGACCCTAAATAGAGCTATATTGTTGCTGGATGCTGACTGATTGTCAGGAAAATAAAGTTTTTGCATTGCAATGGTGTGATTTTTAGAGCTCTAGTTAAAACCTCCAGACTTGAGGGTCTCACAGATGGCTATAAATGTGCCTACACTTAAGTAATACTCTTTAATACCTGCTTATCTAGTCTTTTGTTATTAGCTGTGCCCATCTTGTTATATGACTATTATAAAGCACCTTACAGTTGTTTATAGATGGTCTGGCTAGTTAGAGAACAGGCAGGAGAGTGATAATCTTGGGCATCTAGCCCTGTTCTTTATCTTGTCCTCTTTAAAAAGGAGCTTTTTTAGGTGTTCTGATCTAGACCTCCTTTCTAGCTAATTCTGAAATAATAATTTATCATTGACTTGTTTGTTTAGTTGATTTTAGGTCACAAGTGAGTGGGAAATCTGTTTTCTCGTGTTCCTCCCTCCTGNCCCAAAAAAAAAAAAAAAAAAAAAAATCAAAACATGCCCTTTATCATGTGGAATATGGGCCCAGTGGCCAGTTTAAGCATTTGCTTAAGATTAAGTCTACTTTCACCATGGTAAAGCTAGTTTTGCTTCTGAGTTTTTAAAATATCCAAGAAAGTTTCAAGAAATAGTTTCTATAATTCATGCATGGTCGTGTTCTTGAAGCTCTGTTGGTGTACTTGCTAGTTTAGGTAGTGGATTATTTTTGGCTGTGCTTTGGAAGATGGAGAGGAAGGGAAAACACTGGAAGAAAAAGTAGTTGTAGTACTTGATGTGTTATCCTCCACTTTCAGGTGACCTATAATTTAAGGAGTAGATTGATTTTAAATTCTGAGTATTTGTGGCACTGAAGCTGTCTTTTAAGAACTAGATGCAGCAAACAACATGCTTTTCCTGAGTTAATATGAAATAATTTAATGAACTTACGCTGTTTCATAGCCATATTCTTGTTTTCTGGTAGCATTACAGCATGAGACTTGTTGATGTGCAGCATTATAGTATTCATTCTAGTATGCCTTGCTGTAACAAAAAAAATCCAGTGAAAAGTCAGTCTCATTAAACTGGTACTGTGTTCAAATGAACCATAAGATATCATCCACTCTTGAAACCGTCAGCTGTTGTACATATTTCAGTTGCACCTAAGTACTGTAATTCTTTTCTTTTGGTTCTAAAGTTGCATTTTCATGCTGAGGGAAATCCCCCTTTGGCAGGTGACAACACTTTTAACACATCAGTTTCAATATTTGAGGATACTGTGGAAATTTTGCAAGAAAAGTATAATCACTTAGAAAAGTATATCACTTAGAATGCAGTGCAGGTTACTGAATATGTATAAACTGGAGAACGCTGGTTCCTCTTTCCCAGTGTTTTTCCTATCTTTCCTTTATTCCCTAATTAAACATTTACAGATATTTCCGGGCTGCTGTTCTCTAGGCAATCACTGTAATTACTACCACACTGGTGGAATTGTGTAACTTTCTTCCAAAAAAAGAAGGGTGCAATTTAAAAGTAAAAGGGTATTATTGCAATGAGCTGTAAAAATGGAGAATGCTAATTAATAGATTATAGTTAGCTAACAGTGTGTCCTAATTAAACTTTGAATTCATTATATACTCTATAGCCTTCTGGAGTTGGTCACTTCAGCCTTTATAAGGAAGATCAGTTTAATAGGATTTACTGTAATTAAATAGACTTCTCTGGTTAGACACCGAACAAGGGATTTCTGTCATGTGTGGGGGGACCAGAACAATCTGTTCATTCCCCCTATAAAACTGGATTAATTTATTCCTGCTACGTTTTCTTTCAGCATACTTACAGGAGCGGGTGTCTTAGATCTCAGTAGCAGCACTTTTAATACAGCCTTTTGGCGTAGGCAGGCCTTGTGCTTTGTGCTCAGTTGGGGTGAGGACAGATGCCTCGGTAAAAATTGCCTCAGCTCGCAGGGCTGAAATGCTGGCATTCTCGTGCCCTTAGCTGATAGTCACCTGGGTCTCTTCGCTGTCATGGCTCCTTATTCTTCTGAGTGCACTTGATTGTCCATGGTGGGGTGTGTGTGTTTTATTTATCTATTTTTATCACTGTTCTTGTCACCTTTGAGTGATTGAGTCGCCTTTTGGTTTTGGAAGAAGTTAAAAACACTTAAAAACATGACCTCTAGTTGATAACTGCCTCCTAAGCTCTTTTAAAACATGAGCTGATGGCTTTGTTTTGTTTTTTAGTTTTTCTGTTTTTAAGAATTTACTTGCAAGTAAATCATGATTTTTTTTCTTTTTTATTTCAAAGAAAATGCTTTCCAAGGAAGCACTGGCTTCAGTAAAGATAACAGAACTCTTTTTGAAAAACCTGATAGGAATGTTGGAGCATGTGTCATTTGTCCTGATGCAGCTGCATCTATTTTTTTTTTTTTTTTTTTATTCTAGGGCAACAGGAAGCAGGAATAATTCACATAGCACAGAAAATGTGATGCAGATGCATCTGTATAGGTCTCGGGTCCAGAATGCTTAGGTCTTGCTTAGCTGTATCATTTCACAGCTGGTTGAGTTGTGGTTGCAGCCCAGTTGTACTCATGGGACACTCAGGTGAGCAAATGCTCTAGCTCTGCAGTATAGCCTATGCTGGACTTTATTTTTACTCTTTCTTTTTGATCTTGGAAGAGATCAAAAATACTTGGACAATATAAATTGGGAATATTGTTGCGCTCTTTTTTTTTTTTTTTTAGTACTTTAACTACAGGAATATTTTCTGTGATAAGTTTTAAGGATGTTCAAAAAAAGTACAATGACTTTCAAAGCAATTTGGATTAGTTAGCAAAGGGAGAGCACTAATGGTTTCTCAAATGTTAACAATACCTTGCATATCCAAGGAGGAACTGATGGAGCCAATTAGCAGAAGTTTTTGGCACGGTATCACTCTCTGCTGTATGCTTTAAGAACTGTATTTCAGTTGCATTCACTTGTAGTGTGAGTGTGGTTTAAAGCTGCCTTGAAATCTCTTCATTATCACAAGGCAGAAGAGGGAAGGAAAGGCAGTGAGTATTTTTGGTACTTCGATTAAACATTTTTCTCTCAAAATCAGGGATCCTGATGAACGATGTGGAATTTAGGAGAGAGGTCCTCTCCTTGGTTGCTTGTACCTTTTTTTCTTTTCTTTTTTTTTTTTTTTTTTTTGTGTCCCTTAGTATAACTAGATGTCACATTCATGTTACACTAATATCCTGCACCAAAGTTTGTCTTCCCCTGCTGACAGATCTGTGTTAAGATTCAAATTATGTTTCTGCTGAAATGATGTGGTGCTGCTGAAAATATATTTTTGCTTTGATGTCTCATTGTGGTTAGAGGCTTTGGATGTCTGCATAAGAATGCTTAACCAAGAAAATATTTCGGAAAGGAGTTTCACCTCACTGGGGTGAGCTCTTAAGAATGGTTGTCCTTTACTTTGTGATGGAAAAGTATGACTGCTGAACTCCAGCAGGCTTCCTCTTCAGACTTCTACTTGCATCCTTGCTGTGTGAAATACCTTCTTCTTTACAGTAGTCTGGAATGAAGATTTCGCCTTTTTTAAAAATGATGTTGTCTGCTTAGATGTGTTCGGATGCTGCGATTATGACAGTGGCTGAACTCTAATGGGTGTGCTTTCCCTCTGCAGATCAACTAATTGTCACTCCTCCACTGACTTTTTGTTAATTATGTAAAAATAACATTTTGTTTTCCTGATCCCATATCCTTCAAATGCTAACACTATTTTTGAGTTGGTTATCAGTTGATGGAGACCTAGGCTTTGTCCTGTTACGAGTATTTAATCGTGCCATATGCAGCTGTGCAACTGTAAGCTAAAGGTGTTAGAGGGATCTTTCAGCACTGTGCTTGAGTAATTGTTGGTGGTAGATACTTGGTAGCTCTCTGGTGCTGCCTGCTTTAAGGCTCTGTCCCTGGCTCTCCCAGGTGGAGCCTGAAGTTGTAACTTAATATTGAGTTATTCTAAAAGAAAGCCATCTTCTCCAGAGAGCCTGGCTTCTGAGGGATTTTCAAGTTGCAGCACTGTCTAGTGCCTTGAAAAAATTGTCAGGTAGTGGGCCAAGAGATGAGCTTTCTGTGTTCTGCCCCTTTGTATTTCTAGAAGAAACGTGCCTGTGTTCCCAGTGCTTCTTCCCTCTTCCCCCGCTATATATCTAGCAGGGGGCGAAACTAATACTTTGAGTTGCTTTGAGCTGTTGGGTAGTCTAAAAAGTTGGTTTCTGGCCTGTTAAACATATGAGGAGAACACGACCACCTTAAGCAGCTTTTTATAAAAAAGGGTGGTGGAAGTTGTACCCGTGGACATCTTAGCAGCTTAACTGCACTTTTTGTTGTTAAGTTGCAGGAGGAGTCTCTTGTGCTGTGTATAGCAGGTCCCCCTTATAGCAGGTTGTCTTCCTCCACTCAACTCAAAGTCTTTGGCTGCTGTTCAGGCATTGCTCCCCAAACCAGGGTTGCACTGGTATTTCCACCTTCTCCTTGCTATTTAGTCTGTGTATTCCCAAAGAATCTTTTTCATGTTGCCATGCTTCCCTAGAAGCCATAATGACACGACTTCTTGAGAACTTGCCTCTTGACATTATTTTAATTTGGATTAGAGTTCTTAATTTATCTTAAATGTTTTCACTGTACAAGAATGAAATAGAAACTATGTAAGGTTCGGGTTTGGAATGACTCAAAACTCCTATTGCTTCCTCAGTGAACAGTTACACGGGTAGATGGTAGCAGTAGCACAGAGATGCATTTTAGGCAGAAGGTCTTGGACTGATTTTACATTTTTTTGATATCAAATGTGGTGTCTCCTGCATCTGGCTTATGCTGATTGGTGTTGGGTTATTTTTTGTTGTTGTGTTTTTCTTTTTTCATGGAGGTGAGAAGGGTTCGGCTTCTCTTGAATATAGGGTGTATATGTTAGGTAATACAGGATATATAAGAAACCATGGCCTAAGTGGCAGCAGCCTGAATAGTGCAAATTCAGTATATTTGGTTTCATTGACTTCTGGAGCAGTCAACATTAGTACTACATCTTTGTAGGGAAATTTTCAAACTCTTTTTTTTTTTTTTATAGTTTCTTACAACTTTGATAAGGCATCTTATTCCCTGCAGTCAGCTTCTAATATGTTTTCCTTCTAATTTCTGGGCTATTTAGTTGCTTCTGTGAGTTTTAGGAAGAGAATTAGGCCAAGAAAAGCTGGAAGCTAAATACTTTTTCCACATTTCACCACGAGGCTTGTCTGGCCACATGGGTACTGTTCTGCTCAAGTTGGTCTCTTGTCTTTCATTCTAACCCAAGTTGTTAACTCAAGCTGTTGTTTCATGTCTAGTCGAGTCCTAACCACTGTACTTCAGCAGTTTAGTCTCCACAGAATCTCTGCAACCTTGAAGGTAGCCAGGCATCAGAATAGGTGGCATTGAAGGAACTCTGTAGAGGTGCAACTCTTCTGGCTTTTGTTTCTTGGGGGGGCGGGAGGCAGGCGGGCTGGCTGTGAGAGTGGCTGCAGTGTTTGGTAACCTGGTGTGTCATTGCATTGATATGAGCACAGGGACAGTGAGTGTACAGAGTTTCCAAGCATGCCATTGTGTTTAACAATGAGACTCATACAGAAACACAAAGATGAATTTGCTCATATAGTTATTTTGCAACTCTGAGTTATTTGAGGTTTAGTCAGGAGCATTTCCTCAAACTTCCGGATTGTTTTCCAGAGTCTTGCTTGTTCCACAGTTAAACTGGTTCTCTATACTAAAGAATTCTCCCACCCTCCCAACCCAACTCCATGTGTTCATAAGATTTTCTCTATTTGTTCCATGAATCAGCATGTATATCCTTCTATTTAAAATAGGCTGCTTTTGCTTTTCTTAGCATAGGGACTGCTGATCCAGAATCTTCTTGGAAAAGGCTGAGGAAAATGAATTCGTCCTTGGTGCTCTACACTGCTTGCAGCTCCTGCATAGATTACTTTTAAGACCTAATGACTGTAGTTACTATTTTGCTAAATACATAAATACTCTAAATCAGCAAGAGTGAGCAGTTGTACAGATCCATTAAGATTTTTCCAGAACTCGACTCAAAGGAATGCTAAAAGCAACATATACTTTATACACAGTGTCAGGCAGTTCCTTGCCAGCAGAAATGAACAGATATGGGAGCGATGCTTTGTCTGATCCCATACATAGCACAGTGAGGTGTTCCCCCTCTTGAGGGAGTAAAGTCAGACATCAAAAGATGTTTTTTGGTGCTCTGCAAATACAGCACAGAGGTGGAGAATGTATTCTACTAGGTATTGTACATCAATAGAAGTGTGTTGCATTGGTTCTTGCACCACATCTGCATTGCTCTGAAGTCTTCTAGTGGATTCCTAGGCCTTTCTGTTTCTGCTGCTCCATTTTCTACTGCTTCACTTCTTTTCTTCCTCACATCCCCTGCACCAGTTGACAATCTGTTTTTGGAAAGCAAGCAAGTTTTTAGGAGCTTTGTCTGTACCAAAGCTAAATGTTTACCTTTTTTCCTTCTATAGTTGATTGCATGTGGCATTTAAAAAAAAAAAAGGCAGAAGGCAGAGCTTACCTGATGCTACCCTCTTCAGAACAATGTGCTGAGACTCTTACATAATACTTTTCTTCCTTTACATGAGTTAGAGATGCCTGAATTTTTAGAGGGTGTGTGTTGGGTGGGTTGGTTGGTTTGTTTTGATTTTGTGGGTTTGTGGGTTTTTTGTGGTATCCCAGATGACAAATACTTCTTGCTGTGGGTATGTGTGGTGGTGGGGGGAGCTGTTTCTGAGCAAATATTTGATATGTCACATGTTGTTTTAGAGGAGCTGCAGGCACAAAAATACTCGTCTTGGGCTTAACCTCTTGAGTAGTCCCATAGTAGATCTCCCTTCTTGCTGTTAGAAAATGAAACAGATACAAATTTACCATTTCAACTAGTTAGACCTTCCACAAAATAACCAGCATCCAGTCTCACAGCTTTAAACCTCCATGAGGCTGCTTCTTCTGGCTATGTTTCTGTTGAGGGATGGGAATATTTAACGTTAAGCACTTAGATTGCCGAAGGGTTTGGGTAGGCGTACCAAAGACCTTAAGACCTTACAAGATGTGTAATAAATGTCAAAAGGAACAGAACTAAGAAACACTGACTAGAAAAGTAAAGCTAAAGTGATTTTCTACTTGATTATAGAAGATGCCATTCTCCTTTAATTACATTCATGTCATGGATGTGATCTAAAGAAACAGTAGGTTGATGGAAAGACCTCATCTTTGAGCATATTTATAATCCTGCTATTGAGGCAGGATTCCAAACTTTTGCTAAGCTTTGGGAGTCAGATATCATGATTTAAAGTGCTGTCTAATAACTAGCTGGATTGACCTTTCCTTGCCAGGATATTCGAATATGCAGTGATCTTTTCTGCTCTTTGAGCCATGCATCCATTTCATGCATCCAAATCATAGAATGCCTAAGGTTGGAAGGGACCTCTAGAGGTCATCTAGTCCAACCTCCCTGCACACGCAGGGCCAAATGGAAGAGGATGTTCCTGTCCTATAGAAGGAAAGGGGCATCTTTGTTGCATGCAGATGTAAAGAAGCAAATGACCATGCAGAGGAAGATTTCCTCCTCTTTTCTTAGATGAAAGTTTGTTTCATGGAAGTCTTATGAAACATGTTCACCTAATACACAATAAATCCCTTAGTTCACAGTAGACTAGGTTGACTTGAGTTATACTAGACCTAAAAATGAATTTATTAAATTTCTAACAGTGATTTTTGGCTTGTATGACAAAGGCTGCAATATTTCTTTGCTGACTGACAGAAGCATGTCTGTGCTGATGGTGACACAAGGTTTAGGTTAAGAATTAGTGCTCTTAGTTGATCCCAGAAGGATCCTAGAAGGAAGAAATAGGCTCTGAAAAAGAACAAGTTATCTTACAGTCAAAACTTTGTTTAATATTAATAAGAAAAAAAAAAAAAAAAAGAGAATGCTGTGTCCTGCAGACTGATGGAGGTTTGGAAAGACACTACAGCTATCTCCCTATTTTGGATAAATGTAGAAAATCAGAGATTTGTTTAATGAGTCATCCCTGTTCAGTCTAGGAATACAAGTAATAAATAGCACTGTGTCTACAGATGCACAGCAGTATTTAAGCATCTTTGGTTATGCTGCTTAGTGTTTCTACGAAGAGAAAGAAGGAAAAAATCAAAACTCTAGATAACTCTTCGATCTGACCAAATGTGGGAATTTTTGTATTTTGCATATGCACATACATTTTTTTGTTTTGTTTTGCTAATCTGAAGTCTTTGTATGCATGTTAAAATTTATAGATGTAGTTGCTTTGGGAGATTAATAGTTCAGTGTAATTGGAAGAAAATGGGAACTGACAACATAAGGTTTGTGATTGATGAGGGGAAAAAGGAATGTCTTAGTCTGATTTAGTTTGTAAATCATTTAAGTAAAATCAAGTTGCTCTATCTATGGAAGCCTTCATTTGGACGGCATTTTTTTAAATCATTCTCCTTCAGCAGATACCTGCTAGGTTGGATTTGACCTTACAATTGTGAACCATTAATGTGTAACCATTTTAATAGATCTGCAAGCATAGTTACTCAAAGGAGAGACCTTTGTAAGGAAGTGTCAGTATATTTTCATATTAGAAAGTAAATATACTGTGCTATATATGCAGTTAACAGCATTTTTTATGGGATAGGAAAAACTAAATACTTTAGCCTTTCTCTTTTTTTAAAGAGCATTTGGACTTGTTCTGCTTGTTCTGATCACTGTTCGGAAGTTTCCCCAAAACTGAACCATCTTTCATATTATTTTGTGAGAGAAGAGAGAAGTCACCTTTTGTAAGTTCCCTTTTAATAAATGAATTGATCCAAACTTCTGTTAATGCTGAATCTGTTTTTGTTTGAATTAGCAGTGATTCATGAGATGGTCTGTGTGACGGCTGGATACAAAAGTTGAAGTGAAGATATTCACTACAGTACGTGGCTACATTATGACCAGCAAGTTCCCAGAGTCCTAAAGTTTCCTAACATGCTAATAGCAGTTCCACAATTAACACTGAAGTCATAATAAATGGAAATAGTATTCTTTATTTTTATGAAACTTGTCTGGTTTTTTTGCTTTGTATTTTTAATCACCCAAATATGTTTAAAATTTAACTTTAAAATCTGAGTGATTAGTAGAAAACAGATGAGCAAGTCTGTCTTGCCACCATTACTTTCCCTTTCCATCATCCCCCTAGAAATAAGATTCAAAATCCAGTGGCTGCTATTTTGGGAAGGTTCCAAGTTAGCATTTCTGTTGGGGAAAAGCCTTGTACCTTTTAGCTAAAGATGGAAATACATTCAAGACTAGTTGTTTAAAACCGTGGATGCTGTTTTGTTTGTTTTTCCAAAACAGAATGTCTGGTGTGCTTTCATTCAGAAACACTCCATCTCCTTTGCATTTAGCTGAATCAGCTCAAAACTGAATGTCTTTCAGACATCTAAGATCTTTTTTTTTTTTTTTTTTAAATTGTGAGAATTGTCTTTAATTCATACTTAGCATTAGTACTTTTTAAATTAACTGATTATAGCATTTCATGTTGGACTTGTTTAATCTGAGACATTGTAAACTTGTGGAAGAAAGCATTAATTCACTTTTTACAGTCAATGAGGCGGTTAATATTTTCTTGTGAATTGCTGTATGTAGGCCATCTTTGAAGGGTGGTTTTAAAAAAGTAGATTTATACTTTGTGTTGTGCCTTTGAGCAAATAATCTGGTGCAATAAGAGCTGATTATAGACAGAAGTAATCGGTGCTGTGACCCTTCATCTTTACTGTGCTGAGTTTGAGAGGTTTACTCATGACTTGTTATATTAAGGTCTGTTGAACTCCTGAAACATTCTCCCTGCACTTGTGACTTTATGCTGCCTTAAGGAGTGATCCTCTGCTCACTTCTTTGTCACCCTATATTTAGGGATTTGGGTATTTGGGGGTTGCAACTAGAACAACTAGAACACATTCTGCTTTATTTTCTTGTACTTGGTATCTAGTTGATGTTCACAGGGCTGTTTAACAAGTCAACTTTTGGTGAAGGCTAGGATCTTTCAAAACAATTCTGCTCCTCCAAAATGTTGCCTGCGAATGTAGTCAAGTTTCCACAACTACAAATGTTTGAGACTCTGAAGGATCTTAAATACTGATAAATTTTGGCACTCTAGGAGGTCCATGTTACTTTCCTGTCAATAAAATGATTGGTAATAACATCATGGTTGTGTACGGTACTTGTTGATAATTAAACTGCTGCCTTTTCATCCAGGAGTCTTTTATATATTGATTTGTGATCTTTCCAGCTGGTTTCTTGATTCTCTAGTTTCTTTTCTCCAATCAGAGTTGATTGTCTTTCGACTATCTGTAAGGAATCGAGTAGACCAATTGTTCTTATGTCACTTTTGGTGTTGGAATCACCAAGTTCAGTTTTGTGTAAAAGGTTATGCCTTAAGGTGCATACACACATTTCCAGACTACTTACAGAAATGGTCAATAGGAGACAAGGGCCTTTTTTTTTTTTTTTAATGGAATTTTTATAATGCCTTATGTTCATCACAGTTTGTCTTGACTTCATAGGTGCAAATAATTTATACTTCTTCTGAATGACCAACAGTCCTTTGAAGAACAGAAGACTAAATAAAGACAGAACAATACATAAATAAAATATGGATGGAAATGCTTAATCATACCTGGCAAGAACTCTCTGAAAAAATATATAGCTGCTGTCTTAACCACACTTTTTTCATTAATCTGTTTTCTGTTCATTCTTGATACACCTTTAATTTCTGCAGCAAAATTACAGACATTATGTACAGTATTAATTATAATTACTATCGTTACGATTTTCCCCCTCTTAATTAGTATCATTCAGTCTCTGCACTAAACAAGGCAGAGTTGCTATTGTAACAACCTGAGTACATATTCAACACATGGAGAGCTTGGCAGAATTCAGTTTCCTAGATACTAGGAAGTTTTGAACTTTGTACATATGCTCAATATAGTTCTCGGATGGAATAGATTTTTAAAATACTGTAGTTCTGCTATGGCTAATCTTCAATGACTTGACATTGCTACTCTCTCCCTTTTTGCTGATACTAGTTTTGTACAGCTCTAGGTGAACGGAATCCCAGAGAAGTAATCCAGTTAAAGAGTAACTTGGGAAAAAAGTTAATTCACACATAAGTCTGTTTAAAAAATAGTCCTAAGGGAAATGAGATTAAAAGATATAACCTTAAAAGTGTAAATATATTTTTGCTAAAAAACATGTTTTGCAATAAATTCTAAAATTAAACTTATTTATGCTGACTCTAATGAATCATTTATTTCCTGTTCAGAATTGCTGTTTCCAGAACGTAGTCTAGACAGAAACAGTAGAAAAGTAGATCATGACTTATTTTCCTTTCAGTATTAAAAGTTGACTGAAACAGTCTTTTGTTTCTGAAAACTGCCATATTTGAGTAAGTGTGAAGGAAAGGAATAAAAAAGGCTTTTCTCAATTCCTTCTTGTGGAACTTCAAGAACTTCTAATATGTAAAGTAGACAGGTGTTGATCTCCTGAACGGATTACTCAATTTCTTCAGCCTTCCCACTCACCTTCCTACGTTCTCCTGCAGTATGCAAATACAGAGATACTGCATCTCCCAGGCCAGGTGCAAGCAGGAGGATAACTACAAGCAGAGAATGAGGATAGAGGATAGAGTCAGAGTTTACTCGGGGGGAACTCAATCCATACAAACCTGTGAGACTACCCAGGATGAAGCTGAGGATGCTGAGAGAGCTGAGTGATGCTCTCAGCTGATGAGGCTTCTTTCTATCCTCTTAAAAGACTGTAGAGATTGAGGAGGACTTGGCAACCCTTGGGTTTGCCAAGGGTAAGTGATTGAAGTGCTTATGCTGAGGTAGTGCCTGATCAAACTCACTGCCTCCCATGATAAAATGACTGAATTTGTGGATGAAGGAGTACCAGTGGATGTTGTTTGTGTTGACTTAGCAAGGCTTTTATCACTATCTTCCATGCTATTCTTGTACTCAATTTAGGATGTTATGATCTGGGTGGGCCAACAACCAGATGGATAAAAAGCTGATTGCATCAGGCTCAGACAGTAGTGTTTAATAAATAAAACTTTTCCATGTTCTAAAAGTGGGTTACTGTTTAACAACTTTATGATGTAGAGAGAGGTGACAGTGTGAGACCGAGACTGCAGATGACTTCAAATTGGGGGAAGGCTGACCCTTGGAGCAATTAGTGGACAGGGATCTTGGGAAATTCAGTAACCACAAATACCAAGTTGTTGCAAGGGCCTCTGCCTTGCACAACACAGAGATGACCAAGATGGAGAGCAACCACTGAGGAAGTTCTTGAGAAGAAGGAGCTAGGCNAAATACCAACTTGTTGCAAGGGCCTCTCCCTTGCTACCTGTACAACACAGAGATGACCAAGATGGAGAGCAACCACTGAGGAAGTTCTTGAGAAGAAGGAGCCAGGCTCCTCGCAGTGGCATGTGGTGAAGGGTGAGAATCAAGGAGCATAAGTTGAACTCTGTGATGTTGAAAACCTATGGTGAGGAAAACCTTCTTCCCCTTGAGGATACCTGAGCATTGGAATAGGTTGCTAAGAGGGTCTGTGCATCCTCCATTTTAGGAGTTTTTCACCTGAGCAACGCAGTGCAGGCTCATAGCTGACTCTGCCTTGAGCAGGACATTGGACTAGATGTTCTCCTGCTGTCGTGGACAATCTTAATTATTTTAGTATAATTTTGCTTTGAAATGCTGGTTGATATAGTATGCTATGTCTGCTTATGCTTGTAACCTAAACGTAAACATGATTCTCTGTGTTCATCTTCAGAAAGGTGTGGAGGGAATCATATACCTATGCAGGGTGTATCATTATCAAATCACTAAGAATATGGTAATCTGTCAGGCTTTGAAAAGTTTCCAGCTTGTGATTCAGTTAGGTCTTCTAATTAGTATAGTGAATGTTTCTAGCATAGTTTGGTAAAGAAAAGCTGTGTTCTCTGAGACTGTTGATAGTCTCTGAGCTCAGAGACTATTGATAGTGCAATCTAAGCTTCCTACTTACCTAAGTCGTTATGCTAGCTCAAGAGCTGAAGGATTTTTGCTCTTCCATAATGACTGAGGCTTCATGCATCACGTTAGTAAAACACGTCATAAAATTTAGTGATATTGAGTTGGCTTTAAGACAGACAAACCACTGCACATTGAGCGCCCTGGGACTTACCTGCCTTTATTACCTGTACTGTTGATATGTTCTTGCTGGGGTGTACTAGACTCAAAAGACCAGCAACCACCTAGGCTTATGTGATTGCTACCACTGTGCATGTTGTGACTAGACTGTTTTCTTCTGGCCTGATAGTCAAAGGAATCAGTTCTCACCTTGTCCATTATAAATAAAATCAAAGATTTTTAGGTATGTCATTTTATACCCTACTATTAATTTCCTTCATCAAGTGTGCAGTCTTGCCAAAGAGGAATCTTGGTCCAGATCCATAAAATCCAGATCAACTTTGTGCCCTGCATTTGGCAGTATTCCTACAAATCCAAGTTTCTTTGTAACACTGTAATGATTATTTTCCCACGTCCTGGGTTAGGATGTAGGTCATTTTGATGAATTTTATCTCCCAGCTTGTTGCTACCTTTAATTCTGTTGTTCATTTATTTAAAAAGGTTGTTTGCTTATTTGTTACAATGACACTGTTAACCTGTGTATTAAATCTTTAAGTTTCAAGGTGCTGAAAAATGCTCAAGATTATCACTTATTTTTAAATATATCTCTGAGGAAGTTATTCTTATGTTACAGATGGTGATGATACTTCTAAAATATTAATCAATACATAGGTATATCTGTATGAGAGTTTGTGGTAAGCCTTATGTTGTCACTTAGTTTTTTTTTTTTTTTTTTTTCAAATGGTGATTAATTTTTTAAAATTTTTAAAAAAAAATAAGGTTATTTGTTTGGGGGTTTTTTTTAAACCTTTTTTTTTCCTTTTTTTTTTTTTTTTTTTTTTTTTTTTTTTTTAACTTCAAAAAGAGTGTACAGCCTGTGTTACAGATTTGTAGCTCCTCTGCCTTTGGCTCACTGTTCAGTTTCAATTCAGGTCAGACCATGTTCATGTTACTGTTTTCAGTAGTCTTGCCTTCCAATTTTCCTGAGGGTTTTCTCTAGGACTATCTTAAGTACATTTTGAAGAAAATGTACTATAATTATTTTATTCTGATTTACTCCTTAGAGTTCTCAATTTACTCTTTGTTCAACCAATTTATGAAATGCATGTCGCTAATCAGTGTTAAAGATCTGAAATTGTTATTATTATTTTTTATATCTCATAAATCTTATGTGCTAAAACCAAAATTACTGATGTTGTTAAAAATCCAACTCAGATGGGATTTTCTGGTTTAATTCTAAACTGATTTGGTTGCATTATAGCTGTTTCTTCTTTCTATGTATTAGAATACAGCTTTTTCAGTGCCCTTGGATGGGCGCAAAACATCCAAGATGGCAGCTTGGCCAGCTCCATTCTGCGTAGCCCTCAGATTTACTCTTGTATAGATGATCTGATTTTTCCCACTTAATTTTGATGTACCTTCATTCCTCCTTCCTAATTTCTCAACTTTCCCAGTCCACTCCAGTCTCTGGTGCCTTCCTCATGTGTTGCAGCTTCTGGACCACACAGCAGGTAGAAACTATGTTTATCTTCTAGTGAATGGGGTAAGCCACATTGAGTCTCATTCACCTTTAAATTCCAGTTGTTATTTACATTTCATGCTGATATTACTAGAAAAATGTTGGTAAAAGAAGCTTTTTTCAGACTTCTACATCTCTCTTGCAGTATTGTCACTGACTTTTGAACATTCAGGTTCATTACAAATGGATTCTGTGTTAACAGGGGCATAATGGATTTCAGTAGTGTCCCATTTCTTTCCACATAGTTCAACAGAGTTGTGCTATTAGAAAAAGTTTCAACATTTATGAAGGAATATCACAGCAAGCAATCTGTTTTTTTTTCCATCTTTCACCCTGACATTTCAGCGTCCACCGCTTCAGTTCCCATATGATGGTCTTGTAAAAATATTAGTTTGTATAAGTACATTGCATACATAAAAGTGTTACATGTTCCTCATTTTGTGCTGTGAAAGACCTTCACTTGTTCATTTGACCTCATCTGTTTACATTTTCCTCTTCTTGGATCTAGTATTCAGTTGGACTTGAATCAAGACGTGAATTGTCTTGAAAACATTTTCAGGATGTTTACTCCTGCGTGCTAATCAAAGTTATCCTAAGATGTTATCTGCAATTATTACTTGCTCTGATTACTACTCATCAGGTCAAGGTGTTTTCCTTTGGCCTCTCTGTAGCACCATATGTCTTTTCCAGGATTGCTGACTTGCCTATCAATCTTTGAAGGGAATACTCCTGCAGATAATCTTAATAGGATCATTTCCTAAAAGGGAAACTACTGATTGAATAATATATTTCCCTTTGTATAACTTTGCTATTTGTTTCCTGAGGACCTCATAACCATATGTCAATGACATGAGATCTCTAGCCTTCTGTAGAGCACAACATGTATATTGCTTGTGTTTGAATATTCACTCTGAGTATTCAGAGCTGTCTGATGCTGGGCATAGATGCTACTACCACCACACTTAGGTTAACAAACAAAATACAGAATCCTTATCTCCAAAGGGGAGAGAGAATCAATATTGGAACTTGTGCATCAGATACTGCATTTAGGAGTCAGCATCTACCTGCCAAGATTTGTGAATGTTTTATCTGATGTGTATCGTTCCACGTGCAGGGGTCAGTGCTATGTGAAAAACTCGTATGTGATGGTGGATAGTTTGACATTTATGCTTGTTTATCCGGTGTGAATATATATTCACACTATATGAACGGTATTGGATGGGCTACAGTTCAAAGCAGAAGAAGCATTCACTTACCTGTAAATGGGTGCATTTGTATGTATGTGTTGGCCTCCCTTTTACCTTGCTTTGGTCATTAGAATTCAGAGATTTGAATTTAAAGAGCTATATGACTTACCATGTCTTATATAATTTCTTAAAGACCTACATACTGTTTACATATTTATAGCCTATCCAACTGTATTCTGTCTTGCTCTTTTGTTTTGTTTCGTGGTCTGAAATGAATGAAGGGGATAGTGGGAACTTTCTGATAACTGCAAAAAAGCACGTCATGACAAGTTTTCAAGGAGGGGAAGGATACAGGAGTCTGTAGGACCACCAGCTTAACTTTAGTTCCTGGAAAAGTTAGAGAGTAGATCCTTCTGGAAACCAGGTGCAAGAACATGAAGGACAAGAAGGTGATAGGGAGCAGCAGCCTGTGTGGCTTTGCCAAGAACAAATCATGCTGAACCAACCTGGTTGTGTTCCACAATTCGATGACTGACCTAGCAGATGAAGGGAATGCCATAGATGGTGTTATCTGGACTTGAGCAAGGCCCTCTGCATGTTTTTCCTTAGTAACCTTATTGCCAAATTAGTGAAATTGGATAAATCGACTGTATGTCTGGACTGCCAGCCATACAAAGTGGTGATCAGCCACAAAAGCCAAACGGTTCCTGGTTGTTAATGGGATTCTAGACTGGACAGTACTGGGGTCATTACTGTCTAACGTCCGTGGTAACGATCTGGATGGTAACACAGCGGGTGCTTTCAGAGCTTGCCGAGATACCAACTTGAGGGGAGAGGATGATATGCCTATAGATGGGAGTGTTATTTGGAGGGACCTCAACAGGCTGCAATAAAGGAACTTGCCAAATTCAGTGAAGGCAGGTACAACACCCTGCACGTAAAATGGGAAAACTCCATGCACCCAGACAGGCTGGGGTTGACTGGTTACCAAGTGGCTTTCCAGATGGGCCACCAAGTGAGCATAAATCAGTAGTGTGCCCTTATGATAAAGAAGACCAGCTTTATAGTGATTTAGATTAGTAAGAGCAGAGCCATCAAAATCAAGGAAATAATCATTCCTTCTCTTCAGCACTTGTGAGACTTCAGCTTGAGCACAATATCCCATTTTGGGCTTTGCAGTATAGGAATGATCTTGACATTACAGAGTCCAGCAGCTGGCCACCAAGAGGATTGGGGGACCGGAGCATATGGCATGTAAGGAAAAGCTGAAAGAAATAGCTCTGTTCAGTCTGGAGAGGAGAAGGCTGTCAAGTAAATGCATTTAACCATTGATGTAATCTTTTTCCTTTTTTATGGTTAAACGAAATCTTACAAATTCTTGTTTTTACTCATATAGCTTATTATTCTTAAAGTTCTGTCTTGAGTTATCCCAGCAATAGTTAGAAATATATACACCTTGAAAGTGTTACCCATTTATAGAACGAACGATCAGTTTTCATTTTGTGCATCTTGTGTTTGGATAGATGTTCCTGTTAATGGTTGTCATGAAGACTTGTGGTATCGTCTCAAAGCAATGTGGATCACAGGTTTTATAACAGCTGAAAAACTTGCATCAATTCCTTTGATGAACTCATGTTCTTTATTCACCTTCTTCATGCCATTCGTGCTTTAACTGAACCCATATAGAAACAATGAAAGATTTTAGAAGCAAGTGTAAAATCTTCTCAACAAATTAATCGGAACCATCAGCAGACTGCTCACTTTGGAAGCAGCTAGGAGATCAGACTGGGAGTAAACAAGATTAAGCCTTTTCTGTGGAGCTGGGGAATAACTGGTATATGTGTACTGAGGAACTGCTCTACAGTTCCTTGTGATGTGGATGTTATATTCTAGAGTAGCAATGAACTTACTGTGGAGTAATGGCTTTCAGTTTTGACAGTCTATTAATACATGCGGTGTTGTTACGTGTGTATTTAGCTAGACCAAGCAGCTTTGTGGTTTGAATTTAGAAAAGAAAAAGTCTCTAGTATAAGTATAAATAAATGAAAAATAGTGAAGTGAAAATAAAAAATGAAAATGAAAATAAGTAGTATACAATTGAATATTGTTTTGGAGCTTTAAAATTCTATTGAAAGAATGTAGTTTTCTTTAACAGTTCATTTTCAGGTGTTATTTTAAGTCTTACATGTACAGTAAATGTAAAATTCATTGTTTAATATCTTCAGAATTATGCATGAACTCTTAAAAATTAAGTGGTATTTTCAAAATTAGTAAATATGTTGCAGCATTCAAGATACTGTTTAAAAATTTGTGGCTGAAAAGGTTATTTTCTGCTTTAATATGTTTGAAATATTCAGATATCTGTAAGGAAATCAGTCTTGGACAATTTTGTGGGTATACATCTCCCTTACTTTAGTCCCACTGACTTATTGGTTCTGTATTTTTTTTTTTTTTTTTTTACATTTAGGTATGAGATTTGCTTATCAAGACTTATAAAAACTAAAAATCTACTATGTTAGGACTATCAGTTAGTAAAAAATTCCTGACCTGTGTGTGTCAATTTATTGTATAAGAACTTCCAACTGGCAGGGGTAATTCATTCTCCATATTTATTCTTAAAGCTGCGGAAAAAGTAAATGTGTGAGCTCTGATCCTGCTACTAAATGTTTGCCAGCTATTTCAACAAGCAATAGTAAGTGGGGTTTTTTTTTCTCCCTGTATACTACATCACTGCATATTCAGAACAGAGCTTTTCTAAAGGTTATTTGTTCATTACAGTCTAGCGAATGGTTCCATGTGTTAGATAGATACTAGTATTAAATTGAAATATTCTGTTTCATCAGTTGGATCCAAAATTATGTTTTGTTGCTGTCAAAAAATACTTCATGCTGAAGTCTTTTTTTTTTTTTTAACTGAGACTTTCAGAATATATTTTGAGAGAAACTCACTGTGTTGCTTACACAATGAAGAACATACATTTTTATAAAAACCTGAAGTATTTCTATAGATACGGATGTATCTGAGCGCTCTTAGGTCTTGTTGTGTATAAGTACCGGTTGATAATGGACTCAGTATGCACTTTTATGTCATAATGGTGGTGCAGGGGTCTGTGCGCACTATATTTGCATCTTAGTGTTCATACTGTTACTTTTAAATGCCAAAGACTACTGAATAACCCAAAAGTTGATGTTTCCTGGGGTGTTGTGTGTCAGCCTATCTCCACTAACTTGGTAGAAAATAAGAGCTAGGCTTGTGGACAGTAGTAAAAGAAACAGTCAAGAAAAAAAAGGACATGCTTTACATATGTTAATATTTATATATTTTGCATGGTGGAATATACACTATAAATTATACAGATGTTAGAACATGTATGTTGTTTTAAAATAAACTAAATAGTTTAATTAGTGATGTGACTAGATTGCTTATACAGATACATAAAGCATGGCTGTTGCCCCTGCTCTCTGTTAGGTTAAACTGACCATGTGTTAAAGAACAGCTAGTGATGGGCAGGTGATAAAAAGCCTTTCATTCTTCCTGTGCTGGCTCCTTTCTTTCTAAAGTTGTTAGACAACAGAATCGAAATAGAGATGTGTTGAGTTATGTGGCTTTTGAATGAAGTCTTTAGGGCATTGGTCTCTACTGAGTGTGTACTTTTGCAGTGAATGACACTTTTAATTCATGAAAAAAATGATCTACAATCAGCTACTCTTTTCCTTTTTTTTCTTTTTTTTAAACTTTTTTTCTTTAATATACAAGCATTTTCCTAGTTTACGGTCAATTGATAATGGGAGTGGCTGAGTGGTAGTTTCCTCAGTAGAACCTGCAGTGCCACACAGCCTCGGTAACAGGACATTTCAGAACACCTGTATGCTAAGAAACTGCTAATCTTCTATTTTGAGCTGGTAGGTGTGGAATATGCAGCTGCTGAAATTCTGGCACTAGAGAGCTCACGTTAGAAAAGAAACTATAAGCTTTTTAAAAAGAGGAACGATTGCAGTCCGGTGGGCAAGTACCTAATCTCATTGTATCAGTTCGACTCCAGAAATGCCACAGACTGTAATACTAAGTCAGTGCCTACGAGTACCAACAAACTCAGTGTCATTTGCATCAGAGAAAACTGTATTTCTTTAATTGCTGTTTTCTGTACATAACCTGTAGAAATAAAGCTTCATGCCTTGTGGATGAGGTTAGGAAAAATTGCAGCGTTCAATTTCTGTTTCATCTCAAAAATAAATGACTGAGATGCACCTATCTGAGGGAAGGATTGGAAATTTACCTTGCTTTGGAACACTGTTTTCTCAGAAATAACGATTTTCTAATAATATTGTTCATTTAAAAAAAAATTAACATACATATGAATAAAATACACATATATGTAAACTAAAAAAAAATGGTGAAGAGGTGAAGAACTTTTACAGGGGATGCATAGGAAAAGCAGTAGACGATATTTAAAGACAGGATGCAGCAACAAATGCCATATCTGTGTTTAAGCCATAGTGTTGCGAATTTGCATTCCTTGGATGAAGTAGCTTCCAAGGTGCAAAGCGCTTCACAGAAGAAATGTTCTGAACTTTTTAAAAGTAGCATCTTTGCCCTTGTGCCAATGGTAGGAGGCAGACCCTTCTGAAGATGGATCCATATTTGGTATGTGTTCTTAATTGCTCATTGCTTACCAATTAACGTGTTCCATATGGGATTCAGGCATAGAGAAAATTCACCTTTGATTAGTAAGAGGCTACCCTGAGATGGCTTTCATTCCATTTGTGCTCTGTGTGGGCTGCCAGATTTCTAGAAAGCTGGTGGTATATGAAATAGACTGTATGCTTCGTTGGATAGCTTGCCCTTTGAAAGCATCTCTTGGAAGGCAGTTTGTAAAGAGCGGGAAAGATTTAGACACAGTATAATACTGAGTAATAAAAAACTTTAAATGTTATTTGAGGGAAGCAAACTTCTTTTATGCTTTTTTTTTTAATTTGATTCTCCATACTGAAACTTGTATTACTTTCTTTTGCACTGCCTTATTTAAATGTACATAAATTTCTACAAATGCCAACATTGCCGGTCCTTATTGTAGTAAGCTCATTTTTATTTTTCCTTTCAGCTGTTCCCAGTTAAGTTGCTTAAACATGCCCTTTGCAGAGCCGGTTTCTGTTTTGCATTGTGTAGAAGCTCGCCAGTGTTCCAAGCAGATAGAAAGAAAAGGAAATGAGGCAGCTGGAGAGTGCAGAGGCATTTACAAAAGCAGGAGATGGTGCACTGAAAGATGTGGCACTATTGATCTGTGGTGAAAAGTGCAGCACTGTGATGCTCTAGAAGGCGTAAATCTGTATAGACTGTTTTTATTTTCTTATGTTTTTAGACTTCGACAATGATGTTGTTAGGGAACTTATTTTACATGTAATAACCTTAGTCCCTTTTCTTTCACTGGTTTAGTTTTAATCAAGATAAACTGAAAATATCTAGACATAAGAGTTATTGAATGTGAACACTGAGTGTTCTGAAATTTTTCTACTTTGTGCTCCTTACGATCAATGAGTTTTCTTGCCTTTTTTTTTTTCTTCTTCTTTAAGACGAAAGCAGTTCTGTGATGGTACAAGCTTCTGTAGGATAACGTTATGATTTATCAAAGTGTTCTTTGGCAAGCTTTTCCTACCTAAGTTTATGACCTTATTAAACGATAGAAGCAGTGTTTTTCTGTGTCGTAGGCTGAAGAGCTCTGAGATGTGCTTGGAGTATTCTTGGATCTTCCATGACAAGCAGTCAGTGCACCCTAGTTACCACAAAGTCTGTGCAGAGATGCGTCCCTGTCTCCTGCCCTCTCCCTGGTGCTCTGCAGGGTGCTCTGCACATGTTCGCTCTCACTTGCGTGCCTTGCTAGATGAGCTGACCGTGCTGGAACCAGCTTTTTCCCCATGGGAAATTCTTTTTTCCATATGGCCTTGAGTGGATCCATGTTGTTAAATCCTGGTGTTTATGTAGACTTTCTTTTTTTCATGCCCATCCTCGAATTAATTTGTTGTGAAATTAGAGGGAGTTCACCAGATATACAAGTCTATCAGGATGATGTGTAAGAGATGGGGTATATTGAGGGTGGTGGTGGAAGAACCTGCTCTTCTAGCATAACCCTGCTTATGATTTATGAAACATGAAGCCTAGCCAGTTATAATACTTGCTTTCATTGGGAACAACTCAAAACACTCCTGAATGATTCCCCTGCTAATGTAGCTCCTGCTATATAAGCGCATACTGAAGGGTTGCTCTCTTGAGGTAGTTTTGGATGGGGCAGATATTGCCATGTAACCTAATTGCATACAGAGGCCATTTTTGTTTCCTCCTTTCACTTCTTAAATGTTGAGTGGACATCACAGTGTATCTGAATACCATTTTTGGTGGTCTTTATGCAGACTACCAGTTACAACCCAGCCACTTGCTCCGTTTGCATTCCCTCACTGGCATGTTTGAGAGTGCTTTTGAGTGTGATTTTTGCCTTAGTTTGTCAGTTCTAGTCAGTCACATGTCCAGCTGAAATGCATTTATTTTGGATTCCTGTGGGCTAGATATTCCTGTGGGCCTGGGTATAACGTGCATTTTTTTTTCTCACTCTCGCTTTTATGGAACTCCCACAAAAGTCCATAGAAGTTCCATACAGCTGGAATCAGTTTATATGAAGAATATTGCAGTGCTGTTTTATTGGTATCAAAGGGAAAAACAAGCAGACCTCCTGTCATGAGAGCTCATATTGCTTGGCATGCTTGGTCTGCTGTAGATGCTCGTCTTTCTTAAATCTTCTCAGGATACAAGGAGTCTGATAAAAACACCAGAGGCTCCTTTCCTTCATAAGGCATCATTTCCAAAGGATGAGTCTCATGTGACTGAAACATTTTCAGTAAACAAAGGGAAGTCAAGTTCCTGCTCTCATAGCACTAGTTCTTGACATATCAAGAACTGGAACTAGGTTGGCAATGTGCTTGCTGGCAGCATCCCCTCTACTAATTGTATGATGAGACATTTCAGCTGATGCATCATGATGTTCAGGATACCTTTATTGGGTGGTGTTTTTTTCCCTTTTCAAAATTCCTCGAGATCAACCTCTCTGAGACCCAGGAGAGGAAGGAATGTTGAATCTGCTGTTCCACACAAGCCTATTTCCAGTATTATCTCAGATTTACTTGTGTTCCGTGGGTCTGACCAGCTAATGTATGTCTCTTCTGCAGGCCCCAAGGGTGTTGCAAAAGGTAATACAGATAGTATTTGATGCAGTTTTTAACTATGGAGGCATGACTGAGGTGTCTGTGGGTTTGGGACCTTCATCTCTTCATGCATGTGAACTGACTGTTGCTTTTGAAGACAACCTTCTCATCCCACCCTGTGTCCAATGGTGCCGTTACTGGAGATTATAGCAGGGCTGCTTTGGAGTTCCACGTGGACTCCTTTCATGCTTCCTTAAGAATGATGTGAAAACATATATATGTTAGTGGCAGGGTGAAATGGTCAAGTTTTCTGTAGGTTGCTGGGCAGGTCTATTTAAGTCTTCTCTGTATGATTTAAAATAGATCTTAATAAGCACACGCCTGTTGATTTTGTAGCCATTTTTGGATTTCATTGTTTTTTTTCTTCTATAAAGATTTTTTTTTCATTGTTTTTATGCCCAGATCTGAGGAAATCTCAGGCTCTGCTTAGGTGGATTGACCAGTATCATGGTACAAGCTGCAGAGCTTTCATTCATACTATTGCTTATTGGAAGATGTTTCTTACAGCTTTCAACCTGCTGCATTGATCTTCTAGGGGAGTACATTGTTATCATTTGGATATTCAGAGAAGGCTATTAAGGGCAGAAACACTACTTAAATTATATAAAATGTTTTTATAAACATGCTCTAGCGTTGGAGTGAGGAATGATCAGCAACTTAATCACCTAAAAGCCACCCTGTAAACATATTTGGTTAAAAGTAAAGAAATGATGTGAATAAATGTGAAGTACCATTTTTATAAATAGGTTATAAAAGATCAAAAAAACAAATAGAAGAGAAATATTCTCTTTACACAGAAGTTGAATCTCAGAACTCTTCTACTCTACCTGCCCTTTCTGAACATATCCAGGTACTACTTCTTTAACACGTGCTGTTGATTTTTGATGTCGAGAACTTGAGATAAGCAGGGCTCCCGAGAAACTGGTATGCCCAGAAGTCTGCATGGCAGCAGAGCTCGGCCCGAGTGAAGCACTGGTGAATCATTGCCAGGCTCAGTGGTGGGAAACAGAGGAAGGCTGATGTATCCTGCCAATGGCCAGTGTCAACAGTGAATGATAGATATAAGGAAAAGGATGCGGCTAGATTTCAAGGGTTAAATTCATTCTCAAAATAAATCATTGAATGTTCCAGTATGGCTAGCTGACTGGACAGCACTAAGGTTCGCTGGCTGCCTCTTAGTAAGATTAAGTTAAATGTCCAGGTGCCCTTATGTCTTAGTATGACTGAATTGGGATAGGCAGATTTGTGTCAAGTTTTTTTTTTTTTTTTTCCCAGAGAATTAGGAAAGCAACCTTATATTAGCAACAGGCTTGAACTATCATATTTACCTTTAAAAGAGATGCTAAGGGGATTGTCATAAGGGGCAAGGAGATCATAGAGTCAGAGAATGCCTAAGGTTGGAAGGGACCTCTAGAGGTCATCTAGTCCATCCCCCCTGCACACGCAGGGCCCCCTAGAGTACATGGCACAGGACTGCATCCAAGTGGGTCTTGAAGATCTCTAGAGAAGGAGACTCCACAACCTCTCTGGGCAGCCTGTTCCAGTGCTCTGTCACCCTCACTGTCAGGAAATTTTTCCTCAAGTTCCTGTGGAACTTTTGGTGCTTCAGTTTGTGGCCATTTCCTCTGGTTCTGTCAGTGACCACCAGTGAAAAGAGGCCAGTCCCATCCTCCTCATTGCCTCCCTTGAGGTACTTATAGACACAGATCAGGTCCCCTCTCAGCCTTCTCTTCTCCAGGCTGAACAGGCCCAGCTCCCTCAGCCTCTCCTCACAGGGCAGATGTTCCAGGCCCCTGATCATCCTCGTGGCCCTACGCTGGACTCTCTCCAGTAGCTCCACATCCCTCTTGTACTGTAGGGCCCAGAACTGGACACAGTACTCCAGATGTGGCCTCACCAGGGCTGAGTAGAGGGGCAAGATCACCTCCCTCGACCTGCTGGAGACGCTCCTCTTAATGCACCCCAGGATCTCATTGGCCTTCTTGGCCATGAGGGCACACTGCTGCCTCATGGTCAACCTGTCGTCCACCATGACGCCCAGGTCCTTCTCTGCAGAGCTGCTCTCCAGCAGGTCGGTCCCCAGCCTGTACTGGTGTCTGGGGTTATTTCTCCCCAGGTGCAGGACCATGCACTTGGCCTTGTTGAATTTCATGAGGTTTTTGACCGCCCAGTTGTCTAGTCTGTCCAAGTCCCTCTGGATGGCAGCACAGATGTGAAGTCATTACCAAGATGATGCTTGCAGAGAAATAAAACTTTTTATTAGATCAACTGTTGTGACTGAGAAAAGAACAAACAAAATTTTATAGTCAACTTTCCATTTTTTTTTTATTGGAGAAGAGACAGAAGCAGTAACTTTCAGGTTAAGAGCAGTTGAGCAATGCTACTCTGAGGAATATCACTCAGTTTCAGTGTGCAAAGTCCTGAACAGTATCAGCAGGTAAGGAGAGGATATTCTAGGGTGAGTTTATAACAGTCACTAACTATTTTGAGTTACATGTGCCTGTGGATTAGTTAGATATAGTTGTGAGCATGGTAGGGGGAAAAAATATAATATGAAGTGAAGTAATACTAGATACTAAAAGTCATAAAGTATGTAAAATATTGTTTTTATAGTACATAACCAAGATTAGTCAACACATTTGTGTTGTGAATTATGCAAATAGCACATTTGTTATTTACTTGTGTACAGTTTCAAAGATGATACAAAAGCAGCAAAGCTTGAAGAAGGACACTGTGCTGAATGCTGGTTTCCCGCTATCAGTTGATAGTTATCACTTGTCTGTACAAATTGTGCTCAGATGTTTAGGTAATTAGAGCTGTAATGTTTGTGCAAGCCTAGCTCTATGCATTCTGTATCATTCTCAACTTCTTTTCTGGTGTAATGGCTTGACTGGCTGTTTATATTGTGAGTGTACTTAAGGGTTGCTGGCTGCGTTCTACATATCTCAGTGTACATCACAATGTCAGCTGCTGCTTAAAGTATTGAACATTCAAGTTCAAGGAAAGCAATGGTGGCAAAATGATATCACTGATTTTTGACTTAGTAGGAATGTGAGTGCATGCTTATCAATTCTCCAGTTTGGGGTAGAGGAGATTCTTCTTATGGTTTTTTGTTTTTAAGTATCTTGGTTGAGGAAAGGTTACATCCATATGGTTTTATTCCTCTATTACATACTCCATTCTTTTGATAGTTGCTGCAGTTTGAGGTTATGAATCAATCTGAACTTCTTCAGTTATTGACTTCTTTTATATATATATATTTTTTTCCCTATCCATTCTGCATAATAAGCAGAAGTCATTTAGTACTTTTTTTCAACTGCTATCACTTAAATTGGTTGTCTTCAGATTAAATCTATGCTGACTTTTCTAGAGTCAAGCATAGTAGATTAATCAAGAGTAGCTGTTCTGTCCTCTCAGTGTAAAACCAACCAAATAAGGGGTTTTCCTTTGGGGTGGCCTATCATGGTTACATTTACTGAGTGTGGCATTACATGAGGATTTATGAACAATATTTTTCTCAGAAGTAAAATCAAAACTTCAGCAATTGCTGCTCGTGATAAAAAGCATGCCTGCAGTAGAATACTGACTTCTCAGAGTGACTTTTATTTTGAGATGCAGAGTTGCAGATGAGGTGCCAAGAATGATAAGACTGAGATTAGTAATCTAAAAAGTTTGGAGCAGTGAACACAAAGATGCTCTTCTATGAAAAATCTGTAAAGTTGAAATCAGTGCTAGAAAAAGATAAGATTGTAGAGATCTTTTGTTTGTTCAGCTGGAAACAGAGATGGGATTTGGAACCTGATGAACTTCTACTTTCCAAGCAGTGTGTACCTTCAACTCCTCCGAAGGAGTGCAGTTCTGTATGCTTCTATCTAGAGGCAGTGCTCCGAGGCAGTGCTAGGCCCCGCTGTTCTGGATGCTGATGAGAACAGGGAGCTTTCTCAGGAAAGACGTCTGTCCAGCTGTGAGCGTGCCAGCTATATTCAGTACCTAGGGACTGAACAGGAAATAATCCCATGACTATATATGTTAGCGTATAGCCGTTTTGTCAGCTGGAGTTTGTTACTGAAGCCATGTATGTATGTACTGAAGCCATATTATGTATGTAATTATCGATTTACATAAAACTTTTTTTACTGAGGTACAAATGTAAAAGAAATTGTTTAACTCCTTTAGCTGGAGGCAGTACAAGGTGACAAGAACGTAACTAATTCTCCGAAATGGTGGACATTTTGGAAAGCATGCCGTGCAGTGCTGGGTGCTTTGGGGTGTGATCAGGGGGAGCAATGAATATGCTTTTTCCAAGAATTAAGGATGCTTCATTTCAGCCCTAAAATCTGTAGATAGTCTTCAGACAGTCTCTACAGCAAGGGTATTGAATATTTATTTTTAAGAACGAAGTGCCAGAGAGGCTGTGGAGTCTCCTTCTCTGGAGATCTTCCAAACCCACCTGGATGCCACCCTGTGCCATGTGCTCTAGGTGTCCCTGCTGGAGCAGAAGGGTTGGATTAGATGATATCTAGAGGTTCCTTCCAACCTCAACCAGTCTGTGATTCTGTGTGTGATTCTGTATCTTGAGGCTCTGTTACGAACTGAGAGTGTTTGATAAGTAAAACAAATATAGATGTTAGGCAGAATCTAAAAGGAATGCAAGAATTATGAAACTCAGAATTGTGGGTTTTTTTCTTAGTTATAGGTTCAGGGCTTCTGTGATATACAAATCTTCTGTCTGGTGAAGCTGATCTAGGCATCCATTTTGTCTGAGTGGGGAAAAAAGACAGAGGCATTAAACTATTACAATTTTAGTTTTTCTGTTTCAGGACTAATGAGTAATGTTTGCAAAGGCTAAGAGAAAGTGGGGCAGGAAGCGGCAGAGGAGGCAAATGGGATTGTTTCCCAGGCAAGCACAGGGATTTATGCTGGTGTGCCTTAAATATTTTCATTTTAATAAATGTCACATTTAGCCTTGCAAAATTTCACTGGATTAAAAAATTCTTCCTAGGTCCCAGAATATAGCCAGCAGATGAGGTGAATTGGGGGTATCAGAGGCTACTTTCTTCTGTCTCTCAGAAGTAAAGCCCATGAAACTGGACGGATGAGCTGTTACAAGCCCTTTTAGATTTTTTTCTTATTTCTGAATTTACAGACTCATGTGAAACACAGCTCTGAGATTAAAATCCTTGTTCAAATGTTTATGCCATGCTTCAGCTCTCACCAGAGATGGCGGGTTGGCAACTGGAGCTCACAGCATGGAATTCCCTACTCTCTGTCTCTGGCTGTTGCTCACTGAGGTGCATCAACAGTTCAAGATGCTTCTCTGAATCGTTTTTAGATGAGAACGCACTTGCTTACAAGGTTATTTGCATAAATGTCTTTGAACTAGTGAAAAAGGCTGGATTGTATAGCGTTTCTATCCATTTTGTCTCTCTTTTTACAGATCTTGAACAATTATGTATTTTCAGTTTGATACATAAAGAAGCCAAATAGATCCTGTTCAGTCGTGCTGCAATAAAGCTAAAAGCATTGCAGGCTTCCTGAATGGTCAATTAGGAATGATTCATAAGTAGCTCCTGAAAAGGTTTGTCAAGAGCCAGTATTCATTCAGTGAGAAATATGGCTTAAATGTTTTTATCAATGCAGTTTTAACTGTGTGTCCATTTTGACTTATGGGTGTTGCAAGGTGTTGGTGTTGATAGTTTCATGTTGATGACAGTATATGCAGAACTTCCTGTTCTTCTCTAGGGTCCTCTAATTCTCAGTGATGTACAAGATGAGAGAAGATAGTTTTAAAGCTTTTCTAAAACAAAAGTTCTTTTAGCTGTCAGTCCTATTGCAGAAGTACACTTTAGCTTCTATCTGATTCCTGTTCTAATCAGAAATATTTCTATTGCTTCCTGAAAACCCAACTTAATTGCACCTTGAGTGTTGCCGGGGGGGTTGCCTCTTGATTTGGAAATTCTCATGTCTAGCAGAAAACTCCCTTCTGAATGAGGAAAAAAGTCTTTATGGGAATTTTTATTTCAGTCAAAAATTCACTAACCTTTTTATAAAGAAAATCCATGGCTTTGTGTTTCTCAGGCAGCATGTGTGCCTAGCATTTACCACTCTTAAGTGACTGTAAGTGACTTAAGTGACTCTTACCACTCTTGAAGTGACTTTAATGCTTTGTGTTCTGGACGGTTGTGCTAGGTTTCTTCATATCCTTAGCTACTCCAATTCTTCTTTGTGCTTTCTCACCACTTAGAGATTGAACTCTCCTTCAAGAGAATATTGTGTTGCCTCTTAAAGAGGGCAGAAATTCCTGTAGAAGTTAGCGTAAGGTGATTAATTCTGTCTTGCTGTTAGAGGTCCCCTTTAGCTGCTGTCATTTCAGCAAGGGGTAAATTCCAGGATATTAACATCAGAGGTTTCTTTATGTTCTTTCTGAGGGGCAGTGATTACTGGAGCCATATTCTAAATTTATCCTGAAATTCCAGTAACACAACAGTCTGTCTGACTTTCCAAAGCTCTACTCAACATAAGGGACTTAACCTACCCAGAATAGACATTTTCAAGTACCTTTCTTTATTAGTGTAACCAGTATTTCACAGTGTACAGCTGAGAGGGTAGAATATATAGCATCAAAAAGCTATAGGTTTAAAAAAAACGAACGAAGCTTTGCATGAACTGTTTATTGCAAATTCTATTTTCTTCCCCCTTGCATTTCTGAAAGAATGAGAAAAGTTATGAAGATGGAACGGGCACATAAGTTTTATCTGTTTGGCAGGAAGTGACATGGAATCTTGCAATTACTCCATTTTGAGCTTAAAACAAGCAAAATGCCTTCAAGTGCTTTTCCAGGAAACTTACTTCATTTTCTCCAGATTGTTGGTGAAATGGCAAATATTAGAGGATGCAACATATACAGTTATGTGCAGGACAGAAAGCAGTTAGGGAGATGATCTTTGTATTAGAGAGGCTATAAGCACGTAAAGCAAGAGTGAAATTATGACCATGATACAGCCCACTCAGTGCTGACTTCTTGTGGAGAAGTAGGATGGTGTGTTGGGCCCATGTAGGAGTGTTTCTTAGCACACGCTTAGGTGTGTTTCTCAGCACTCCTAAGTCAGGTCCGTAAGTTGATTTTTTGCCTTGCAAGGACAGCACCCCACCACCACAAGGAAGCTTAAACCCAGGACACGTTCTCCTCACTCCCCACACTTTTCTTCTGCCCTGCCTCCCATTCCAGCCCTTGGCCACAATGAGTTCCCACCACGTTGCTTGGTACAGGCTGCCCAGCACACGATGGGCCAGACCAGCAGAGTAGCTGGGAGGCAGCAACTCCCCTTTGCTGTTGGGTCTTTGCTTATCTTTGATCAAAGTGTGATGTTGTGCAAAGCCTCCACTGGCAAGAAATCTTCCTGTGTCATATTCAGGATGAGTTCTCAAATGTTGCATTTGTTCTATGATTTCACAGGATCAAGTCCCTCACATGGTTTTCTCACATTTCAGGCCATATGTGGTTATTCAGTACATTTTTTGACGAACGAAATATCTGAAAAGAACATGCTAAATTTCAGTGTTATCAGGTTGCTCATAACTCATCTGTCTGGAGTTCAGTTTGGTTGGACTAAAAAATCTTCAGTTTCTTGAAGTGGGCAACTGAACTCTCAGTTTTTCTGGTCTGTAGCTCACGTTCTAGAGAGCAATACTTCTTACTGAACTAAGATAGTTTGGGAACTCCTTATTCTTGTCACATGGAGAAAGTAATTGCTAAACCACCACCAGTGACACAAGTTAGGACAGAATAGCTATCTGCTGTGCTCTCCCATGTGCAGTCTCTAAGCAGCAGATTGATCTTGAGATCTTCCAGTGTTGTTGTGGCCCAAGAATTGCAGGTTGGCAGGAAGAACGAAGTCATGTACTTACTTGCAGTAGGTTGCTTGCTATGCGTTGCTGTGTTTGGGCAAGCTTCTCCCTGTTTTATGCTCCTATGTGGGAGGAATAGGGTTTGTGCGTGCAGATACAGACATTCCAAATGTTTTGGTCTCGTTCTTGTGGGATTCACGCACGTGTACATTGATGTCTAGGCAGTAATATCCCTAAACCAGCTAGTATAAAAGAAGGTTTAAGTTTGGGATGGGAGGCTAGGGGAAGGTGATGTGGATAAAGCACTCAACAGCTTCCTTGTGCATTAACTTTTCATAGAATCATAGAATGCTTGAAGTTGGAAGGGATCTCCAGAGTTTGTCTAGGCCAAACCCCCTGCACACGCATAGTCTCCTAGAGCGTGTGGCACAGGACTGCATCCAGGCGTGCTGGGAAGATCTCCAGAGAAGGAGACTCCACAGCCTCTCTGGGCAGCCTGTTCCACTGCTCTGCCACCCTCACTGTCAAGAAATTTTTCCTTAAGTTCCTGTGGAACTCTTGGTGCTTAAGTTTGTGGCCATTTCCTCTTGTTCTGTCAGTGGCCACCACTGAAAAGAGGCCAGCTCCATCCTCTTCACTGCCTCCTATATTATTCCTATATTAATCACTAGCTATTTTTTTCTGTTTGCAAGTTGCTAGTTGATGTGTACTCATATCCTGGAAAATACTGAGCACAAGATCAAAGGTTGTTAGCAGAGCACCTTTTATCTGGGATTGATTTATTTTGTCAGATAGTGGAAAGATATGTTTTCTGACCTCCTTAAACTAAAAATAATATGTTTTTGTTAATCTATTAAAAAGTGGATTGTGTTTCACATACATGTTCTTAACTCAAAAATGTTAGTCATTTCACATATTCAAATATTAAGATTCTGCTTCCCTCCAGTACCATACTAACCTCAAATTCCTTTCATGGGACAGGAGATTCTCAAGAGCTTGATTTGGCGCTTATTCTATTCCATGTGAACCATGTTACTTTGGAAGTAATCCATCCTGTGAATGAAAACAGGTTCTGATGAAAAACTGTGTTGTACACACATGCAAAACAGCTAAAGACCAAATTGTGAAAGCCCTGTGTCTATCTGGTTTGAATACAGATCAGCCTGATGTTCAGGTTGACTTTTTTTACAGAAACCTTTTACATGAGGATCCATTCTTTTTGATGTAGCTGCTTGGTAGAGCAGGTTTCTTCACCTACACTCTGCCTCCCCGTGAACAGCAGTGCAGGGATCTGGATGTGGTTTGGTTTTTCTTCACTCTCTTATCACAAAGATAGTATATTGGGATCAAGAAATTGCCCAGCTGCAAATGCTGGGAGAGTATACTGGAAAAATATTGCTGTATATATGTACACCCTCTTACAGTTTTCCTTCTGGCAACTTTGATTTCATCTTGCTCTGTCCAGTGTGTCCAGTGTGGCCTACATCCTTGTGTTCTACATGACTCAGAGTGACAGATTTATTTTTCTTGTCCATCAAAGATGGTTTCTGGCCATGGAAAAAGCCAACTCTGCTAAATAAGGCAATAATAAAGTGAATCCTGACACCTTGTCTTAGCAGGCTTGATCATTTGTTTGGCTTATCTGTTGATCCTTTTTTCCAACAAAGCTGTAGCTTTAAAAAGTTGAAATGGATAGTTGAGGATACTCTGTCCGTACCTTTGTTAGTGATTTGCTCTAGAAGTCATGATTTTAGCCATGGGAACAAAAACATAAAGAAAATATCTTGAGCAGAGATCTTCCCTATATTAACTGACATGTTAGTAGGTAGGTGTCTCTAAAGACTGCTTTATCTGTTGAGCTTCTAGTTCCGTCCATTAAGCTGTTTGCTCTTTCTGATGGTCTCAGTTTCCTTTCCCTGATACAGAAAAAAAAAAAACAAAGGAAACCTCAAACTGGAATAGGGCGAGCTCTCTTTTCCTTTTGCAGCACTAGAGATTAAAACTGTCCTCTTCACTATATCCAAAGATTCTAGGTAGCGATAAGCAGCTGGCGGATATAAATATCACATCTGAGATGATTCAAGTGGGAAATTTTCTTCTTAGCTCTCCTTTGTTAACCAGACATTTTTTACTGCTTTGTTTCTAGTTTTTATTGGTATTACATGGAGGAAAATATAGTCTGTGTAAGCAGAAAAAAAATAGTATTCTGCACCATTTTAAGCTTTTCAGTATAGTTACCTCAAGTCTTGTGGGTTTGTGAGGTTACTTCTATGAGGGGTTGGGGGTAGAACTTAGATGTTACTGTCCAGGATGGACCTATATTCAATAGCTTCTGCAGCATGCAAACAATAGCTTCTGCCCCCATCTGGTTCTCCTCTCCCCGACCCGGATTTGTAGACGTCCCAAACTAGTCTGGGGAGCATCACTGTAGAACAAGGACTTGCTAACTACCTTCATTGTTTCTTAGGCAGGTCTCACGATAAATATTTGGTTCATCCTTCCATTCGATGACAGAACTGAACTCATCTTCAAACCTGCGGTCGGTTACTTTTGTTATCCCTCTGAGAGGGTGTTATGTTTATTAGACAGAAAGATGATCACTGTGATGTTCAGACTAAAGCTTGCAGCAGCAGAACTTGCACTTTGCAGGCACTCGTTTGAATCATTTTTTTTTTTTTAACCATACCATTTTATATTTCCCTCCAGTTTGTGTAATGCGTACAGTTGTGCCAGGAACCTCAGTCATCTTCAGTTATCTTCTGTTTCATGAATATTTCTGTTTCATGAATCCAGAGATATGGGGTACCTTCTTCCCTTTTCCTATGGGAAACATTGTGAAATTAAAATTTGGAGTTAGCTGATGTAAAATAGTATTCAGAGTTACAAATAACACTTCCTTTTTCTTATGGGACAAACAGCGCACATCTTGCCTTCAGTATCTTCCTGTGCTGTTTTTAATTCCAGCTCTGGACCCTTGTATCACAGAGTATATCTGAGCTAGCCAGGTTAGAAGGCTGAGGGGCAAATTGGCTTGGGCGAGGAAAAACATAGCTTTAGAAGGAGAAAATTAAAATTATATTTCTAATATCAGAATATTTCTATTTTTGTCCCTTCCTTTCGTTTTTCAGGTGCTTCAGAGTTGTCCAAATGGAGTTTACAATTTTCCAAGTCTCTTTGAATTAGTATTCTAGGTGGCAGGATCAACAACTCCCTGTCTCTTAGAGTTTTTAAACCATCATATTAAAGTATTTTGAGTACTTGATACCTGTGTGTAGACACAGAAACAAATGTCAACTATCTTCAATTACAGTGACCAAGAATATTAAATTTGTTAATGCTGATTGTTATCTCATGAGATTATCTGTCATCTATTCTATTTCTATCAGTTTCCCACTAAATAAGATTTTGTTAAAATCTTGCGTTATATGTTTTATTGCTATGGATAGATCAAGAACTTTGTACAATGGTTCTTCAGAATAATCATCTGGGAGTTGCACCCTATTTGTCAAAAACCTCATGCTTTTGGAGGAATGTGCTGTATATTTATTGATGGTTCTGCCACAGCTGTAAATCCCATCTTCTCAATGTTTCATTAAAGTAGGGATATGTTGGTCACTTCTGTCATCTAAAGTGGCAGTAACCCTGTTTGTGCTGACACAAATGATGACCACCATCCCTCAGTGTTGATTCTGCAGACTAATTATGCCTTAACAGTGTATCTAGTTCCTACGGGGCAATCCATAATATATTTCTGCAGAAGCTGGGGCCCCTCATTTTATAGCATGATGCTGTGCAGTGAGACTACTGTGCTTCTTACGGAACTTGGGAGACTTCGCGGAGAAGGAGCCTTCATTGCGGTTGTGCTCCAGCTCCTGGATTAACATGTTGTGCTCCAGCTCCTGGATTAACATGGGCATTTACCATTGAATAATTAACGAACTGTATATTACCTTGCAGCCCTTTTAATGCACACACCCATATACTTAGTTTAATCCAGCTTTGGAGAGTGTGGCTTCAGAACTGGTCTCATCCAAAATATAGCACAGCCATTTTTATCTGTCTGCAGACTGAGTTGAAAGCGCTTGTGAGCTCAAGTTAAGACTGTCAGAAGGAGCCCACAGAAGGAGCATGTAAGCCATGGACTCCCTTCTGCTCCCCGCTGCGGGAAAAAAAAAAAAAAAGAACTGTTTCTCTGTTACTTCTATCTATCTATGGCCGTGAGTTCTCAAAAGTGCCTTAAAGTTGCTGTTTACCACTCAAGAGTGTGCTGTAATGAGCTGTAATTCTAACTTTCTGTTGGAGGTTCACCTATCTCTGTGCTGTCTTATATGATTCATACAGAGCCTTATGCCTGGGCTGTATAAAACATGGTCATTGGGTCTTCAGAGCTGGAGGTGGCAGGAAGTGTTTTCCAAGCAGATTGCCAAACTGCAAGCTTTCTCCTTTTTCCATTCCCCAGTGATTCACCGTCAGGATAGTAATGATACAGACATTAGCCTCTGGGAAATAGAATTTACAAATTTGTCCGAAGAATGGAGGCCTGAGTCCTCATTTATTCTTAGCCACAATTCTAGATCTTTCTAAACATAATTTCTCCTGTTCCTTGCAGGAGCAATATCTTTCTCCTGCTCCTTGCATGAAAACATAGGATTTCCTGAGAACTTCTAAAAATGTGTCCTAATAATGAGATGCCTGCTCTCAGGAAAGGTGAGGGGTAGTTAGCATAAGCCAGTTTCTGCAGTCCAGGTTCATACCGGGCTGAGACTACAAGCGTGTGAAGTGTAGGTGCTAGGGAAATTTGCATGATAAAAAAGCTCTTTGAAACATGCTAAGCTGCTAATGTAGGTGCACCTTTGGAAATGTAGACACACGGTAGTGGGGCTAAATGGTATGACTTTGAAGGTTTTTTTTTTTTTTTTTTTTTTTCCCCTTATCCATTCCTGCCACCTATGTGATATCTGCTGGAGAGCTCAAATTGGTTCATACTTTAGGCAGCCAGAGAACTGTCAGAATTATATTCATACTTTAAAAACTGATAGCTAAACTGGTGTTTTCAGGACTTTACTAGATCTGGCAATGTTCAGTCAGAATTTATATTCTTATCACACAGATAGATGCACAAATTTCTTCAGAGTAACTCATATTTTACAGTGCATCAGGCATTCCACAGTGACTGTTCATAGACAGGAGGTTTATTCTTTCAAATTGAAGCTATCTTGCCTATTTTTTTTTTCCAGAATAAATTGCTTCATGCTTACCATAGGTAAAATTCTGCATGTGGACACTTACCGTTGAATAATCGATGTACTGTATATTATATTGCAGCCTTTTTAATGCACACACCCATATACTTAGTTTAACGTGATATGCATTGCAATTTTGGTTCTTTTGTGGCTCTAAGTTTATTTGGTTGCTTCTGATCTACTTTACTTTTAGAATTTGAATTCATTCCCACTGATTTGTTTTTTTGCACAGGCAGGGGAGATGTGATTGGGCTGCTGCATAGTGCTCCCTCAAACCAAATGAGTTATTTTGTATGAGTCTAGTTCAGCTGACAAATGTATTACTGACAACTTAAGCTCTTTATCTGTAGCATTTTTTTATCATCTTGCCCTTCTGCTGGCTCAGAGATAATGCAATGTAGAGTTGTTTTAAAATGCAAGAAAATTTCTGTGGCTTTCACAAATTAAATCCTATTAAAATCATAGCTGTATTTTCAATCTAAGCCAAACACTATAAAAATCACACATTCATTTCCATTCAAATAAGGTCTTGAAGCCCCCGATCTATCTTACAGAGGATTGAAGCATTTTTGGAATTGTCGAGTTCTGTTTCGTCACGACTCTGCTGGACACCTGACATTGGCCCTTTTCTTAGCTCCCTTGCGTGGGCTGCAGCTGAATGTCAGCAGGGCCTCCCTCAGCCAGCCAGGCCTTGGCGTCTGCTGCACGTTCAGCAGAGCCTATTTCCCAGAAACACCGCCAAGACGTTAACTCTTTGAGGGAGGAGGTTTTCCCTCCTGCTTCTGACTTCACTGGCCCTCGGTGACCAGGCGCTGCTCCTGGCAGTTGGCATGTGACCACGTTCGAGATTAATGCAGCTCATCCTCTTAGAGATGTTCACAGTGTTTTCGTTGCAAAGAACACCGAAGTAATCATCGTAATGCAAGAGTCGTGATTGTATGGGCAGCTTCCCTGGCAAGAAAAACATACTCAAGGTTCCCTGTAGAGATCATCCTTTTCTGGTATGGTCTGTACATTTGAGGGGAAACCTTCTTAGATCTGCTGCTGTAAAATACATGGCTTTTATTGTATCTTATATTTTCAGAATTGTAACAATGTAGCCATGATGATCTAAGGACAAATGTAAGGCCATGCTTGTAGATAAAGGTAAGTCCATCTGTTTTAAGACCTTGAAGGGCTTGCATAGCTGAAAGCTTACCACTTTTTTCCAACTACAGATGTAGCTGGCAGACTAAAACAGCTTAGTTCAACATATAAACTATCCTCTTCAGAAATCTACTTTTTTGTTCAGTTATTATAATAAATCTCGGTCTCTGTCCTTTATTCCTAGGTTGTATCTTGAGCACTAAATAGAGAGATATACGATAAGGTGTAATAAATGCAAAGCTGTCCCATGTCTTTCCAAGCATTTACTGTTTTCTCCATGAAGAACAGCTTGATGGCTGAACAGACTTGCAGGATACTGCCAGAGAGATGTACATCATGAAGCTGTCACCCAGTACAGGATGTACTGGCAGGGAGGGTTAACAGTAAAACCAATCAGTAAATTTTCAGTAATAGAGTTTGTCAGTAATAGTCTTAGGAGATAAAATTTTTACCAGGAAAAGAATTTCTCCCTTCTAGACTGGAATTTCTGATTAAGGGCTAAAAAAAAACAGGTGAGATGGTCTCAGCCTTTTAGCAGGAAATACAGTTGGCCAGGGATGCTCACTGGAATGTGGGAGATGCATGTGGGCATCTGGGCTAGTTCAGACCAAGACGTTCAGCCTGGATTCCAGCTTCTCAGGAGAACATGCTAGCTACCACACTGCTTTTTTATAGGGCATCTATTTCATATCTTTCTGATGAAACTCCTTTGCTTGATATAGAATATTTATACCATCAGAGAGTGGGGCTGCCTTGTGATACTGAGATGTTTGAGATGTAGGCTCAAATGTCCAAGCCAATGAATATTCAGGTACTTATACAGAGAAGAGTATCTCTCGATCCCTCTTGTACCACCCATCCATCCACCCATCTCTTGGGTGGATTTCTGGGCTTTAGCCTGGATGGAACTTGTTTGAAATTTGTGAAGATGGTGAGTAGGAATTTGAAACTGGGTCTTACAGACTGACACTGTGTTCAAATAGTGCAGTAGGATTCTGGGGCAACCTTTTTTCCCCCTTTCTTTCCCCTCACCCTGCATTCTCTCTTGTTAATTTAAGAAGCTCTAGCCTTTTCCCCATGTAAGAGGAGTGGCTTTTAAAAAAAAAATTTAAAAAAGAGTTTTGTGGGATGCAAAAATGCTTCCCACCTCTGTGACACATTTTTGCAGCACTGTGTCATATAATAGTATGAAATGGTTTCCCTTGTTGCTGGGAGAGAGTAAGATCTTATCTCCAATTTTCTTGCACATTAAAAGGCATCTCTTGAATATAATGATTGTTTTTTTTGTTTTCTTTTTTCTTTTTTTTAAAGTAATTAAATTTATTCCAAAAATGAATTTCTCTGATTAACCTACTTTTTAGAAATTAAATCCAGGGAGAGCTTAAGGAGAACTTAACTACAGAACTGTTGAGTGCCGAGGTGCGTTGCCTCTGTTGCAGGAGCTGCTACACTAGTTTAGGCATTCAGAATTCCTGAATAATTTATGGAAGAAGGTAGATATCTGATTCGGATAGTTACAAAGACGATCTCCTCAGTATGAATAGTCTAAGTTGGACAATTATAAACAAACATACACTTACCTGTGGAACCTTAAACACCTTTAGCTGGTATGGCAAGCTCTGCCTTGCAAAAATGAGCGTGTAAATCCTTTCTCTAATAAACCACAATTTAATCACTCTTTACAATGTAATCCTTTCCTTCAAATTCATGTTGATAGTAATGATTGCCTCCTTTTGATGTCAAATGTAGGTTAGAATACAGGCCTGGGGGGTAAGGTATCAATTAAATTCCCCTTTCTGTCTGAGTCTGTTCAAATCCACATCTCCCACTTCCTTTGGAATGATAAGATTATAAACATCAAATTAATTGGGAGGAAAACTGTTCGTATCTCTGTGTTCTTCTGTGCTCTACCCATTAGAATATGAAGCCATGTTCTCTTTGGAATTCCCTGTCAGACCTACTGAATCTTTAAATATTTCATAATAAAAAAAAAAAAGAAAAAAAATTCAACAAGGAGATGAAAAGAGCTGCCTGAAGCAAGGTTCTCAGACTGAGGAGGTGGAGTGTTGTATCACCCTGGGAGTGCAAGAACATGACTGTTTCAGGTCCCTGGTAACCCTTGTATCACCAGTTGCATTCACATTGTAGCTTGAGAGCTGCTTGTTGCCCTTAACTGACCTACCAAGGGATGGGAAACCTGGGATGGATTCTTCTTAAGCAAAGGAGAAAATTCAACTGTGTCATTAGAGAGCAAATTCTGTGCTACTGGATAAAAGGCACCACCTGTCCCAGTGTAAAGCCATCAAACACTGATGTGCCCTGTGCAGGTACCCTGGGAAGAAGAGCACCTTGCAGAGCTTGGACCTTTCAGCATCCACATATGGTGTGGGCTTGGAGGAGACCGACACTGTAAAGACAAAAGTGTACGATATGCATGATCAAAAAGACATTTATTAGAGAACTTTACTCACAAAGAAAAATCTCTGTGATTTGTACATGCGATTTGGGTTTGTAGTGAGGTTTACATTACTAGAAAACATATGCAACCCTCCTGGAGGTCTGAAATAAGAGCAATAAGCTTCAAGCAAAGAGCTAGAATCGAGTGAAATTGCTTTATTTTAATTGCCTTATCTCTATTAAACTATTTAAGGAAATGGCTACTGGTATCTGTTGAACAGAGTCAGAAGTTACCAAGCTTAGTGGTATTAAGAGTACTTTTGCTTGTTTATTTATACATAAGATATTTTCAACAGGATTTTTCAAGTTTGAATGAGTTCTCTAGTCAGGTCCTAGAAATAAGATTAAGCATAAATTGCAAAAGTCACAAGAATTTGAAAAGTATATTGCATTTCTGGGATAGTTACTGATTTAAAAGTGAAGTCTAAGAAATGAGTGAGAAGCTGAGAAGCCTTACTTGCTGCTTATGAGGAAAAATGGTTATTTTCCTTTAAACCATGTGGAATAAAAGCTATTTCAATTGGAAAAAAAATCAATTCATTTATGATTCTAACTATTAGAAGGCATTGTAAAAATCACTTTGAAAGCAAAGGGGAAAAAAAGAGACCACTTTGCAGATTGCTTGGATATTGGAAAGGAGTGGGCGTCAAAAGCATGAAATAATTTTCTGTGTCTTGTTTTCCTGCTACCTTGCACACAATGAAATTTGTTTCTTTTCAGCTGAATAGTTTTGAGAACAGAGATAGAAATTCATTAGCACGATACTGACCATTCTTTTCCCCCCACCTCTTTATTTTTCTGTTGGGAAACAGAATTCAAAGCAATTGCTGACCATTTCTGTTGAGTATTACATAACTATTAGTGTGACAGATTTCACATGGTGTTTCCTGAATTACAGTTTTTGGTTCTTTGGCCCAAAGGTAGTATGAGGGCTTTCCATGTGGGTAGTTTGGGGGGCAATAATTTCTCTGGCACTAAGCAAAACAGTGTTTTCCTAGGAAACCTGGATTGAGATTTCACATCAATTTGAATGGCAACAGTTTTAAAGGAGGATCTCAGTAATGGTGATTTATGCTTATAAATAACCCGAGTTTGATTTTTGAGATGACACTGAGTACAGGAAGTAATTTTGTTTAGTAGACGATGTGGTGGTTGAGAAGCAGCTTCTTCCTCGTTGGGAAGAAAGGAAGTGCTGAAGAGGCAGTCTGTGGAGAGGCAGGTGGAAGCACATGGGAATGTGGTCCTGGAAGAGCAGCACACAGCTGGGCTGTGTGAGTTGGGTTGCTCGACCACAAATTAACTCATGTGTGGAAATGTAAAATTGTCTGTTGTTTTAAGAAATTCTCTTACCACCCTTGTAACACTCCTGAGTTCCCTGGTATTCTTTAGTGCCTTGGTGTTACAGCAGGGAGGTTGTGGTTGGCTGATGCACTTACCTTGACTGGTGTTCGGAAAAAATAAAAATAAATGGAAATGAAATTCTTTCCAAAAGAAGTGGATTCCCTTGAGGTACTTGTTTTCTTGCATTACTAATGCCACCTAAAAAAATAAATCATAGAATCGTTATGGTTGGAAAAGATCTTCAAGATCATCGAGTCCAGCCGTAAATCCCTCAACACCATGCCTGCTAAACCATGTCCCTAAGTGTCTCATCTACATGTTAAACTACACATTCACTTGCTGTCACTGTCTCACTCTCTTCCCTTTCTCTGTTTTAAAAGACACTCCCATCACCAGAACTTGGCTCATAAACACCTTACCTTGACCCAGATATTATAGATGATGTTTCCTTTTTAGTGCTGTAAGTGATGTGATGCACCAGTGGTTTAGAGTCAGTCTCTTGTGAATATTCGTGTAAATATCTACAGATATTTATGTGACTATCTATATAGATCAACATAGCTGATCTTGAAGCAAATTTCAAGAAAATTGATCACCAAAAGTTTAACAAAACTAAACCTGAACCTATAAGCATCCACCAACATATAAACACAAGGTAGCGTTAGGAAGAAATTAATTATCCCATAACCTAATATGCCTGGGCAAAGTTGTCACATAGATTCTATAATCTGAATTATTGTTTTAGATTAGCCAAATCAGTAATTGCCGTGTGCTTTGTTATTAAAATAGATGAGAAGAAATAATTAGAGCACTCAGTCAGCCATGAAGCTGCCTCTTGAAGCTGATCTCACTGTGTGATGATACCAGGAAAGGTAGTTCCCTCCTTTCTCTAGCACCCCCATAGCTGCACATTCCCAACCCTCCTGTGCCAGTATGAGTGTTGGTACAGACACACAATCCGCTGCATCAGGACAAAGACTTTTTGTTTGCCTTTTTATTTTTTTTTTTTTTTTCTGCTGGGCTAGTTTTCAGCCAGGTGAAGCTGGCAGCTGAGCCACCTGGGGATGGGCAGAGAGGCAGAGAGCTGGACTCAGCTCTTTAGTAGCCATGTAGACTTAGCTCCGAGTTGATGGCAAAGCTGCTGCTTTTCTTTTTCCTCAGACAAGCTCTTCTCAGGCCATAATGCAAAAGTAGGGGAAGTGCTCAGTCTGGAGTTAGCGCCTTTATGCATTCTTGCATACAACCCAACTAACTTAAAACATCTAAAACAGATTAAAGTTAGATATCTGTCTTTCCTGCCTGTTGCCTTTTTGTAGGAATTCTAATAAATATATTCTAATAAATATATTCTTGAAATAAGACGTCAGTTCAAATCTTACATGTTTTCTCTGTACAAATATTATACTGAAATTAAGTGCTCAAATTTATGTCAGACATATTCAGTTGGCACCATCTTTAGATTACAGACCTTAAAGAGTGTTGTCTCCTTCATCAAGCTTCAGGCTAGATTAATATAAAACCGACTTAACTAATATCTCAGTCCTAGTCAATAGTTAAAATAACTATATTGCACACATTGACATTTGCAATATAAAAGTAGATCCCCGAGATCAGTCTCTGTGACCTCTGTGAGCACACTGAGGCCAAACTGTAAGCATCTGAAGTGTGTAGAGGCATATAGCTCAGTGGATAGGCCATCCCTGGTAATGAGATAATTGTTCATAGTGCTTACATCTGACTCTCTTCATCTTTCTGTCTTACAGAGAGGAAAATAATGTTTAGCTAAATATAATTTGAAGGCTTTCTTTTCCCCAGAAAACCTGTCTTTATCTTCTATTATTCTGCCATATTTACAGTCATTTAGGCAGGATTTAATGTCTCATACAAGTATAAATTACTACTGATGATTTAATTGACTGCATGTTCCTCTTTGTAGGGCAGTAGTTTCTGTAGTTTCCATTTTTACTAAACCCCTCACACATAGAATTGCATGGTGTAACCATTCTCCCTAGTCAGTGTGTATCTAGTTATCTATAGTTGTTCTTATATTCCTTCTTAACATACTAAAATCTCTTCTCGAGGTCATATCTGTACAGTGAGTAATATTAGTACTGGAGACCCCCATTGCTGCCTCCATTATTTTAGATAATTCATAAATTCTAATGTCTCTAATAGTCATGAGGCCCTGTGCTTTATTAAGGTAGTAGTTCTAGTCTAGAACTCTCTCTAGTCATAGAGCGTGCTTCCTGCTTTTAAAGGATAGACTTTTAAAGGAGGAAACACTCCAATTTTGCCTGCCAACATTTTCCCGTTATAAATGGTGACTCAGTCAGGCTGGTGGAAGTGGGAGAGTATAGTGAGGAAGAGGTTTCTAATATTAAGCAGACTTTACCAAACACAAAAGGAGAAACTTGAAATTTTTTATAGAATAACCTCTTTCTTCTTCTAAAAAGGACATGAAGAAATATGAAGAAATTTTTTGCTTTCACAAAAGAACATTGGTTGGTGTTGTGGGTTCCTTTCACTTGGTAGTCTAAGGGGGCCCAAGTGGCTCACGTTGTTTTGTTTTGTTTTGTTTTTTTTCCTCCAAGGGAGAGAATCATCTTGTTGTGTTGTCTTTTCCTCTAGCACATGCAGATGACTATCCAGGCCCTCCAAGATGAGCTTCGGATCCAGCGGGACCTGAACCAGCTGTTCCAGCAAGACAGCAGCACTCGAACCAGCGAGCCCTTTGTGGCCGAGCTCACAGAGGAGAACTTCCAGCGCCTGCATGCAGAGCATGAGCGCCAGGCCAAGGAACTTTTTCTGCTGCGTAAAACCTTAGAAGAGATGGAACTGCGTATTGAGACACAGAAACAGACGTTAAACGCACGTGACGAGTCTATCAAAAAGCTGCTGGAGATGCTGCAGAGTAAAGGTCTGTCGGCGAAAGCCACCGAGGAAGATCATGAGCGAACAAGGAGGTTGGCTGAGGCAGAGATGCACGTCCACCACTTGGAGAGCCTTCTGGAACAGAAGGAAAAGGAAAACAACATGTTGAGAGAGGTAAGCGATCAAGTTCCGGGTTCATCTTCTGGGTTCATCTCAGGTCTTCAGCTCTAGTTCTCCCCCTTCTCTCCCTCTCCTGTCCTCGCCATTGTTCAACTGTCAGGAAGAAATTTCCAGTCTTCTCTATAAAGCTGTATTTTAAATTGCAGGCTTGCAGAATTTTTCCCTGTGTTAAAACTTCCTTATGTTTTCCTTGTGTGACGTTTTGGAGGGGTTGTGTTTCAGGTCCCATTTTTCTCTTGGACCCCATGTGAAGCTCTGGTCACATGGACTGTAAAATTCCTCCTTCTGTTCTATTTTGGATTGAGAGAAAGTAGCTACCTGTATTTAGGAGAGAGCTTAGAGAAATCTTTGCAGGAGTAATGGATGATTGCTCTGCAGTTTCCATGGAAACAGTCATCTTGCTGTGAAGGGTATTTGATAAAACTATTAGCTGCCCTGCATGCACAAACCAAAAAAAAAAAAAAGATTACTTAAAGGGACACTGCTGCAAACATAGTAACTGCTTCCCCCTCCCTCTGGAATAAGAAAAGAAATCCAGCCATTTTATTGGCATCATGTAGCAGAGGTGTAAGATGGCAAGCATTCTTCAGCATTTAGCATCCATAGCTAATGGCAGTATAATGTAAGCTATACATATCCTGCAAAGTGTACCTGAGTGTCTTAGAAAAATAAATGCAAACAAATTAGCTGGTGCTTAGCCGGTGTCCTTGAATTTCTTGTCTTTGCTAAATGTGTTTGCCTCTTATAGTTAACCAGCCTTCTGAGGCATTCTAATACTAATTTCTAAAAGGCCAGTATTTCAGCACATTTGTAAACAGGCCTCTGTGTTTATGCCTGCATTCATTAATATAAGATTTTCTGTAAAGACTATTTTTTATATACGTCTGTGGATTTAATGTATGAAGTAATAGCAATATATACAATATGTGTGTGTGAATTTAATGACCTGTTCTGTGTATTGCATCGCTGTTTTGTGCTCCAAAACTTTCTCTGAACACTTGACACATATGCAAGATGTAAAGCCCCTCTCTAAGAAGGCAGGGGAGCAAGATCATCCACAGAATTTTTTTGAGATGACTGTCTGTAGCAAACTCTCAATGCATCTTACTTATGTTTTCCATGGCTCGCCCCATTGTATTTGTGCTCTTACGGGCCTTTATATAAGAAAGCTAGAGCCCATTGCATTTCTGAACCAGATTTAGGCCAGATTTATTTTTTTAGAGCAGTAATCTCTTGAGTGTCTGGAGTGAAGATAATACATTTTCAGAGTTCCTACACTACAGTTTTTCCTTTATTTAGCAGCCACTGGTAATTCTGTTCCAATTCTTGTATCTATTTCAGGAAGAGCCCCAAATGACTTCCATTTGTTTCTGCTTGAAGTCCAGCAACATAAATGAAAAGCTGGCAGGAGATATGTAGTTTTTTGGAATGGGGTTTCCTTTGCTTCTGCTACTGATGCGTAGATGCTGAGAGATAAGGATTCTGGTTTCATTCACGCATAGCTGGATATCATCTATAATTTACCTCATAGTAATCTAAAAGATTTCCAGGAGAAGGTAGAGATCATTCACTGATTTTAAAAGGACAAATGCAGTTTATCTAATATGTTTTAAAAACAATTACTGCTTGCTGCCATCTTAGTTCCAATACAGGGAGAGGAGTAAGCAGGACATGCTGTAATTTGTAGCTTGAACCATAGATTTGGTTTTGAATCCAGCATTGAAGCTGAGGACCCTACCAGCTGTGGGGACACGATGCCTGTGCAGAGCTGACAAACTGTCTCCATATGGAACTGGGTCTCTTTTAGAACAGATTATTGGCACCAGCCTGCTGTACTTGAGCTCAAGAACAAAGTGAGCCACTCAGGTGCCTCTGTGTCAATCTCTGTTGTGTGCTGGGTTCCACAAGGGAGGAGAAAACCAAGGGATGTTGAACTATAACTGACTGCATTTGAAACCAATGTGAAGTTAGTAAAATAGTAAAGCTTATTAGCTTAAGCTAGTATACTCCAAGAAAGCTTGTTCACCAACTTGCTCTGCCAGGAGATAGTTCAGAGTTGCTACCACCATCACGTTCTTAAATTTGCTTGGTACAAATCCTCTTAGGTGTATCTTAGGTGCATTACAATCCTCAGCTCATTTTCTATTAGGTATTTGTCTGTATTTCCACATTTTTAGGTTATTTTAGCTCTTTGCTGTCATAAAACTAACTGCAGTTTTTGAGATGCCCTGGAGAAACCCCATCTACTTGGGATGTAGATGAGGGAGAAATGCCCCATCTACTTTCTTTACAATTCTCTCCTAGCACCCCCAGTATCTGCAAAGGAGTGTCAGACTGTTCTCTAGATACTGCTGTTAAACTAAGCATTGGCCTTTCAAAGGGATTTCCACTTGCTGGGAATCTACTGCTTGCTGGGAATAGTACGTTTAACACATCAGAAACACTGAGAAAACCTTCAGTAGCAGTTTTTATTATCTTAGCCAAAGTTTGGAAATATCAGAATCCCCAAACGCTGCCTCTACCTTAAATGCGTGTTAGACTTGTTGTAAAAGGTACATGCAGAAAATGATACTTTATCTGTGTCGTAAAGCGCAAAAATATCCCTCCATTTTTCAAGTTAGAAGCCTCTATATAATTCAAAGGGTGATACTGAGAGTCAAGCCCATCAGACAGTTTCTCATGCTGTGCAGCTGCAGTGACCAGCAGTTTGCCCTTGAAAATTATGAATTCATTGATTTCTGCAGCTCTTGCTTTTATTGCGATTGTACTAGCGCAATTCTCTTATTCTGATCAAGACAAGGAGTTTTGCATGAAAGCTTGCATCATGCATGTCAGGAAGACACGAGAAGGGTGTCTTCTCTGTCCATTCTTTAAGAAATAAAAAAAATGCAGACCTTAAGATGTCTGCGTCTTATGCAGAAAACATTATCTTACCCCTGAACATTTTTTTGTTTTGTGTAAAAACACAACTTCTCTGCTTTGCCTTTCATTTGAGAGATTTTAAAAAGTGATTCTGATGAAGCTTTCACTGGATCAAACGAGGACTCGGTTCGTGGCTTTCTCTGGAATTAATGCTCTCTTCTGCTAAGCAGAGGAAATTTTGAGAGAGCTCTCAGACTAGTGTTTCTCTAAAAACATACCAAGAGAATAACTCTACAGACTGAGGGCATGCTCCCATTTAATCCACTGTTTTGTCTGAAACAATGGCTATATAAGAACAGGGCAAACAATATTTCTCCTATCTCCTAGACTTTCCTATCTTCTAGACTATTTACAGATTAGAGATTTCCTGAACTTTCTGGGATTTGTCAATTTGGTATCCTCCACTGATCTGTCATCCAGGTACTTGGTCATTGTCTCCTTGAAGCCTTGTGAACTGTTTTCAGCTGCAGTATCATGTGGTGAGCGGTTCTGCAGGCCTGCTACTTGTTGCAGGAAGGACCTGCCCTGTCTTGTTGGTTCCGAACTTGGCTCCCGTTAGCTTCATTTAAGGGCTCTTGTTCTTATACTCGCAGACAGTCTAGAAGACATCCTTTATATCAAAGATGTCTGTCGCCTTTGCCCATGTTGCAGAGCACTAGCTCAGCCTCCTTTATCCAGATTTTGAAACAGATTCTCTCATGGCTAGTGTCAGGTATCCCCATAAGCAATCTTGACTCGGTTGGACTTTTCCCAAATGCTGTCCTGAATTCCAGATGCCTCAAACAATCTTTCCTTACAAATCCATGGGGAATATTCTAGCTAGCATAATAGAACGATACGTTTGGCAGCTCACTGACACAGAGGACAATCTTTCATTAATGCAAGATAATGAAAAACTAAATGTCTTATTTGAACATATGAACGCATGTGGATGCTCTAACTTCAGCAGATGGTTGGTGTGGATGCATTGCATTCCTCCATTCTAGAACATAAGCTCCAGCTTCATGAACTTACAAAAACGATGGTGGATTCTTTCTATTTTCTGGGATTTTAGACAACATTATTCTATATTGTTGGTTAGTATTCTAGACTTAACTTTCAGAAATAAGTTTATTATCAAACCAGCATGGAATACTTGATTAAATACAGCAACTTCCAGAATAACTGACAAGCTGTTAACTGCAACCTCATTGTTCAAATCTCACCCGTTACAGAATTATTAGTGATGGCAGTGACAGCACATATATCTAAAAATAAGTTTGCTGAATCCTTTTTGACATCCTAGTTCCCTGCAGAAAGGCTGAATTCAGCCTGTAGAAATGTTTTCTCTGTTACCCAGAGCGGTAGATACACTCCAGCTTATGAAAGAATATTACATGATTACATCCACATCTGCTGTTCTAGAGACTTGGAGTACTGTCTTCAAACTGTATTTTTCAAGGACAGTCTGATTTCACTACACTAAATTGATTAATTTTTTTTCTTTGAACTATTAATATCTTTCTCTACTAAGAAGTATTATTTATCTGAAGAAAGAACTAAGATCATATACTTCCAGTGGCAGTGAAGGAGGTAACTGAGAGTTTTTGGAGAAAAGAATTTAAACAAAATTTCCTGTCTGTTTGAAGGAAGGCATAAAAACAAAACGATATTGATTCTACCTGGGGGGATGGGGAGGAGCACCCAAAAAAGCTATATACTGTATGTTATAGACTGATACACTAAACTTCATTAGTGTTTTCCCATACTCTTACCTCTCCAAAAGGGAAGTCAGCAGAGACATTACCACAGTAATTAGATGGCAATCTGTTTGTCTGTGGATAATTAACTGATCAAGTTTCGTCTCATTAGCCTTTGTCATATGTTCTGAGCCAAATACACCTTTGTTCACAGCAGCACAATAGAAGTAGTGTGGTCCAGAACACACTGACATGCCGTTGCACTTCTGCTCAGATAGAGGATACCTTTGGTACTGTCTCAGATCCTAAGAAGCACGGAGGATGTATGGAGAGAACTTCCCAAATGTGTCCTTCTCTGGTAGTTGGCCAATGTGCTTATCAGTGTCAGCCTGATGCTCTGATGAAGCTAGTAGCCTCCTGATGACTCATGACATCTCTTATTCAGAGATGTGATAATAATCATGGCCTTGATCCTTAGCTTTTTGCTAAAAAGATGCTCACGTTGCTTGTTCTTCCTTTACAAAAGCTTTACTACCTATTTATAATGAAGGACACCCAAGTCCTGCAGGTGACTTGGGACGGATGGTGCGTGGCTGTTAATATCTTCATGAAAGTGGTGAAAAGGACCTCTCCTTATGTGTCAAGCTGTGATCTTGTAGCTAAGGCATTCTTCTGGGAAATGAGTGGCAGATTCCAACTTTCAAGCTAAGGAGTTAGTGAAAGTGGGGCGAGAGCATCTCAGCATCTTTCCTCCTAAAGAACGAATCAGCCATTTGATGCAATAGACCCAAATTAGACATGTAAATGTAGGAGAGAGATCTGAACTGTGAATCCAGGTATGAAACAGATGGTTCACCATAGCCTCGACATTTGGAAATGGAAAGAGGGGTATATTTGTAGAAGGTGTCTTCAGGAGTCACTTCTAGATTCAGGAGTTGTATGATACAGCAGTATGGGACGAGAAAGGAATTATCACCATTAGCTTTGCACTTTTGTTTTAGGTAAACTGGTGTTCAGTAGTAAGTTATAGTTTTAATTGGATTGTATTTTGCTTTTTTTAAAATTTGGCCCAGTCAAACAGCAAGCATTTCAATTAAAACAGGGGCAAAACTGTGAATTAAGGAGTAAGGAGCATCATGCTTAAAGAAGGAAGGGTGGTTTTTGTATGCCAAGCTGTTGCTGAATGGATCATTCATAAGGACACACATCGAAAGCTTTGGAAAGGAGGCAGTTACGGCAGTCAAGTTAGTCCTTTCACCTTCCGTATTTGTTAAAATGACAACTCCGCAAAGACCCATTTGTGAACTATGTTACAGTAAATATTCTGTTATCTAGTATGGTCTTATTATAAAGCCATAAGCTGATTTTAATTTGTAGCCATTTTGAAGCAAAATGAGAGTATAGAGAGAAATGATAGCAATCCATAAGCGCTTGTTGTTATGTCTCCAGACTGGATGTGCCTCTGTCAAAATAAGCAGCAGATTCAGTAGATCATAACACAGGTAACCTTGACCTAGCTTTAATTTAACTAACTTGATCCTGTGACACCGACGGCAGTGGTAGCACAGAGCTCAGAGAGTCTGGTAAGATGTGCAGCATAGAAGGACCATCAGAGACTGCTGAGCAGGCAGCTTGGAAACTGCCCAGAAGAGAAAGACTGTCCCTTGTCTGAGGAGATTTTAATCAACTCTGACAAGCTTTGCAAAGAAGTTCTGTTTCTGTGCATGTGTTAGAATTGTTACCCTCTTCTGCTCCAAGCTCCCAAAAGGATTTGGAAATTTTAATTGGAGCAATTAGAGTTATCTCAACGAACGCTTTTGTCGGATTCCAAGATTTTACAACATAAATAAGATGTGCTTTTGGAGAGGATTCTTGGTTTCCTGAAAAATATGAACCGGTTCAGTAATTGGGACTCTTACCAGCATCGTAATAGAAGACATCTTTCTGATGAGTTAAAGAATAGGGTTCCTGCTTCACTCTGCTGCTCCCTTACCCTTTTGACCTTTTGGAAGATGATAGCAGGGAGAAGTGGATTAAATGAAGATAATATAAATAATTCACATCTCTTGATTAGAATCACTTGATTTCTCTAGAAATAGTTTAATATTTTGAAAACAGGTTGAGTCTTTGCACAATTTAATTTTAGAAATTAGGCTATTGCAGCTTCAGAGCAGAAGGCAGAAAGAATAAATTATACTTTTTTTTTCCTGAATGATAGTCAAAAATGCTTAAATGAGTTAAATGTATGTATAATTTTTATTTTCATTCTTCCTCACTTCAAAAGTTGGTAGTATGATGGTTCTTCTAAGGAAGTTGAAAAATCGGAATGATACATAACATATGCTGTTATTTCTTTCCAAACTACAAAGAAATCTGAAATAGCTTATGATTCTTGTACAGCCAATTTCTGATTTTGATGTGGTTTCTTTAGTAGTGTATTAAAGTATTCTAGGAATCACTTTAGCAGTATTAACTATAACTTATATTTCCCTAATCTGAGTCAGTGGATGAAACAAAGCAGAACTATGGTCATCTGTGAGGATTTTTTTCTCTGTTATGATCCTGTTGATGTCAAATAATCCACAAAATTGCCATGGATTTATTCATAAGTGTTTTCAGCATAAAGGACTAAAATTTACTGCGGTATATTAAATATTTATTTCAAAAAAAAATTCTTTCAATATACATGAGATACTTAAATTTCAAATAGATGGCTTTTAAAATTCTTTTTATTTACACAATGCAAAATTTCTAGTTAGTAGTCCGTTTTATCACCTTACATGGGGGATTTTTAAAACCATCTGGAACAATTTAGAAGTACAGAAGCCTGGCTGAGGATTTTATGTTTAAAATATTTCAGTTTTAATGTCTTTTTGGCATTGATTTATGTTAGTAGATTTTGTTTGTCCATTCATATGACTTTTTAAATTAAAAAATTACAGCTTAAGATATACTTGCATTAGAGATATTGATGTTATCCTATGCTTTTCTTTAGTACAGCTGAATCATATTAAGTGTGAAACCTTGCAGTAGAAGAAAGTATAAAAGCAGAATTTGAAAATGCCATTAACAATTTGGAAGCTGTTTTAGGAAACAAATTTTAAATATATGCCTTTGCTTATTATGGGAAGCAAGGAAGAGTGAAGTACTAATAGCATATGAACAGAGAAAGTTCTACATGTGTAAGATTTTAATTATTTTTTTCTTTAGCTTAAATTCACACTTCTGTAGTCATATTTTAACACAATTAAGTTTACTTAAAACTAATATTATGGTTTGAATTGGTCTCACTTGTCTTTAACTTCTGCCTTTAATTAAGTACTGAGGTTTTGGGGGATTTGGTTGTTTCTTGCTGATTGGAAAACCAAGATGAATTGGCAGCTGTGTTTTAATTTTCACTTCAGATGAGATCTTTGTAATGAATTTATATTTGTCCCAAAGTATGAGTTCTATGTTGGATTTAGAAATATCTGGCTGAATGTATTTGTAGAATGGCAAAACATAGGAGACGAATTTCTTTATTTAGGTTGTAATTGAACTTCAAAGCACTTGACACCGTCTCTATTGATTTGTGTGAAATTTTCAGAAGTCTTTCAAAGTTATGCTCTTTATTAATATAATATTTTTTTCATGGAGTTATGTTGAATGTGTTCACAATTGCACAAAGTGAGACGAATGTGAAATATAGAAATAATTTCTGAAGTAATATAAGTGTGATTTTAGTTGCAAAGTTTTAATAACGGGATGAGTTATACAAGACTCTCTTTTAACATCAATTTTACTTTATGCAGTCTTTGAGTTTTTTATTGCACACCATATTGTTTTTGTCAAATTTCTTAAAAAGAAATTCTCCTTTGAAATATTGCCTATTTTGAGTATCTCATTCTTCATGTGATTTATACTGTTCGATTATGTAGGACCAGCAGGACATGGCGGGTACATCTTTTCTGGTTCTGGAAAGTGCTTATCTTGTGGTGCTGCTGCAGTGAAAGCTGCAGTGAAAGCTGCTGTATTTTCAGCAGACAGCCTGCTCCCCTAAAAGTGTCCTTGCTTTCGACCTTCAGTTTCTTCCAAAATCCTTGCAAAATCAGAGGCAGGAGGATTATTGACAGGCTATCAATGAGCAGTATGTTCAGATTATTAAGAAGAAAAGTTCTGGTTAAAGTTTCTGCTTTATTATTATACACATATGTATAACATAGTAGTTTTTTACTCGTCCTGCTGCTGCTGCGCAGTACTGAGGATTCCTGCCATTCTAAATTATAATTTCTGGTTTTCATTTAATTTAGCATTTTTTGATTAGAAAAAAAGAACACAAATGGCAAACAGCAAAAGGAATTTGCCTTTCTTTGGATATTTTGTGGTGCTTTAAAATCACTTTATCGTAGGTATACGATATATATTTAATGTTCTTTGTACATTTGATCAGCTGTTCTATGTGATTATGCTGAATAAAAAATTATGCTATTGTTTCTAGTGGGGAAGCAGGGCTACTTTGTAGACCTGCCTGGTATATATAACCTAATATCTTGTTTACATCTTGTTTGAGGTAGAATTTTTTTAAAAAGAAAATAGCTGTTCTTAATTAAAAGTCGGCAGTGATGACGTTTGAACCCCAGTCCTGAATAAGGTAGCGGTAATTTTTAAAACTCCATTTTTTTTTCTAGCCTTTAATTTCCAGTTATCGAATTTTAATGTATATTGTCTTGGTGGATGGAACAGCCTGTTAAGAATTTTCATTGCTTGTAATGGAGTTTTGAAATTATGATCAAGATCCACAAAAATTTGTTTTGTTCTGTTTTTCTAAAGACAGATTGTCTTCTTAGATTCATTTTTTGAACTATCTTCTATATAGCAAAATCCTTCTCAAGACAAAGTAGAGTCAGATTCCAATAACAGTAACATTACTACCAAGCCATAGTAAGATGTCCCTCCAACTAGAGATTTTCTTTTTTATATCAAATAATTGTAGGACTTAGACAATCTTGTAATAATGTGATAGTAAAAATAAAACTTGGACAGGAAACTTGATAGTAGAGTATTCTTCAGTCTTCCAGGCAATGTGGTGACAATATGAGGTGGTTAGAAGTTTCCTCTAGAAATATAGTATATCTTTTCAACAGTAATAATAATCTGAACAGCATATATATTGCAGATAATTTAAGAATAAGTAAATTATTTTTTGTTTTGATTTCCATGCTATTCTCATTTTTAAAATAAAGGGTTCACAGAACAGTGCAAATACATTGTTTTTTTTTGATGTGTTGTTTCTAAAAGGACCTGTCTCTTGTTAAAATAATTCAGATTGAGTTCAAAATTTAGAAAAGGACGAAGTTTACAAATATATTAGGTAACAGCACCAGTTATGTGCTACAATATTTTCTACACCAAAATAGAGCAAAGGGAGAATGTTTATTACTTTATTAAAATAGATAACTGGCAAAGAATGCAGGATCAGGTTCGTATTTTACAGATCCTAGTTTCTGAGAGTAGCCCCATGCTTTCATTATTGTGCAGGGTACTGCTTTGAATAGGAAAATACTCTTTTTCTGACAGCTTTGTAGTGCTTGTCCACAATATGCTCTGAGTACCTCAGAGATGTATTTTATGAATCTCTCTCCATTCTGCTCGCAAAAGAGGAGTTTGTGACCTACATTTTACAAATAGAGAAGAATGTCTCTGCACTATGTTCCTGCAGCAGCCACACTTCGAGGAGGCTCCGTGTGGCCGTGCCCTGTTTTTAGACACTTGAGAATTCCAGGCATGCTGCCAAAGCCAAGTCCTTGCTCTGCAGTCCAGAGGTGGGAGGTGTTGTTTTTCAGCAGGTTGTAGCTTGTCCAAATCACAGCAGAATTTCTTGCAGTGATAGAAATAGGGCACCTCTTGTGCTGGAATGCAACACGTCACTCCAGACAGTGGAGATGCAGGCATTTCTAAGGAAAAAGCTTAGAAGAGTTTTCTATTTGAAAAAATGCTGTGCAGAGAAAAAGCAGAGATTGTTGTGTCAGCATCCCTTAGTGACATGCTGTTCTTATACTTTGTATTTACCCTATTGCATTTCCATAGTGGTAATTGGTTTTATGTTCTTAGGTCAGAGTCTGGAGAATTGAAAATTCGTTGGTACACAGTTGCACTATTAAAAAATAACACATCCTTCAAAATAGACTTTCAGCATGTTTTCTTTTGACCTTTTTATCTTTTGTTTTCTTAGTTTCTAGAAGTTCACTGAAGCTTGTTTTAATTTCTTTTTGGTTATCACGTTGTTCCGTTTTTTCCTACAAAAACAGTCCTTGGATTGCTGTACAAGTGATGTGACAGGAACAGCTGGGAACATTAACTTTCTATGTTTAGTTGAAGTTCACATGATTCAAAATAGGATGCTTTTCAGTCTTAGATCTTTCCAAAAGATCCAAAAGGTGAAGAATCATCTGTAACATTCCCCTTTTCCAAAGGAAGATATATGTTGAAGTTAGAAAACCGCAGCAAATGCAGCTTCTTTTTTAATGATAATCTTGAAGAGATTAAAATTCTGTTTTTCTGCTCCCCCCCGTTAAATTTTTCATTTTCAGATGGACATTAATATGACAGTGCCTTAAAAGATGAGAATGGAGTGTCTTAGATACTGCCTCACTCCATAAGGCCCCGTGCAGTCACCAGAAGGACACTGTGTGTCCTGCCCTCTTGCCGCTGGCAATTTTTACACATTGCCAAGCCATGTGAAAAGACCAGAGTCTTTCTGTGAATAAGCGATGGAAACAGAGATTGGGTTCAGAATGTGACAGCATGGGCGCAGGTGCTCTCTTTGACAGCAGTAACTGCAGTAGTGAGGAGCTTGGTCCAGAGGTCTGGTACCGGTCTGGCTCTGATGCCTTCCATGTGGCTGCCTGTGAGGATCCAGGGAATCGTGAGCTGCACTCTGTTTGGAAGACAAGCAGTTAAAAAAAAATAACATGAAGTAATGCAAGAACAGACAGTAAAGTTAAGGATGCTCTTGGTACAGGCATTGCATTAAAATGGTAACTTGAATGAAGATATGCCTCAGAAGAAATGTTTTTCTACTCTAATACCAAATGAACTGCCTTAAAATCACTACGGTGGTGGTAAGGTAGAAAGTCGCTTTATCTACAGCTCATGAAGAGGACTGGCAACCACAGTATCTTAAAATTATGGTGCAATTTTTGCATCAACAGGTTAGAGAAAGTTGTGGAAACAATATTCTGGAGCTACCTTGAGGAAAGCAGCAGGTGAGATCACTCTTTACAGCAAAAAGCCAAGGATGTTGGATAAGTGTCATGTTTTCTCGGGGCAGCTACTGGTGAGAGTATTGAGAGGTGGAGCGAGTATGATGATAAGCAGAAAGAAGCAGTCTGTAACTCTATAGCAGAAGCCAGACTTGAAAGTGGAAGCGTCTTCGAGACAAACAGTGTACAACCCTGAGAGGCAGTGGTGTTGCTGCAGTTCAGCTAGCACTTCAGGAGAAGAGAGGAGAGGAATCCCACTGCTCTTCTTTGGGGCATATAGGTTACCAGATAGAACAGATCCTGAGCCAAGAGAAAAGTCTTAGGCTGTTTCTATTTGAGTAAAGCCATGGTGTAAATTCAGGTACAAATAAGTAAAATAACAACAGTATTGTTCCATTCTGATCTATGTTATGTCAGTGATGTATGACCAGAGACTCTCAAGTTGCATACAAAGTATGAGAAACAAGTGGCTTCTTTAAATACATTAGACTCCTTTAAATACATCAGCAACCAAAGAAAGACTAGGGAAAATGAAGACCTGCTCCTGAATTGGGTAGGGGTTCTGGTGACAAAGGATTCAAAGAAGGCAGAGATATTGAATGTCTTCTTTGCTTCAGTCTTTACTGCTAAGACTCAAGAATCAGATCAGGAATAAGATCAGCCCTCAGAAATCCCAAACCCTGGAGACCAGGGAGAAAGTCTGGAGAAAGGAAGACTTTCCTTTGTGGAGGAGAATCATATTAGAGATCATATAGACCAACTTCACATTCGCAAGTCCATGGGCCCTGATGGGATACACAAGTGCTGAGGAAGCCAGTAGATGTCATTACTAGGCCACTGTCAATATTCCTTAAAAGGTCATGGAGATCAGGAGAGGTTTCTGAGAACTGAAAGAAAGCAAGTGTCACTTTAGTGTTCAAAAAAGGACAAGAAGGAGGACCCAGGGAACTACAGACCAATCAGCGTCATCTCAATCCTTCGAAAGGTGACAGAGAAACTCATCCTGGACACCATCTCTAAACATGTGAAGAATAAGAAAGATAATCAGGAATAGTCAGCATGGATTCAGAAGGGAGGCAATCATCCTTAACCAACCTGATAGCCTTCTGTGAGGGGGCAGCGGGGAGGTAGATGAAGGAAAAGTAGTGAATGTTGTTTACCTTGACTTCAGTAAGACTTTTGGACCGTTGCCCGTAACATCCTCATAGGTGAGCTCCAGAAGTGTGGGTTAGATGTGGGGACAGTGTGGTGACAGTGGGACAGACAGTGGGACAGTGAGGTGAATTAAGAAATTCACTTAGTGAGTGAATTTCACCACTGGCTGAAAGGTAGAGCTTAGAGTGTTGTGATCAGTAGTAGAGTCTAGTTGGAGACCTCTAGCTAGCAGTGTACACCAGGGGTCAGTACTGGGTCCAATATTCAACTTTTCCACCAGTGACCTGAATGAAGGGGCAGAAGCACTCTCAGCATGATTGCAGATGATATAAAACTGGGAGATGTGGCTGATACCCCAGAGGGCTGTATTGCCATTCAGAGGGACCTCAAGAGACTGGAGAGATCCTCAGAGAGGAAAGCTGTGAAGTTCAAGGAAGGGAAATACAGGGTCCTGCTCCTAAGGAGGAGTAGTGTATCCAGTGTACCAGGACAGACTGGGGACTGACCGGCTGGAGAGGAGCTCTTAGAGGAAACCTGGGGGTGCTGATGGACAGCAAGTTGACCATGAGCCAGGATGTACCCTTGTGGTCAAGAAGGCCAATGGTGAGCTGAGGTGCATTAGGAAGAGCGTTGCCAGGAGGTCTCAGAATTAATTGTCTCCCTCTATTCAGCCCCAATAAAGCTCATCTGGAGTACTGTGTCCAATTCTGGGCTCTCCACTCCTAGAGGAACATGGAACTACTGGACCAAATCTAGTGGAGGGCTAATAAGATGCTGAAGAGACTGGAGCATTTCTCATATGAGGAAAGGCTGAGAGAAATAGGCCACTTCATCCTGGAGAAGAGGAGGCTGAGGCGGGATTGTTATCAATGTGTATAAATTCTGAAAGAAGGGTGAAAAGAGGATGTGGCGTACAGGTCTACTTTTCTCATTCAAATAATTCAGTGTATGGAATACATTATTTTTATGACTATCATATATAATTGTTATCTTTCTTCACTGTCTCTGTGAAAATACTGATTTTGAGGGATGGCTTTTTCAGTTTGTCTTTTAAGGACATGGGGTGAAGGAGCAGATGGTTAAACAATATGAGCTCATGCATGCTTTTATTTGCAATTTGATATTGCCACTCATATTCTATGGGTACCAGAGGACTTCCATCTACTTAATATTAACATTCTAAGAGTAATAACATATTCTTCTTTAATATTTGTGTGGCCTAAGTATAATGTTATTTTAAGTCAAGTAGGGAAAATGTGGACTGTCTCCTGTATTCTCACTTGTTGGTTTAAGCGTCTAATAACTTTGTATGGGAGGGTGACCTGTTTCAACTCTCTGCCATTTTTATTCCTTCAAGAGCTCTTCAAAACACAACAACTTTGTGAAGTTACATCAACAGCAATATCATGTGGGCATCTGTGTTCTCCCCTTCACACACACTGAGCTTTTAGAGCAATGTACTATCCAGTCATGTACTTTCTGTTACCTTCTAGCCCCTCTGGGCAGGGATTTTCATCATATGTAATCAAGCATTGCTATTCTGGCATAAAAAATGTAAAAAGGAGAATTATCAACTCAGTTTAACCCTTTGACTCATTAAAAAAGAAACCACATCACTATTATTTTTATTAAACATCTGGTCAAATAAATTAATGTATATCTGTCTTCTATGAGAAGCTAACAAAATTTGGATTAGTTTATCAGGCAGATAGTAGGGTTTCTGGTAGGTTGGACTGCCATTTCAACAGTTTGTTTTGAGTGAGTAGATGGTCAAAGATGTTTTTTTTCCCATGCCTTTGTAATTGAGGTGGTGATTCTATTGAATGAAATTTAGATTATCCTTTTAAGATTTGAGAAATCTTAGAGCAAAACAATGACTTAGTAGCATCAGAAGACAGCATTGACGTATGCTTTGTAGTAGAGAAGGGAGCAGTTATTTTGTCTGTAATTGATAAATGAGACAAAATGCTATCAGGCTAACTCTTGCTTTGTTTTCTACTGTTACAGGAGGTACATCGTCGATTTGAAAATGCTCCTGATACAGCCAAGACAAAAGCTCTGCAAACTGTTATTGAGATGAAGGTAAATGATACCATATGGCTAACAGGATCGTACTCTTTGGAATATGTTTTTTCATAAGAAAGCTGATTAAATCAAATACCATACTCGTGCAAGTCTTTTAACTTAAAATAAATGCTTTCAAGGTATTTATTGATCAATGAAGATTCAAAAAATTTAGAAATCTGCCTTTTATCTGCCTGCAGCAGCATATACTGATTTCTTTCCCACCAAGAGTCCATTATATTATGAGGATGGGAATTATGGATTAATAGGTCTTTATAATAGTAAGGGTTAGTTTCTTTTTGTAGTATCAATGTTTGAAATGTCTACATTCCATGTGTCAGCAAAGCTAGGAGGTTGCAACCTTCAAACCCATTTAAAGAATGAGTGATAAATGCAGAGATGCCTATATGCCACCTTAAATCTAACTTCTCTAGATGGATGTATTTAATTGAATTCTTAAACCATTAGCTCAGATATTTAATGGAACAGTGGCTATTTGCCAAGAGGTAAATCACAAGTGGAGTGTATGGTTTACACAGCTAAATCATATGTGATCTCTTGATGTGATCATATTTCATATTGTATGGTCTATAAAATAGATCCAACAGGAATGGCTTAGGCAAATACATTAAAAAAAATGGAAACTGCTCTCTTCCATTTCTCTCCATCTCTCCCGTCTTTCTATATTTGCATCTTTCTCTTTTATTTTCCTTCTTTTTTTTCCCCATTTGAACTATTTCTTTCCATTCCATCTTAATATTTTCCATAGCCGTTTCCCTTCTTTCTAGTCAGGGTCTTTTATTAGTCTTTTTCATGGTCCATAGCAGTTAAACATAATTGGCGGTCTGGTAGCAATAAACTGTCCATGCTATCAGAAAAAGCTGTCTGTGCCAGGTATTTCTGGGAAACAATGTGAGTACTGAAATAAATTGCTGTTGTAAATTACAGTGTGGCACTTCACCTTACTACTTCTATAATTTCTTATTGCAGAAATCTCCTTTACCAGTTTTATTATAAGCATCAGAAATTAGTCGTGGGTCCAGATTAGATCTTCATAGTGGCACTTCAGAACAATCTTATCTCATGAATGAAAACTTACATATGAAACCATTTCATGCTTTTATTCATCTGTAGTTTGCTTATCAGGCAAAAATAAATCTTGATGAATGATTGGTTTGTGTAAGAATGGAGGATAGTTTCAAATATTGCCTGTATTTCAAGAAAGAGGGAAACTTTTGGAGAAACTGAGTAACTGAGTAAAATAGTAAAACCTGCTTTAAGGGATTGTTTCATAAATTCATATGCACATTTACTAGTACACAGGTACATATGCTGAATGAAACAATTCATGCTGCTTCTAAATGTGAGACGTCTAAAGAAACGGTAAACCAGCTAAACTGAAAACTTCTGTTCATAGACTTTCTTATTGCTCCACGGGTACATTTTTTAACTATGGAAATACTTGAAATATTCTATGTTTGAACTAGCATAGCTGAGTATTCTCTGCTGCATTATTCACTCGAAATTCCTGCATGTCTTCCTTGCTTATGGTGCTTTTAATGTTCCCCATTTGTGACCTCACTCAAATTGCTAATAGTTGAAACCTTTTTTACCATTCGTGCAGCCACGTTCTGCTGCATATCAGTTAGAATTAGCTTTATCTAATTTATACTGGCTTTGATTTACAAGGCTTTTTTTTTAAATTCTCTTATATATTGCTTACATGCAGTTTCCCTGCCCCTAGCCATATTTTCTTTCAATGCTAAACTTTTACTTTCCTTAAAAGGGATTGGACTAGGTGATTTGCAGAAGACCTTTCCAATGTCCACTGTTCTGTGATTCTGTGAAAGGTATAAAAAAAGTACTTGAGCACTTGAAAATGAGTACTTCAGCACTTAGCCAGCTAAGTGTAAAGAGGTGCAGCCCCATTTTCTGTAGGAATTTCAAGGTAAACTTCAAGGATGGATACTTGTCTCCAATAAACTCTTTCATCTTATACATTTCTTGGTATGTTAACACGACATTTAACTGTGTATCAATTTGTCTCTTCTGAACCTCTTCAGGATTCAAAAATTTCTTCCATGGAGCGTGGCCTCCGGGATTTGGAAGAGGAGATTCAAATGTTGAAGTCAAATGGAGCTCTGAGCACAGAAGAACGTGAAGAGGAAATGAAGCAAATGGAGGTGTATCGTAGTCATTCCAAATTCATGAAAAATAAGGTATTGAGAAAACAGAAACAGTAGTAAAATAACTTGGTGAATAGATGTGAGAATTTTCCCATCCAGCTGAGGAAAGCAGTGAGGATCTGGGTTCTTGTGCAAATGCTAGGAAATTGCAAGAGAGTATTTGTTTAATTTTACAATATGTAAGAGATTTTAAACTCAAATTTTAGAATGGTATAGTGATGTATAACGATGAATGATGTAAAGAAGAAAAAGAGCACAAACTATCTTGTAATGGCTTTCCTTTATATCTTCCTTAGTATAGTGGCATCAGAATATGATGTATTCATATTCTACAACAGTGGGGTGGTGATATGAATTTAGACAGTTGGAAATATATGTGCCTCAGGACAGATATAGCCATGCGACATGCTGGTCCTCAGGCATAAAGAAGAACACAGATTACTGGAATGCCTGTAGACATGTTAATTCATTCTTCGTTCCTTCTGAAGAAATATTCTTATACACCATTTTTTTCTAATGCAGATATAGGCTACCATGTGCAGTAAATAAAACTATATTGTCAAGCAACTTGCTTTCTTGGTTAGTTTTTGCAGTCTCCTTAAAAGCAACACATAAATTTTTGGACCAGAGGTTAAAAATTTCTCTGCTGAGTCCTAAAGAGCTCTGAACCACTGCACTTGTCCTGTTTGATAACACTTGTTTTAAAAAAAATATAGTGAAAATTTAATGGAGAAATACACATACTACTTTCTCTAAAGTAGAAACATGTAATACAAGTGTTTCTTCTACTTTGCTTATTCCAGTCAAGTGATTCACCTCAGGATAAGGACATCTGCTCTTTTACGCTTTTTTCCTTTATTCCACTGGATTGCTTCTAGAAACTGAAGACTACCACCTTCCAAGTTAAGAATGGAGCGTCTCCCTCCTTCCTTCCTTCCATCTTCCTTCTTTCCACTCTCCCTCCCTCCCCTCTCTCCCTTCCCTCTTTCCCTTCCTCCTCCCCGACTTCTTCTCCTTCTTCTCCTCTGCCTCTATGGATCTGATAAATTTTTTCAGCTATTTGATTGATTTCTGGATCTGTTTCCTCACTTGGGTCTACTCATGTCTTTTCCTGCTCCTTTTGGGTAGCATTTTGATCATGACTCATAACTAGCTCCAATCTTCATGTCTTGCTTACCTGATTTGTTTTATAATGTACAAAATTTTCTTTTTCAGTAACATATATTTCTCTTAAATTGAAAAAAAAAAAACATTCCCTCCTTTTTCCTGTCCTAGTTTCCTCGTTGATTCCAGTTTCAAAATTGTTGGTTGGGTAAAGTGTCCAATATTTGACATATATAAACACAAGTATAACTCTGTTTATAAAATATACTTTTGTTTCATAATCTAATTCCTGTCTGGCAGCTTATATCAAATTACAGGGACATTAAACTTTTGTGAAGACTTAACGAAGAATGGAGGAGAAAATGAGTGAGCAGTGTTGATCCTTCTGTTTAGTTCTTTGTCACTTCTAGTCACTTGGGTTAAAACACAACAGCTAGATGACAAATGTTAAACATTTAAAAGAATAACAATGTCGTGACAGGTAGAACAACTGAAGGAAGAGCTAAATGCCAAAGAGGCTCAAGGGGAGGACCTGAAAAAAAGAGTGGCTGGTCTCCAGGTCGAGGTCTCTGCCGTAAGATTTATTTTTTGTGTGCAGTGGCCATTCACTGGGGCTTGCTAGCTCTCTGGCTTTTCGGGCAGCTTATACTTTTCTTCCCTTACCTACTTCATAACTTTATATAACAGTAGAACTAACAGCCTGCTCAGTTCTGTAGCTGCCTTTTGTTCACACCATTTAGGTGTCTGTAACATCACTCTTCAGAATGCACACTGTTAATTAACAGTATTATCCATTTTAGCTTTAGTTTATTCTGTTGAAGCAGATTTTCAAAGTATTCAGCACCCATTTTGGGGCTCGACTTTCAGAGATTTGCTCTCCCAGAAGAAAAATAATCTAATAACTGTATGAAAAAGTATGTGATGAATCCTGTTAACACTGTTTCACACACAAAGCCAGGGGCACTCACACACACGGAGCAAAGATTGAATGCTGGATGCTTTTAAAAACTGATGTGATAATTTTATCAGCATGAATGTAGGGTCTTCCTTTGCTGTGAAAGTTTTGCTGAGTGTTTGGAGTGCCTTATGGAGCCAAGAGATGTGAGCACCTGATGCTACCCTAATTCCTTTGTAAATTGAAATGATATAGGCTGCATACATCCAGAGTGCTTTAGCACATCGACTAGGTGAGCTGACAGCTTGGAAACAAAGATTTTTGGAGAGAACAAACTTACAGAGCAGCTTGGGAATTTTAATTTAGTAGAATATCGTTGTATTCGGATAAAAGCATTTCAGATTCAGAGTATTTAGGGTAAGCATCTCTTCTTTTGCAAAGAGTATTTCTCTTTCCAAAGAAAGTCCAAACTGTTTTGGTGAAGTTTTACTATAATTCATACTACCTACTAATTGCAGTAGTGTGCGTCATATGCAGTTTTTAGGAAGCTTTTTTTGTTTAAGGAATGCAGAAAGCATAGCTACTGTTAAATAGTTTACATCTCCACAGTTATTCTACTTTGACTAGTAGGACAGCACAACTGGTTTTATTGGTTGGTGTGTGATAGGAGAAATAATGCTCTCATCTATATTTTTGTATCTTTTTAAAAGGATGGTGAAACCTTACAATGGATGAAAAAAGAAACAAACTTTTTTTTAAGAGAAAAATGTCCTCCTTCCTCCTCTTCCCTTCTTCCTTATCTCCTCATTTACACCATTTCACACTGGAACACAGGAATCCTTGCTGACTTTTTGATGCTATTTTAATGCTCTTGGGTAAAGAGTTTTCTTTCTTTAACAGTCTATTATTGAAACAGTGTTGTCCAGTTAGGAGCACACTTGCCCAAGTCTATGCTTAGACTTTCCAGTGCTCTTTATTAAAAATATATATTTTTCTTCAAGTTTGCATCATAATTGCTCTGGATAATGATTGCATTTAGGAGGCAATGTGAGCTCATCTTGATACTTTTCTTTGAAATTTTCTTTCTAGTTGCCTATTACAATGGCAATTTGTTGAGATAAATTGGAATTTCCATCTTGATTTAAAATTATAAATTAAATCTAGGACAATGTATGATTCCAAAAACTGTTCTGATGCTGATTTGATGTATATTTGCACCTGCTTTAGGAAAGTTTATTTAATTGAATGGTATTTCTTAGAAGATCAACATGCTGATTTCATAAGGCGGAAAAAATAAATGTGGTTTTTGATTATATACTCTGAAAACATGCAATTTAATTGATAAATGGAAAGATGGGAGAGAAAAACTCAGTGGATTGACATTTAAAAGCAAACATCATTCTTAAGAGAAAATCTGTAGGTATCTCATCTTTTCTGGTACTTTTGGGTGATGCATTCTCATTACAGTTCTGCTTCCTACCTGCTACCCCTACGAAATAACTCTTTTTGGCAGTCATTTGAAAGATGTCTAAGAAAAGACTGACTCTATTAAAAAGAACCTCTCTTACGAAATTAATGCTATGACTTCCCCCTTTTTTCTGATATCATTTGCTCATGACATTTTTTTTTTCTAACCTTTTGTTCAAAATAGCTGAAGGCTTTAAAATGCTGTGAGCTGAGTTGAGAGTGCCATGCCTTTTGTTGGTAGTTGTGTGAAATTGTTGCAGCAATACAAGTATTAAGTGACAATTATTTTTTCCCTTTTTTTGTCTTCTCTTTTCCTTTCTTGTTCAGATTGGTCAGGTAAAACAGGAGCTGTCGCGCAAAGATACAGAGTTACTTGCCTTGCAGACCAAGCTGGAGACCCTCACAAACCAGTTCTCAGACAGCAAGCAGCACATTGAAGTTCTTAAAGAGTCTCTTACAGCTAAAGAGCAGAGAGCTGCCATCCTGCAGACCGAGGTGAGATGGGAACTTCTCTGCTTGTTACTTCTACATAGATGAAGGGACAAAAAGAGTTATTCCTTTTCACTGTTCTTCTACAAGGATGATCAGGGTCCTGGAACATCTGCCCTTTGAGGAAAGGCTGAGAGAGCTGGGCCTGTTCAGCCTGAAGAAGAGAAGGCTGAGAGGGGACCTGATCAGTGTCTATAAATACCTTAAGGGAGGAAGTGAAGAGGATGGGACCAGATTATAGATTATATTAGATTATATTATATATATAGTACATATATAAAATATATGTATAATATACGTATGTGTATATGTATATATGTATAATATATATAATATATATATGTGTATATATATGTATTTTATATATATATAATACAACTTATTTAGGATTTTTCTCTCTGAGATATCTGTGGTGCGCTGTAATCTGTTTCATAGTGGTTTAGTACTGCTTGTTCTGCACATATTGCTGCACATTGTGTCTTTGATTATATGTTTTGGTTTCTCTAGGCTGGGGGATGGATAGAAAAAAAGAAAAGAGTACGTGTGCATGCATCTCCCTGTGGGGAGCTGCACACTTACACTGCATGCTGCACTAAAATTCTGTTAGTTCAGTAACCTGGAGCCTGCAAGGTTGCTCGGGAGGCTTTTTTCCGTGACCTCATAGCTAAAAGAGAGCAAAGGGAGGAAGAGTGATCCAGCTGCGTACAGCTCACTGTGATTTCATTGCTACTGTCAGCACGTACAGGAGCTCTTGCATGTAAATCTGTGCTTACGCCTGAAATACGTGTTTTTGTGTTTTATGGTGCATATTCCAAGTCAAAGAAAATGTATTTTCAGAAATGTGGGATTTGAAAATATTTTTTTAATGAATTCCCATATTCCATAGGATACCACTGTAGTTATGAATGTCAAATGATTAATGACTAAAGCATAAAATTTTATTGGTTCTGGAAATTCTTGAGGCACAAATACAAAATGTATAATGACAGCGTTTCAATGCACCAGATTGTAGTGCTTCGAAAAGTCCAAAAGATGGCAGTCATGCATCAAAAAAAGTCTTTGAGCTGTTAGAGCTAAAGCCATTAAAAGTCACAAGAGCTAGGAAATAGGTATGCAAGAGAATTTGAGGGTAATGTTTATAGAAGGATTTCATAACGCAGTGTGATAAAATTTATTTGAATTCTTCATCCTAATGTAGATTTTCTTAAGCTATGTTCAGTGAATCTCTGGGTGCACTTTCTTGACAAGTAGAGATAAAAGTCATATAATAAATATCTGTGGCTGTTCTAAGATAGCTTTTGTGATAATTCTCTGATTTATGTAGAGGCTGAAATTGCAGAATCTGCTTCTAATTTTGCAGTATCTGCAGTGTCTGCAATTTAGTGGTGTCGTAGCAGTGATAGGCAAAGGCTCTTCTCTTACAGAAAGAGATAAGTCTAAAAGATAAGAGCAAGAGTCTACACGAGACTTAGCTTGAATAGACAGGGAAAGAAGAGCAGACAGGGTCCACAAGTTCATCTTTAGGACTGAAATTAAGGAAGCAATTTTAAAGGTTGAGAAAAAATGTTCTGTGTTTAAATTTGATTGTATTACTAGATAGTTTGAGGTGGGATATTAATTGGAGGCTACTGAATAGGGAGAAAGTAGCAGATGAAAAGCTCTTCTGGAGCAAAAAGTGTGCATCCAAAAGCATATCTGTTTGGTTTTTCTTTTTTAATTAATTTTATATTATTTTTAACTGAATTTAAAAAACAGACAAATGAAAAGCTTGCCTTCTTAATTGCCTATTGGACAAAATCGTTTAATTTAATGGACCAAATTTAATTCTGATTGAACTCAAAGTTTAATTTAGATTATCTATTTTTACCTTTTTTATATTGCTAATTTTCTTTTATATTGATATTTGGATTATTTACTTGAGACATGATTAATTTTAATTGGTTGGAATAACTGAAAATATCTTAGTTTACAATCAGAAACATTTTATTAACTTTGTTCATTCTTTTTTACTGGTGAAGATTGTATCCTGGATTTTTACCTTTTTGTTTAAAAAATATATTGAGTAGAGATTAGAATTCAGTAACCTAAATTTAGAACTAAAAATCAGGTAATTTTAGGAACTAAAATTTAGATAATCAAGCATTTTTTAAAAGACAAATTGCCATTTCCAATCCATTGTAATGATTGAAAAAACATAGATATATTATTTCACCACACAGTATTATAAAAGACTTACTAAGCTAGAGACATTCCACTTGCTTTTAAAAATAAAGTGCTTTTCTGCCCATGAATTACAGTTCTTGTTGCAGCTTACTTTAATAACAAGTTTGAATTCTTTTCATAAATTGCTGGAAAATTCATGCCTTGCCATAGCCTTGGCATATATTGTCATAATTTCAACTGTTATGATGTAAATTTATTTATTGAAGAATGTGTAATTTAAAATATTTAGAAACAAGATGTTGTTGTTATATGTGTTTTGATAGAATAGTTATTAGATGAATTTTGATTTTGTTTTAAAGTTTTTTAATGTAGTAAATTACTGTATTCTATTCTCTGCACTGTAGTATTGTTAAGTGATCTTTGAGAATATTTACTTTCCTCTGATTTGTTCCAAATCAGATTCTCAAAGAGCACCAGGATAGAATACTAAACCCAAATTAACTCTCTCTCTGAATCAAGATAGCTTTTTATCCAAAAATTTACACAAAAAGCAGTATAGGAGCACGAGATTTTGTCTGGTCCCTCTCGTTAACAACAGTGGTCAGTGTTAAAATATAATAAAGCATAATAAATATGCCATATATACACAGACCTTTAGAGGGACAAGAGTGTACTTTCATAAACCTTTGCCTTTTAGTCTTCCCTTAAGGAAAACTGAGGTTAAGTGGGAAGAAGACAGTGATCCAGTATCTGAAAAATTAGATTTCACACCTGCCATAGTAAACTACAAAGACGTGTGCTATTTGTGAGCTATTTATCTTAAGGGCTATTGGGTGGAGAAGATATGCTGGTTAACTCTTCGGTCTGTGAAAGAAACTTTAAAAATAGTTCTGCAAATTAGCAATCTCTTTGCAAATAAAACTAAAACATAAACCAATATTTATTTTGGAGTTAAGATTCCATCCATACAAAGTTTGTAGTATGCCCCAGTGAGGCTTTTAGCTTAGATCCATGCTGGCAAGTATGTGGCTTCAAAGGGAGGTTAGTTCAATCAGTAAGAACATTCCCCTTTAATTTTATATAGTGCCCAAGGTGGCGTGAATCTGTAATCAGTCTGTTCCATATGGTACATTCGGGTTTATATTCAGCAGAGAAATAAATCTGGTCCTCAGGAAGTTGCTCTGAATGTCTTATTAGAACATGAAATTTCTTTCCTTATGAACGGGCTTGCATCGACGGGACGGTTTGAAACTATGGTTCCTTTTCCCAGTATCAGAGAGCACTAGGGAGTGCTTCAAGTTTAATGAGGAGCGTGTGAAAAAGATCTGGGGGTCTCCAATAGGGCTTGGTAGCAGGAGCTACTCCTGCAAACTGCGAGCTCCGTGCACAGGAGCAAGAACGAAATAGGCTCTGCGCAAAGCCGAGCGTGTGCCCTCCTCCATGGCATGGGTGTGTAATCGTAGGAGTTGTCCAAGTAAGTCAGAGCTGTATGTTCACAGAAAAATCACTCTGAATTCTTCTGCAGACCATAATGGGCATTGCTAAAACTTGTATGGGACAGGAGAGAGTCAACTCCAATGCAATTTGTAGGAAAAGTCAATGTTGAAAATAAAGAATTCTGTATTCACAATTAGTCAGTAAACGTAGATTTTAAATCTTCATTATTGGCTATGCTAGCATGGAAACAGCCCATTTCTATGTTATAACTTATTTGAAAGATAGCAATAGATTGTCACAAATCTATCCTTTAAAAATATGGTTTCTCATTTTGTGTAGTCAGATGCTTTACCTCGCAATGTGTAAAGCAGGGTATAAAAGTAATGCTTCACGTTGCGTACAAAATACAGTTTTGCTGTTTCTTTGGTGCATTTCTCAGCTCTGGATTCTGAGTGCTGGCACATAAAAAAGTACAAAATTAAAAAGAAATATACAAAATTGCTTCAAGGTCTGCTTTAAGAAGTAGTTAAGCACCTCTTAGAAATTATAGCACCTCTGCCCATGTATTTCAGAATTGGTATTTTATCTGCTCCTTCTGCTATCAGTAGCATAGTCATACCAATAGAAAAGTTTGAATTTTGCCGTTAGAGAGAGACCAGGAGGCTTGGTCATAATTTAAGGGTACTTTTGGCTTTTACTGAATGGTCTATGGCTTTGTTCACTGACCTAAATCAGGAAGAGAGTAGATGCTACATGTGCATCGTGGACATCTCCCTAAACCTGTGTGGGAATCACCAGTATGGTAATAATACTACAAATCACTACTATACAGTTAGAGATGTTGTAAAAGAAAAGATTTAAAAATATGTTTTGAAACTCAAGACTTATTGGTTCCTTCTCCTTAATTCTGAAAATGGAACATAAACTTATATTTCACTGTAGACATTTGAAAATGTTAGTGATTTCCTTAAGATATAAATTGGTAACATCCCTAAAGTTACAACTTTGATCTAATTGCAAAATCACAGAGGAAAAAAAGATAATTTAAATTTTGTGTCATTGTCTTTTTGACAATTGATAGGAATACTAATGTGCTATGCCTAATTTCCAGTCAAAATGCGATATGTTGATGTATGGCTATACCTATAGGGAACAGAGTTGCAGAGTATTATTTACTTTGCATTACTACTGCTACTGAAAAATTCAATGAGGAAAGATCATTGGTTCCTAACTCATTTTTTCCTACAGAGTGAAGAGATATGGAGCCTTAGATATGTATCTGCCTCAAAGGGAAGGACTCTTTTGTTCCTGTTGTGTCTTTGTCTAGGAAGGCTGTTGTGTTGAAGGTGACAACTACCATGCTCATTTCCCTAAAGCTCTGTGGCAATTTGGATGGCACATGCTGGCTGAGTTAGTAAGCACTTTGTTATATGAAGAACTAGCAGTTGCCTGAGCTGCACTTTAATATTTTACTTGCCATGCATAATTAAAGGCATGGCAGACTATTCCTGTGCAAGCAGTTAGGTTAAGCCTGGGTTAAGACAACACCATCCAGGACACAGAAGTCGGAGAAGGGGCGTCAGTGGCTGTTTGCCTAGTCATTTCCATGCGCAGTGAAAATCTTAAGCTGACTTTGTTGAAGTTGGCGTCATCTGACTGCCAGAGACCTCGATTCTTGTCACTGTGGGTGGATGCCATACATAAACTGAGCTGACATGAGTAAACAAGTGGAGTGTTCTGCCAGGAATAGTGTTAAGGTGATGACTGTGTGTCCTGCCAGCCTTTGAAAATATTCTCAAAAGTGTTTCTTGTGGTTTCCTAGGCAGGGACCTCACGCAAATAAAACCAGGAATGCAATTTACCCCAAACCATAGGCTAATTAGAGTTCAAAGAGAATAATCAATCAGAAAATGGAAAGCTTTCTGTGGATAAATTTTTGTTTGCAGATGTTGAATGCTCCCTTAATGCTTTTCTCTAAGCATCTGGAGTGTCTCAAATATTTTGCAGCACAACTGTTGAAGGTGTGTGGAGATTCTTGCGAGGGAGATTTCAGTTTCCCTTCAAGGATGCATAAAAGTGACTCTTAGCTTCAGTACTAGAGGTATCCAGAGTAGGACATACCTGATCAGTCAACAATTCTGGGTGTTTTTAAATAGAAGACAAAGTCTGATCTACCTGTTAAACCTTTCATTACAAAAACTATCAATCCTATAAATCATATATGAATAATACCTGCTACTCGCATATCAGTGCACAATATCCTCCACGCCCTGCTCGCTGGGTGAGAGGTTAGGAATGTGATTTTAATAATGTATGTGTAAGTGAGAAGGCTCCAGATGTAGAGGTGGCAGCAGGGCTGCCGTGCTGACTAGAAGAGCAGGGCTGCTCTTTTCCCCACTGGCAAGGGCTTAGTACTCCACGTAAAAGGAATCAGGCTAAACAACAAAGGCTTCTGTAGGAGTTATATATTGTAAATGTTGAGCCTTAGAGGCAACTCTTCCATTAGCCAATTAAAATAAAGTGGAATTAGAATGACACATTAAAATTAAATGCAGTCCAAAATACAGTAAACGTGCTGCCCTGCGTGTCTTTAAATTCATTTTCTAGTTGGGTTTGTCCAAGACTTCTCTTTGCTTTGTGTCTCTGCTAGTCTGTTCAGAAGGAACAAGAAATTCAAAGATCACCCTATTTACTCACTGTGACTGATGTCCTGTAATGGCTTCAGCTAATAGGGACCAAACCTGATACTGTCAAAAAAGATTAGCAGCCAAGCTGGCAGATTTAAGTTCTGCTTGAATGCCAAGTGGATAGGGGTCAGTGGGTTTCTTTTGGTATCTTGAGCAGGTTGGGGGTGTTGGGTTTCGTATTCCACAATGGTCTTCAGGATTAGTCTGTGCTCTGTGGTGACCCTTTTCCTCTCATCAAATTTATATTCAGATATCTCTGATTCCTTCTCCCATTTTTTGTCTTGGGAGCAACATGTTTCACTTCTGCAAGAAAAATGTAGAAGGAAAAGCAGAAGCTTCTAGAGATGCAGTTTTGAAGTTTGAGGATGCCACAGTATCCCCAGAATGTGTCTATACATTTCCTGATGCCATGGGAGCTCTAAGTACCTTTATGGGTCCAGATTGTACCCAGGGTATTCCATAGTGTGTCATTTTTTCCATCTTATCTGCATGTTGCAGAAAATGAATTGTTTTTAAAACTATTTTGTTGCTACTTAAGACAAAATACTCTTAGCTGTGGTAAGGTAGTCTTCTTTCTGTGTTTGGATCTGCAGCAGCCCCAGAGACCACTGCTGTCATTACTTGCAACCTGAACTGCAAGTCTGATTCCGATTAAATAACAGAATATAAAGTGACTGCTTGGTACTAATAGTTAATGTTTAAATCTATAAATATTAGTGGTGCTTCCAATAATGGGGCAGTTTTCCTATATGTGAGAACCCTTGCTGCTTAGGAGAAATGCATTCTAGTAGCTTTTACTCTCAGAAAATAATCCAAATTTGAATCTTGTAAGACTGAGCTGTTACAAGGGACTCAAATGTTCCTAGAAGAAGCATTGCCCATTGTAATTTGGGAATAAAACATTCAGTTATTTTCAGTGTTCAGTCTTCTACCACTTGTGATAACTGTTTTGTCACAGGTTGGTATATGGTGAAGTCTTAAAGGAAGCAACATTACTTATCAGCATCTGCCTGCAGTTTGACAACACTTGCTTGTACAAGTGCAATTTCTTTTCTAAAATCTCTCTCCTTCCTTTCTAAATAAATTCTGGTTTTGCGTGTCTAAATCCAGGTAGATGCATTACGATTACGTCTGGAGGAGAAAGAGACTATGCTAAATAAGAAGACAAAGCAGATTCAGGAAATGGCGGAGGAGAAAGGGACTCAAGCAGGAGAGATCCATGACCTCAAGGACATGCTAGATGTGAAGGAACGGAAAGTTAATGTTCTTCAGAAGAAGGTAAGATTGTAGATGTCGAAATAGAAAATACAATACATGTCTGGCCCTTCCTCATTCCAAGAATTTACATTTTGAAGGTTAATGATTTGGTCTGTTCCTGTAATGGGAAGTACAGTGAAAGATACATTTTGATTTTGTCAAAGCTTTGAAGAAAGGAAAACAGAGAAAGAATCAAAGCAAATGCTGCTTTCAGTGCTTGCATGTGCTTTTCCTGCTTCCACTTCACTAGTAACGACTGAACTGTTTGTAGGGGTGTAGATCTGGTGGAAAATCAATCCTTTCACACCCACCAGTGTAACGAAGCCACATTGATTTGAGGCATGGAGCACTGTGACACTGAGTGACTGTGTCCTCAGTATATGAATAAATGAATGAAGAATTGTATCAATATAAGTCATGAGGATGATTTTTCTGTAACTTACTGAGAAAAGTACAGGAAAAGGTTTGTATATAGCTTTCATTAGAAATGCTGTTTTATCTTAATATTTCTTGGGAGGAAATCGAATAGGATAATTGGGCTTCAGATCATCCTACTATCTTTCTGCATAAGAAAATGTATACCTTGTCAGAGAAATAAGGGAAGTTTCTCAAAGGGCAATGAATCCTAGGGCAGACCAAGTCATTATGGATGATTGTTGTCACATTGCACATAGTAATCCCCAGACAACTGCTACGCTAAAAAGAGAGAAGTGCATGTATCACAGTAAATTTTAGTGTGCAGAATATTTTTATTCTGTATTTTTGAAAGAGCTGCTTTTGGAACTTGTGTTCAAGATACTTCACTTGTGATTGTGTTTTTTTTTCTAGACCCTTAAACAATTTCACAGAATTCTTGTGATTTTAATAGTTCATAAGACTGATTAATTTCTCATGCCCGCTCAGTGACTTTTCTTCTAGTATATAACTATCAATCAAGAGGGTTTAGGACAGGTTAAGTTTAATCTGAGCAGTCCTCATACAGGAGTGGAAGATGAGGTGTGGAGTTTAGTTATAAATAAGCCATAATTCTAGAATTTTGGAGCCCTATTCCTAGTCTTTGTAGTCTCATTTTTGGATTGTTCATCACTGTTCAGGAGCTCTCATAGTCTGCAATTTTTATAGAGCTGGTTCTCTATGCTTTTTCTTTGTGTGCAAAATGGGTCAGGGGTAGTCCGATTACTAAGGTGCCAGCTGAATGCTTAACCAGGGAGTAGGGACTCTGACATCCATGCAAACATTAAATGTCAATGAATTTGTTTTATTTTCATTTACTCTTAAATTGTATTTTCACATGTTTTCTCATTTGATCTACTTAACGCTTTAAAATGCTTTTTCATTGGTTAATTTATGCTGAAGGTTATGGTTTCCTCATACCACTGCAGGCTGCATTATCACAGTTTCATCTTTTCTTTTCAAGTGCCCAGCCTATTTTTAAAGGTTTGTTTGTTGCTGCCTTTAAGTAAAAATAGCTGCTCGCTTTAGGTCAGAAAATAAGGTCTTAGGCTTGATGTCTTGTTCTCATAGGTTGCTCAACAGAAGACACCACTAGTACAGTAAACCGTAATTTGAGTTGTTGTAAACTCAGAACCTGCCTCTTAGCTTCTTAAACACTGAAAACGAATAACCTGCCTATGGAAAAATACCTTTGTTTCCTGCCAGTAGCTAGAACCACATAGAGATTTGAATTTGCTTTTGCCTTCAAATTGTTGGAACTGTTCCTTTAGCATGCACAGTAAAACGGTGAAGTTTTTAAATCAAAAGATGTTGTGTTCAGCTTCTATAATTAGCAAAACAAAAACGGCTTTGCACAGTCTAGCTGACGATGTATGGGACGGTATGTGATGTGATATGGAATTTCTTTTTATATAGCCTAAAGTGAATGTGCACAACTTCAGTCTTTCAGGGTTTTAAGGTGTTACCTTAGCTTTACCTTAACTTTTTATTGTTTGGAATCTGAGACTGAGTTGTGGATTTTCTTTAGATGGAGTTTTGCATTTTCTTCTTCTTCAATATTTTTAATTAGTTTTTTTTTTTTTTCCCCCATGGAAAAATGACACTTGGGAAAACATATGGGGGGACAGGTCTGGTTTTCTTTATGTATTCTTGAAATCGTGAGAACTTGCATTAAATCTTTTTCATGTGCTAGAGGAAACTGAGATTTTCTCCCATTTCATCATGGCTGTACTTCTTTGAAAGCACAAATAGCTGTTTCTGCCCTCTGTCTGGAACTTGAGGAGCTAATAGTTCATCTCATATGAATGTTTTTCTCTTAAAACATGAAGTTTTAAGAGATGAAATAGATTTATTTTTTCTTTTTGCATTCCTTATTATATTGAGTTTATGTTCTTGCTAAAGCACAGTCTGTTTTCCGATTTATCCAGTTCTGTCTTTCAGAGCTTCCAATGACAGATCAGAATTTTATTTCATATAAAAAGGACAGACTTTTGCTTCCATGCACAATAGTCCTTTTATTCTCCTCTCTGATTAAAAACTGGTATTTTCAGGCAGATAGGATCTGTATGTTCTTATTGAAGGTCTGGATGAATCTGGTACAGCTGAAAGCATCTTCAGAAGCCATAAGTAGTACTGTTTTTTACTGGCTTAGTTATCCACTCTTAAGTGGTACTTAGGAAGTTTAAATGCATACAGTGAAAAACAAAGAACAAGGTATGGCACAAAAAGAAGTTCTGTTTTGTGTGTGTGAAGAGATATTCTTTTCGTATAGATATTTGGCAGTATCAGCAGTATATAAAACTGCTGCTTGTAATTATGAAGAGGAATGGGGCACATGTGCCGACAAGAATTTAACTGAATTAAGTTTCAGATTAGTGGATGCTATTCAGTCATTTTTTACTAAATGGTTTTCCTGCACCATGCGTTCAAATTTTTGCAGTGTAATTTTTGCAATTTGTAACAAAGCTAAAATCATAAAGAGGTTCAAGTAGAAATAATTTATAGAAAAGTTATTAATTTACATAGCTCCTCCATTTAGAAAGTTGTTTACTTTCTTTTAAAATTTAGAATGGTCACCTCTTCTAAGAATATAATCATAGCCAAGGCATATATGGCTATGTGGGCATTTGTACTAGGCAAAAAATCCTTTGTTCATATTTTTTTTTTTTTTTTGCCTGTGACTGCCTTCCAAGGAGTAGTCACTTATTCTGATCACATTGACAAGAAAATGGTACATATGGTGCCCCAAACTGTGTTGTACGAAATCCATGCAATTCTGTTGTTGAGGCAAAAATGATTTGAAATGTGCTCTTTCCTGGGACTAGTGGGTCTCTGATTTGTTAACACAGGTTAACTACATTTTTTATGTGCCATTAATAACAGTGCTATAGGAATAAATAAAGGTGGTGAACTAGAAAATAGGCTTTTTGATCATTCTGAAATCCAGAAGAGGAAAGTAAAGAATATTTGCTGGCTGATTAAGGATCAAATACAGGAAGCACTTCGAAGATTATGAATAACAAAAATTAGAAACATTAACATGACAATTGATATCACTACCAATAGGGAGTAAGCACTAAAATACTGGTGTATGTTCCCAAAACAAAACATATGCATTCACATTTAAATTCTGGAGCCTTTCCAGTGTTAAGTTTTTACCGTTAAGCTGCTTGACAGCACCTGTTTTGGAGACAATAGAAATGGAGTTAATGCAAGAAATCTGGAGACTGCAAAAAGAATCTTACTGTCTGAAATTTCATTCAAAATCTTAGTTTACAGAGTTTGTGTTGTCTTTTTTTCTTTTTTTTTTCATTTCATTGAAAATAAATGTAGCATAAAATCTCATTTTGAGTTGTTTGAGTCCCACATAGGGAATGAGTGTTAGAAAATAGAACAGGGAGTATGCTGGGCAAATCTCAATCTGAAAAACATCTGTCTGTGTGTCTGGTAGACTCGACTGCAAAGAAATAAGGGGGAAAAATCAATACTTTGTAATCAAAGCAGTTTACAGAAATAGCTTCAGGGATAACAGATAAATAACAGTTACTCTGAAAGAGAAGAAGTCGTGCATCTATCACCTGTTGCTTTGCAGGATGAGGAAAACAAAATGAGGAAGGTCTCATTTTGTTTTCACAGGGAGGGTTCCCTTCCTTGTGTAATGCAGCTGCAGTCAAACAAAATATAAGTTTTGGTGCCTGAGTATAGAGGTGGATTTTGGCAGCTCCTTGTGATATTTGATCTGTGATAAAGAAGATCCATTGTGGCTTTGCTGATTTTATTTTAGACAGTATGCAGAAAGACTCCAGATACAGTTTTCTTGCTCTTTTGAGTAAGAGGCAGTACTTTTCTCCAAGGATATAGATGCTCTCTAGTTTTCACAAAGCTTAGAAATCAAATGTCTTATGTGTAATGATAGGAAATACTTTGTGGCAAGAGAGAGGGACTGCAAACTGAACTTGTAACTCAGTTGTTTAAAATCAGGAGTGGTGATAGTTATTACAACAGCAATGTTGATGTCACAGAGTTTGTACTTTAAAGGTAATTTTCACTCCATTCCCTCATCCTTTTGCTCTTGAACATATTTTGCTTTTGATATTCGCCAGGGACAGTGAACATTGACTGTTCTCAATACCAAAAGGCCTTGGAGACTGTTGATTTCAAGATTCACTGTGGAATGATACCTGTTGATCCCAGTTCCTATCGATAAGCGTTGGTACCTCTTGATCTAGGCAGGCATCTCTCGCTTTTGTTCTCAGACAGATTTTGCTCTTCGTAAGCATAGATGACTGTTAATATCAATGCCTCTTGGTGCAGTAAAAATACCAGAGAAATCTGGAGAGTCTTAATTATGTGAATTCATCATCATTTCTTCACTTCCATCATTCAGGGAGGAGATTAGTTGTTTCATTTCTACATTGGAAATGGCACTACCAAATTTATCTTCATTTTATAATAAACCATGGCAATTTTGAAAATAGGATTCTTCTACTTTGACTTTCTAGTTCTCTGAGAATTTTTTGAAGAATTTTCTAGAACAATTCCACCCAGGTAAAATAGAATGGCATGTCTTTCCCCCTTGCCTTTCCCCCAAATACACAGCTAAAAAGAGGCTATTCAGTTAAGAGGCAATCTCACTTTCTTCATGCCACCTTTAAAATGTTTGGTTTTTAAATTTAAAATTTTTGAAATAACTGATCGCCATCCAGATCTTAGGATTTATTAGAGCAGCTTTGGTTTCAGCATCAGCAAAATCACTTGACTCCCAGGAAAGGCTGGCCACCATGAGATTTGATCTTAACCTTTCTGAGCCACAGGGTAACATGCATCTTTCAGATGCAGAATATCAGCCCTGAAAGGCCCACAAGCTCAGCTTCAGCTAGTCTTCTCAATGTGAGATATCCCTTCGTTGCCAGTGCTGGTAAAGGTGACCCTGTATTCTCTAGGAACTGATCCTGGGAATGTGCTTTTGATCTTCTTGTCTAATCCAAATCCATGATGGCAGGTGCCCTTTCGTGTCATACACTGAGGTGCATTCCAGCATTCTTTCTGTTCAGGGCTTTTGGTTTCCAGGGTACAGATATTTCACAACTCTTAAGTGATTTGTACAGCCTTTACTGGTAAATTTGTAGCCCGTAGTAATATAGGTATTTTGTTTGGTTATAACATAAGCATTACATGACCACATTTATTATGCTATGTGCTGAAATTCCCTGCTGTCTGTTGAGAACTTCCAAGTTGGTTATTGGCAGCAATAAATCACCTTCTGAACATTCTTGGCATTGTAGGGTTGAGTTTTTCTCTGACATTTCATGTTCTAAGAATTTTTGATCAGGAATGATATGCGCACGATGTAGTTCTAGGGAGGGAATTCGTTTAGGAAACCACTGTCAAGCCCAGCTACTCAATTCCTCTTCCCAGTCCTATGGAGACTTGAAGCACTCGCTGACATCTTGCCATCTTGCATCTGGTGGCATCAAGGCTAGTAGCTTTGTCAAGAAAAATGCTCCTGTGTTAAGAGAGGTACCAGGAATATGGTACAAGGAACATTGGCTGGCTGGCCGAATTAGGTTCATGTCTGCTTCTGCTAGAATCCCTTGACATCTCCCTTTACCCCTTGGGAGATAACTTTCATATCTGGGACGCTAATGAGTTCCTTCTTTGAGGAACTAGCATGTGGTTCCTTGTTTTAGCAGTATAAAGATCATGTTTATATCATGCAGGAGAGTGGGAGAAATCTAGAGCCTCTACTGTACAGTGTTCTCGTTTTAATATTGTCTTTTCATTCTGAAGAGAGTTTCTGTGCAATATGTATGTTAAATGTATTTGCCTTCTGGTTTTCTTTTCTTCGTATCAACCTGAATGAAGCACACTTGGATGCTACTACATAATAGAAATACTATCTTTTTGTTTAGATACCGAAAAAATATTCAGGAGCAGCTAGGCTTCTTGTGGATGAAACAAGTTAACAGCAATGTATATTTACATAAAATTATACAGATTCTCCCTCATTAGCTTTTCACATGTGAACCAAGTTCATGCATTTCCTACTATTCTCCTGTAAATTATTCTGTCACCCGGGTAGTGGCTGTACTTGGCCCGCTTTACCTCTGTAGTTGTGACTCAAGTCACTTGCCTCTTACTGACTTCTAAGCATATAAACATTTGCTTATTAAGAGCTAATAATGGATATGGCCTGTTTATGGTCTTAAAAAGTATTAAAAAGAGTCATTTGCCAATAGCAGTCAGGATGTTTGATATGTTGTGGGCCACAGAGATTCTATCGTCTGTCCTCATTTTTCTGCTATTTAATAGAATCACCCAGAAAAAGACCATCACTGAACTTTAAGTAGCTTTCATTACTGGTCACCTAAAACATGGGGTGCATGGAGAGCCTCATATAAATGCTGCATGGACTTATAAAATAACAACTACAAAACTGTGATTTTTAAATACACAGTTTAGAAGTAAATCTCAGGGTTGTGTAGAACTCACCTCTGTTAAACTTCAGTGCAGTGAAATCAGTTTGTGAGTAAACTAATTTATGCTAACATGCATCTGGAGGTCATTTAGAAAATTATGTGAAAGTTCTTAATGGCTGGAGAAGGCAAAAGTTACACTTGGAAAACTGATTTTTAAACAAATAAACTTTTATATTATTACAGTGATTTTTAGTGTATGGTTATGGTCACCAATGCAGCATGGTTATGGTTACCAATGCAGCATCTATGTTAGAGAAAGCTACTGGATTCAGAATAAAATTGTAGCTATTTTGTATTAAGATTTAATGAGTTTTATGATTGAGCATGTTAAAAGTTGCAATATATATATGTGCAGAATATGTTGCTTTATTTTTATACAACCTCATCTTTTACTAGGAATTTTGTGTGATACCACAACAAAAATGAAAATATCTGGACCATATGCAGTATGTTTACCTGTATTTCCAGGTGAATGGTAATATTCTTTCAAAAAATCAAGTGTTGTTTTGATGTGTGTGAAAGACAGTAAGACAACTTCTTACCTTAAGATCTAGTTACTTAAAGTCTCTCGATTTATGCCGATGCTATATAAGAAAGAATCTTTCCTATTGCCTTTAGTAACTAAAGTACTTCACTTTTGTCTGTTGATAAAAGTAATATACAGTCCTCCTTTTAGATAAGTAGTTTCAAGCTACGAAGGAAAGCAGGATTGTGAGGTTGATGGTGTTGGTTCTGTAGTTCAGTTGTTGTAGCTGGCTAAGGCAGGGTTTTAAATTGATAGCCATTGTCGTAATAATGTTGCAGAAGATGAATAGCAATAGCAAAGTTACAAGAGAACTTCATGGGGTTCTTGGAATTTTCTATCTTCCAATGTTCCAAAATTTGAAACCATAATTCAGCCAATCTATCATATATGGAGGGAGTCTTTTTCCGAGCAACCCTCAAAGAGCAGCAGTCATTTTAATATTATGTCCTTCTTATATTTTAAGATAACCTCTTGATTGGCAAGACAGAACATTACTCATAGGTGGTGGATCTGACAAATACTGGTTTCTTGAAGGAATCTGGGAAAACGGCCAACTTTGGGGCCCCTTGGCTTCGTTATAAATTAAATATGTAGTTTTTTTGGCAAGATAAAGCTAGTAAGCTTTGTTGGTGTATTCACTGTCGTACTAGGCAAATACAAAGTCCTCGATGATTGAGGAGGCAGGAAAAGCTAGGGCGTGTGTCATTTTTGAGGTTGCTTACATCAGTCTTCCTCGCATGGCTTTTCATTGCTCTCTGGGTTGCAAGAGTTTGCAGTTTCCGACACTTTGGTCAGTGCTGAATCGCTATTCAGGCATTTTCTGCCCCTTGGGGGATTGTCTGAGCTGTGTCTGGAGCAGCCGTTACTGACTGGGTTAGCCAATCTAGGGAACTGCACCAGAACAAGGAAGGAGTCATTTTTCAGTTCGAATCTGTCTTTTGCTTGGTTCAAGTGCGGTTTTGAACACAGTAGGCTAGAAAACGTCCTACGTTGAGTTTCAACTCAATATCTATGCAGTCATTAGAACTGCCATAAGACACAAGTATACGACTGGCTTTCAAGCCCTGATTTCACTTCCCAAGGGATGAGGAAACTCCATGCTCAAGATGGAACAGTGTCACCAGGAGAAATGAGGATCACCTCCGCCCAGAATAACATATGGAGTTGACAGTTGTGGTGTTGTTCCTGCCAAAGGGCTCCAATGCCTTCAGCCAATGGTGCGTGGGTGGAGTGTTTTAGAGAGAACTTCTGGATGAAGAGGACCACACTCCCTCCTTCCCAGCCCTTATTTATAGTGGAGATTGGAGTGTTGATTGAGTATTGTCTAGAACAGTCTGTGAAATAAAAAGGGAAAGAACGTGATGAAATTAAGGGAGTAATTTAATATACATGGCTTAAATTCATACAGTTTTGGAACACAGACCTTGAGTGAATTTAATCTTCAAGCTTGATTTTTCTGTTGCCTGTCCCTGTTTTTGGAAGTAAGTCTGTATTAGCAGCAATAAGAAAATAATAAAAAAATTGTACTCTTGTGTTTAGTATTTACACAATCATACCTTCCTTCTCCCTTTATATTAATCAGTCTTTCGGGGAGAATCAAATAGGGGAATGGAAACTGACTGGCAATATTTTACATTGGAATTAGAAACATCCTGCCTTTCTGGAGCTCTCTCCTCTGGTTTAAGGCAGTTTTACCTTACACTATTTCTTTAATCATTGTATTAAAGCATTCATTTGGAAAAAGTAATTTGGTGCGTGAATCTGAGTCTCATTTAAAATCTGTGTTCAAATTGTACAACCTTCTGCTTGAATGATCCTAAATGACAGTGCAGATGAATTTCATTTTGCTGTCAGGATTTCCTTCACAATCAACATTAAATCCCATGTTCCCAACGTGTCCGTCCCTCCGTCTCAGTGTTTGGTTGGGTTTCTTGCTCCCTGATTCCATTCTGAGATACTGCAGTGCTGTGATAAGTTAAGCCTTTCCTTTCCTCATGCCTCTTCTCATCATCATCTTCTCTGGAAAGAATAAGTGATATGTAATATGTACTGTGAAAGTATTTAAGCATAGGTAGATCAGTAGGTACGATGTAGAACTAAATCAGAAGCAAGATAGGAAAATAACATTATCATTTCCATGATAATGAAAGCAAGTTACCATGGAAGGAAGGCAGTTACCATGGAAAGAGTTTTATACAACTTTAATAATTTAATACGCTTTTCATTTGGCACGTTTTAAACACGATATATAACCTTGGAAAGCTCATGCTATTCCAAAACCAACCTCTGAACATATTAGTGTTGTTTCTCACAAAATAGATATATAAAAACTAAGTTAACATGCACTGGTTCTAATTTTTTTCCTGTTTTTTTGTCAACGTTTCATAAGAAAGGGAGAGGCTCTTCCGTGGTGAAGCAGTTTCAGTCTTCCTATTTTGAACATTTGGGAACCACTTTTGAAAATGCTGTGAATTATAGAATTTGTATTTTTTCTCTGATTGACTTTCCTAAATCATATCTGTGTAAATGTATTGGTAAAGTTCTGTCTGGATCTTGGTACAGGGAGGACCAGATGTTCCCAAAATAGCTGTTTTTTTAATCTGTTCATATTTGATGTGCCTTAGAAATAAAACTTCAGAAAGCATAGTCAAAAGGGATTGCTTGCTAATGTAAGGACACAGCTGAAAGAAGAATTGGCATGATGTTGTTCTGCATGATTAGGCCAAAATTTCAACAAAATGGATGCTATCCATAATTAGATTGTGAAATAAATTACCACATGGTTTCAGTTATGCTTCTCAATATAAGTGACATTTTAGCATATATGAAAGTATTGCCCTGATAACCCTGTTTCAAATTTTGCTGTGGGTGGATAATGGATACTTACTCTCTCTTCATTGATCAATAGTGTCAAAAATACAGAGTCGCTAACTGAAGTTTTATGAAAAAACAATGATTTGTTTATGGATTATGTAATTAACCCTAGGTAGTTAACCAATTGGCTTAGATATTACTGAAAAAAATCTCTTGTGATCAACTTTTATACTTCTGTTTAAAAAAAATCCATTTTACATAAAGCATTGTATATTTATATTAAACCTGTATGCTTTGTGACATAACTAATATCTATAGCTTAGAAAGAATGTATCCTCCCACACCCCTCGCTTCAAAAACCTTTTATATTTGCAAGTGTCAAAGATAGGATTTTACAAGACAGAGACACTGCTTTTGACTTGTTTGGTCTATCCATACTATTGAATGTCCTCAGAATGAAACAATTTCTTAACTAAATTTAACTGTATAAGGGCCATCTAGGGATGTGACTCATCACTAGTATGTCAGTTTTTTCTAGGCAAGAGCTGTGGAACTGAGACAGTGCTTAGGAACATGTAAATCAGCTCCCCTGAAAATGTGTCTTTCTGTTCATGCACAAAGTCAAAAATAGTTTTCTAGTTGTGAAGTCCTCATTTCATTTCTTTTTACCAACTTGGACTCTGACAGAGTCTCCTTAGAGCCATGTAAAGAGCTGCCTCTCAATACCATTTTTCAGAAACTGAAAAAATTAGTGACGGGGATAGTGTGTAAAGGTTTTGAAGATGATGCCAGCTGTTTGCTAAGCAGGATAAAATGATTGCAAACATTATAGTAATATTCTCAGAATATCTTTTTTGGCATCTCTTTCTAAATGCTGTTTGGGGTAGATAATACAACGCAGGAGAAATTCTTTACTCTTCAGAAGGTACTGTAATTGCAATTTGGTTTATGGTGACTCTGTGTGTTTGGTTTACTTAGAAGTGATCAATTAGCAAAGTGGTGTTACCAAAGGGTGATTAAGTATGTGAAAGGAAAAGAGGACATTGGGAGACAAAGAAATGGAAACTTGCCTGGAGGTGATTTCTGTAAATATAAGTGAACTGTTTCTCTGGTTGTTATAAATTTATGTTTACTTTGTGTGGAAAAGCACTGCAAAGAGAATAGTCTTTTGGATCAGTGCCAACTCTCTGCGGCTCCTTCACCATAGGTATAAAATAATTAACTGTCCGTAGACAGTTATTAAGTCAAGCTTTGTTATAGCAGAAATTCTTTCTCCACACTATTCTTTTCTCAAGTCAGTCTTGTTACACTAGCATGAATGCAAAGTTAGGTCAAGGATAATGCATGAGTTGGAGTAGGGGGCCTGTAATTCCTAGACTTTTTTTAAGCTTCTTCAGTTTGTGCACTATTTCTTCTTACAAGATAGCAATATGTCTGTTTGTAGCTGTTGTATGTACTTGACAGTTAAGAGTTTTATGACAGAAATCACAATATTATCTTTTGGGAGTTTCTAAGCAACGTAGCTACAGAATGCTTTATCTGTAAAGTGAAACAGTGTAGAATTTTGTGCTATTTTCAAAGGAGAGATTGGAGATCAAATGAAATAAAAAACAAAAAAAAGATTTCATCTTCTGAAAAAGCAAGCAACATATTTTTTAGAAGCTATTCTGAATTTTAACTGGACCTGAGTATCAGCAGATAGAAATATATTATGCAGGGTGTATCATTGTGTTGGATATTTCTCCATTTCCAATTCTCCTTTTTGTCTCCCATGTTCTCCATGCTCCCTTTTTTTCTTTTGGGGGCCTTTACAGTTCTAGATGTCACGGAATCGTGTTACACTTAGCAACAGCAGGACATTTCCAAAGTGCAGTGATGTAGGATAGAGACATTTCCAGTGTGGCGATATTAAAAAAGATAGTAATGCTTCAGAGAAGCATTGAAGTAGAGCAGTAATAAAATAAACAAAACACATTTTTCTTCTTTTTTATTTTTAATAAAAATGAATCCTACCTTTACTGGGTAATAAATGGATGTAAAATGAACAAACATTCTCAGTGGATACCACTTAATTGAACAATTCACTGTCACTACACTGAAGTGTTAATCTGGACTCAAGAATTTGAAATTTGAAAGGAGAGATGACCAGTGGTATCTTGCACTTCCCAGTGTCTTTAATTTACTTTAGGCTTCACAAGTGTTAGAGAACTAACTGATACACAAACTCTTGAGAAACGATTTTCTGTTATCATTCAAAAACGAGAACCTCTGAGGATAACTAGGCAACAGTTCAACCATATTTTCATGAGTGGTTTGAATCATAAAGTAAAAAGAAGGCACCGAGTGCATTTGAACTTCGGAGTGAGCTTTGCCATGGGAGCACCCAGCAGTGAGCCTTGTCCTTCCGCAGGGAGCCAGTGTTGTTCCTTCCTGCCCTCCAGCCCCTGGGTTTCTTCCTAAGCTTTAGGGCAGAGAGCAGTTCAGGCTGCGAGATACCCAAGTCTTCCCTTGAAAAGCATTTAGGATACAAATGAGGAGCCTACCTGGACAGATAGCTTGGAGATACACCAAAGTATTCAAACGGGCATGGCTCCTGTTTGCCAAAGCGCTAGTGAAGTAGACAGAAGAGAAATGGCTTAGGTCTATCCCAAATCATAAAACTACGTAAAAAATCTCACCCTCCCAACAAGGGGACATGATATGCCTGAAACTTCAGCTTGTTGCTAGTCTTCAGAATTTAACTATGAAAACTCATAGCAAGAAGCTTACCTTCAGTCTAGGAAATACAACTTGGTAGTATGAATGACATTCACTCACATCACAGTTCTGATTTCACTGGGGACTTCAAAGGTCACCAGCAACACCTTATATTGCAGCTCCAAAGGGAGCGAACACAAGTAAAGAAGATAAATTTTGTGTTTCTGTATGTTTCAATTCATGCAGTGGTGACTAATATTCTTTTTCCTATGAGTTTATGTAAGCACTAAACAAAATACAGATTTTTTCAAGTCATGAAGAACTGTTATTCTGATGCTTTTGCAAGATCTGCCTTACAAAGATAGGCATAATGATGTCTTTTTGCAATGTGACATTTATAGAAGTGGAGCCTGATGCTATCAAATTGACCAGTAATGTTTGATTATGGGCTTTTATTATATAAAAAACAGCTTCCGAAAAAAATATTATTTACAGATTCACTAGTATAATTCTCTTGAACATACTTCAGAGCTTAAGGTGACCTCATTATTTTTGGAACAAAATTTCTTAAATTCTTTCAGTTTTCTAGTGTAAATACCTTGCCCTTTTTCAGGAGCAAATATTTATTTCTTGTCGGATACAGCAATGTGATCTTGTATATGGGAAATATTATGTTCTCATCCTGATTCAGATGCAGTTCCACTTTTTCCAGTTTTTCACATTTCATCAGGTTGTAGCAGAATAAAGTATGACTACAGTCTGTGAACCTCTTACCATGATATCAGCATTCTTACATTGCAAGCAGTGGCATCGCCCTAGAAAGAATTGTAGATGATTTATTATGACATATTAACTTGCCAATTTTCTCTCCCTCACGTGCATATTTTTGACATGGACACGATCATCTCTGCATGTACCAGTGAGACTGTGATCATCTTGTAGGTATTGACCCTCCCAACTGATGTTACCAGCAGTGTCAGTACCATGGAAGACTTACATTGAAAACTCACAACTTACATCAAGTTTTTATTTACCAGGACAGCAATGTCATAGTAATAGATCACAAAACATCCCAATGCAGCTGGTTATTGAGGCAGTGTTTTATAGTACTGCTTCTAGCAGTAGCAAGGATCTGAAAAGTCAAAGGCTTAGAAGTCCCCTGAGATATTTTTTCTATATCTGCTCTTGATAATACAGTCAAGGAGCATTATCCAGTGTCCGTTGTGTGTTATGATATGTATTATGCCATGTTATTGACCAAAACAGTATCTTCATGAAGCTGCATTGTGTAGTGCAGAGTATAGGTAAAGATATTTTTGTATGTTCATACAAGTACAGTGACAGATTTGCTAGCTACCAGAAATTGGAGGTACACACAAATGGTAGAAAACATAATGAACTTTCTCAAGAATGAAAAAGATTTAAAATTGAAAATGGGCATATTGTATTTTAAAAATATTTTCCAAACATTCTTGGATCATAACTTTTGGGGAGCTTTCTCTTCTTTTTTTTATTGCCACAGAGTGCAATTAATTTTTTTTCTTTTTTTTTGAAGAAAGGTGAAGAGGCAAAACCCTTTTACAAAACATGAAGGGAAAAAGAATGAATTATCAATTCAAACCCATTTCAGTTATTCTAATAGAGGAGGTAAGAGAAATCAGTTTCTCAGTGTTCAGTTCACTCAAAGGCTGAGGATGATTCTACAAGAGGATTTCTTGGCTGGAGCACACTGTAAAAGATCAATAGCTAAAGGAATTTGGGGCGCTAATAGCCTTTATTAGTGTTTAATTAGATGCATTTCCCTTAACTAGGCTAATTTTTCTTTTTTCTTATTTGCATGGCAGCTTCAGTGAGACTGGTGTTTGCAGAAAGACTCCTTGCCCTTGGAATAGGATGCCAGAAGAAAACACTCTTGCACTTAATCCTGTGCTACAGGGCTGAAAGGCAAAATAATTAGTTCCACACAACTAGGAATAAATCACGCAGCTGAAACAAAATAGTGCCTGACAACTGACAGTGTTGGTTAAAAAACAAAACAAAACCAGAAACACCCCATTTCTCTCCCCAAACAGATTTCAGTGGAAATAAAATCAGTAAATCCTTACTGATGAAAGAATTGGTTTGCAGATACAGAGTAGATTATTTCAGTGTGTGTATACCTTACAGTAGGCAGTGTTTCTGATTTATATATACATCCCTGCAAAATAATTCTTATTATAAAAAATTCTTCTAAGAATTATAAAAATAATTCTTAATAATTTAACGATAATATTTTTTCCAGTTTAGATTTGCACAATAGTACATATTCCTTGGCTTTGGAGGTTATTTCTGAGGGTACTTGTCATCTTCAGATTGTTTTAACAGTGCTGCCTAATGCCTTGTCTCTTTCTGTCACCCAGAGGATATTGGAGAGTCCGTTGTGTTTTACTTCATCTTTTGTGGGAGACAAAAGATAGACCAGATTTGGTCACCTGTTTTATTTCTTTGAACTTTGAACTTTGAACTGCTGGTTATTTAGTTCTCTAGGAAAAGATGATAATAAAGCCAGTATCTTTACATGGTATATGCTCTGTATCCTGTTGAAAAGGAGTACCAAACTGCTTGCAAAGATATAATAGCAAAATTCTTCATTAATTATTTTATGTACACAGCATAGACCATTTTTCTGTTCTCACTTTTTTGTTCAACTCATTGTGGAATTTCGATGAGTTGAGCCAATTCTAGGTTTCTATAGTTTAAGGACACATCCTTTTTGGGAACTGTCAGTTGTCTGACCCTGCAAAAAGCACAGTGGTGAGGTGCTTTTCTGGATTTGTTTTATTTTTTGATGTCAAATAGCCATTAGTGTGACTTGAACCATTTCAGTGTACCTGCCATTCCCTGGAGACTAAAGAAAAACTGGTTTGTTACTTGCGACATGATGAAGCATGCTTGAAGACTGGAAGAACAGAGCGGTTTATGCTTTGTATGCATTACATTTTCTTGGTATATAGGATGGCGTGGTTGTAATGAAAGATGCAACAGTCATAAATAACATTGCTGTACAACTGACATTTTACTGTGGTCACAGTAAACAGTATGCTTTTGAAACGGGTAAATGCGTGTGCCCCACATAGTCCAGCGCTGCATGCCTTGGCGAGCAGGTTAGCATACGCTGACGGTGAATTACTTGAGATTGATTACAGAGCCGTGTCTCTGGTGTGCACTTTGCTCACAGCAGAAAGGCCCTTGCGCTGTCCCCTGCTCAGCCCGTTGGAGCTTCTGCTAAAGGGCTTCGCCTCCAGAAGTAAACACGAGGCTAAGAATAGCGCGCGCCTCTGTAGTATATTTTCATGGTTGGCTATCTAAACAGCCAGGCTGTCTAGACAGCTGACGGCGCTCGGGCGGCTTGTAAGGTCAAGAGCAGCCGCGCCGGCTGCTCTGGGGATGTTACCTAGCGCAGCCGCCGCAGGCGTGGGCACCGTGAGGACGGCTCACACAGAACGATTCACGTTCTCTCGGAGGCCCGTGGCTTTTAGCTCCGTGGGCTGCAGGCATATGGTAGGAAGGCGTTAAATAATGCATAGAAGTGTGTGAAGAGAAGGGGGTTTTCAGTGTTATGAAACAACTATATCAGGGTCGCACGAGAGGATGATACCTGCTGTGCTTTTGCATGCCCTTTAAAGTTTGTTTTATAGTGTCATTTGTGCTGAGCTCCAATTTAAATTTGAAGCATAGCTCAGAAGCCTTTTTTTTTATGAGGAATTAATGAGGAAGATTGGCCAAAGCCAATTTCAGTACATACCTACAAAGGAAAAAAAAAAAATGAATGTAGTTTTTGTGTTGCTGATATATAGTGTACAAAGGTGGATCATAAGTTCACATATGATGCACAATAGAAATAAATAAAATGATATGTAGAAAAGTACTCCAGAAGGCTCCATCATTGGTCATGGTTCACAAAGGACCTTTAGTAAGGGGTTCACGTAGGAAATTAGGGACATCTCCCTGCCTTCTCCTGGCCACCACTTGTAGCACATCTAACCAGCTTTTCTGATTCAACACTCGACCTTGTGAACAATCTTTTAAATTTATCATTGTTGATGTAGACCTTTTCCTAAAACTGTAGTCCAGAGGGGATTTTAATACCAGTGGCAAGAGTAGCGGGTGGCTCTGAGTAGCCATTTGCCCTGTGTTCCCAGCAGCTCAGTTCTTCCCAGGCCAAAGACTAAAAAGTGGGGAGTAGTTGCTGTATTTCCACTAAGCAAGGAGTTGCTAACTGCTGCAAAGAGTTGGCAGCAGCTCATTTTCTGTGGTGAAGGTGCCTTAAGTGCAAGCACTTGCACTTGGACCTTATGGGGATTGCTCAGTTCTCTGCCTTGGAGAAAAGGAGCTGCATTTGACTCACAAGCTAATAGAAAGATAGATGAGCCAAAAAGGCAGGCTAGAAATGCTTGCATTTAATTTACTAAATGCTGGACTAGATAGCATTTGGAATGATCATGTTAGGTAAATGTCTTTGAAAGAGTATCTTGCTACAAGTCTTTTGGAGGTAGATACCTTACATGCCACATGGCTTTCTCATGTTTAGGATATGTGTTTGCTGATGCAAAAAGAAATTGTCAGGAACAACAGCAAAAAGGAAGCAGCTCAAAAACTATGCCCAGTCTAATCCTTCATTAAAAAGTATGTTTGATGAGTTATCGAATTGTTGATGTTGCCAATGTGTGTTTGCTTCTTGGGGTGTATGTACATGTATAAAATAGGTTTAGCTTTGCTGTAGGGTTTTCTCATCTGAATAAAAAACTTTTGGTCTGTCAAGAGTTATGTTGAGAAGGCATAAATTATTAGAATTCAAAATCTATAGAAAACAAGGTCAAGATATTTTCTGCCTGAGGAATGATGCTTTATATTAGCTCATTATTAAGCAAACCATCATATAATACAAAAGTATCATACAGGTACAGTGAAGAATCTGACAGTATCTAAGGAAAAAAAGTCAGTGTTCTCCACAATTTCTTAATTATCAAGTGCCTCCTTTATCTACAGTAATGTTTTCTCTTTTTTTCCTATAGAACTGTTATTACATCAACAATTTTACCTTAATTTCAAGGCATTATTTTTAGTCACCCAATGCACAACATCCTGATAAATTAACTTGAAAATAACACCTACACACTTACATTGTGTAAATACAATTTAGACTTTCTTGCTCTGAAGTTTTCCTAATTTGTGAAAAGGTTGCCGACGCCTTGTTGATATTCATTATTTTTGATTGCATTGCATGTTGGCTTCATTTGAGCTTATGAGACTAAGCCCTTGCTTAGTTTCCTTGCTTTAAGAATGTTCCAAAGTATGTATTCCTGAATTTTAGTTACTTCTAAGCTGGTTTTGTATTTTTTTTTCTTCAAATTCACCTTTCTTCTTCAAGATTGAAAATCTTCAAGAACAGCTAAGAGACAAGGAGAAGCAAATGAGCAGTTTGAAGGATCGAGTGAAATCCCTGCAAGCTGACACCACAAACACAGACACTGCCTTGACCACGCTGGAAGAAGCCCTTGCAGAAAAAGTGAGTATGAAAAGCAGCAAGGTCTTTCCTTCTAAGGGTCCTTCTATTAATAATCTCTCTAAAGTCATCTTTTCTATATGATTCTTGAATTCTGTATAAGAAAATCTCTAGGGCGAGTGGCATTCCTTGTCTCTGCCAGGTGAGCAGAGCCTCTGCAGAGGGAGCTGGTCCCTCACTAGATGGCACTGGAGGATGTTCGAATTGGCCGCCTGTGTTGCCGTCCTGTGCGTGCTATGAGTAAGGCAAGAGGTAGAGCTGAGCCACCAGCTCTTGCTGTAGTCATCTTTGACTTCCCATAACTTTTGTGGAAGACAACAGTACGCTTTGCTATCACCCGAATTCTTGGAGTCCTGCTCTCACTGTTGTGATTGGATATGATACATCTCTGGTGCTGCTGTGGGATGCAGTGTTTCAGCTGTGGATTCCTGTGCATTTTTTTCTTTTTTATTAAAATTGGACTAATCACAGAATCACAGAATGGTTAAGGTTGGAAGGGACCTCTAGAGATCATCTGGTCCAACGCCCCTGCTCCAGCAGGGACACCTGCAGCACGTGCTACAGGGTGGCATTCAGGCGGGTTTGGAAGATCTCCAGAGAAGGATATCTCATTTCTTTTTATCTTTGTTTTCCTCAGATATTTCAATGATGAATTTATTTTTAAAGTTTTGTTATTTCGAATAGTGTTTTAGTTCCCAATGTTGAATCACCAGGAATAGCCTGGTGCTACTGAGTATTTCAATCTTACTATATTTTCAGCTTTATTGTTCTCACTATATTTTCATGCTTGCTCAATTTTCAGGAGATAGTTAACTGAGGAAACAGCAATAATCCATTTTTATTGTTAATTTTGATTAGCAGAACTAGATATATTACATTACACTATAACAGGACTAATGAGATATAAGAGAACAGTGGGATTGAACACTCTGGTACATCTTAGCAGGGAATCCGTAGGAAGGTTTTCCTCCTTGAGAAGCCGTTGTGCAACAGTAAAGAAGTGTTGTGCTCATAGTCAAAACTTGAAATGACTGAGAGGAATTTTCTTCACAGAGTACTTTCTTTTTCCAGGAACGGACTATTGAGCGCCTCAAGGAGCAACGAGACAGAGATGAACGAGAAAAACAGGAGGAGATTGACAACTACAAAAAAGATATTAAGGATCTGAAAGAGAAAGTCAGCATTTTACAAGGAGATCTCACAGAGAAAGAGGTTAAGAGTAACAGAACAAGACTGTTGTATTAAAATTGTTTCTTATATATGTGTGTGTGTGTGTATAATATATATGTGCATATGTGTGTGTATAATATATATGTTTTGACACATATGTATGTGTCTAAACATATATGTATGAGTATATATTTTAGATGAAGTAAACTGTTCCCGTATGGTAAGGGTCTTTCATCAAGTTTATCTAGTGAATAATCTAGTGAAATATACTGTTTGGGAATTTTTCAAACAAATATTTCAGAGCCATCTTTTTATGGATAGCACAGTTTTGTATTTGCTGCAGTTCAATCACAAGCAATACTAGTGAAAGACCAACTGTCAGTAGTAGCATTTACTTCAGCAATGCTTATATGCAACTGAAGGTAAAGAACAAGCTTATTTCTCATTGAATATAAGGAGGAAAGGAAAGAGGTAGAGATTTCTGTTCTGTAGGAACAGAAAGCATATATGTAATGTTTTTGTTTTCTTTATGAGAACAAAAGTACTCAAAACAAAAGAACAAAAGTTTGACTCCGAAGAGTCAAAATTTAAGTGGGCTACTGGCTAGATAAATTAACCTAATTATATCATTATATCACAGAAATACAAAGGTTCTCTGTTGCTCTTTTGGAATTCAAAAATTCGACTTAACAATCTTATTTCAAAATGCAGTCAGGTTAAAGCAATATGAGAAAATTACACCTAACAACTGCTAATTTTTTTTTAACAAACTTGGAAGTCAGCAGGGAAGAAACGAACAGCTTGACAGAAAAATATTTCACGAAACAAGCATCTGAGAAGTCTTTGGGGATAGGTAGTGTGAATCATTTTCACCTCATAGTCATCATTTTCACTCAATATATAAAAAAACTTCGAATCCTCTATATTTTAGATAGTGGCCATGCTATATTTTTAAATTAAAAATTGTATTTAGATATAATTTTACTTAAACATGACTCTCATGAAAGTACCGGTGCCAGTTACAGAGTATTTCATGTTTGAAATAAATCTTCTCAAATCATCATGACTTTGAAGTGAACTTTGGCAAGGTTTTATTTTGTTCCGTAAATCTGAATTAAACCAAGCTGTCTTAACTCCATTAGCATGCATTGGGCATTCCAACGAAATGTCCCATTCTAATTTGGAATCCTGGACACAGGGTGAAGGGATAGGAGAAAAATGGACAACAAAAGAAGGAACTAGCAATTACATGTAAAGAGAATTTTCTTTTTACAATTACTTTACCGCTTTTATTTTAGACATCGCTACTGGATCTGAAGGAACATGCTTCATCTCTAGCTTCATCAGGACTGAAGAAAGATTCAAGACTCAAGACACTGGAAATTGCATTGGAGCAGAAAAAGGAAGAATGTTTGAAAATGGAAACTCAACTGAAAAAGGTAATTTTCCTTCATAATTGCATATATTGTGTAAGCAAGCAGTGTTAGATAAATTGGATATGTTTACACACAAAACGATGATTCTTGAGACTAAGTTCTGTAAATTGCTTATTAGCAAAGTACTCTGAAGTTTTCAAAACGTGTTACAAGCTAAGACTCTCAGAAATGAACTTCATGATACTGGTGCTAATTTTGAATTTTGTTCACATGCACTGACAGCGCTACTGACTATGTTTTTTTCTTAACAGGCATTAGGAATTACACATTTATTCTGTTGCAGTACCGTGCCCAACAACAAATGAGCACTGAACCTGTATATGAGCTAAAAATGTATTAGCTAGAAACTTCACAAGTAGCAATTGTCAATGCACGCAGCTTTTAATGTGAAAAATTTAGGTGCATAATGGACACATGGAAATACATTGAAACACATGAAGAGAGTAGATCACCAATGAAATAACTAACCTTTTGTTTTCATCTCACTACCAGTCAACACTAACACAGTTTGTAGGAGTATACAGTAGAGCAGAATAATACTTCATCACAGACCAGCTAATTTATTTGAACAAAATCTTTGGATTTTCTGTGTATGGCAAACCTTCATTTTAGATGTGAGTAGGTCTTACACTGTACCTTATAAAGGAATATAAGTTTTATTTTAACTTAGAATGCTAGATATTAGAGAAGCACAAAAGCACTAACCAAAATAGTGATGACAATTTTACTAATAAAAAATGCAAAATGCAGCACACAACACTTAAAGAAATTCAAATCTTGGATAGTGGAGTCCTAGCTGGTGCTTTGTACCCAGCCTAATGAAAAAGAGGAGTGCCTGTGCTCTATTCTGGAACTTTCCTAGTCTCTCAGCTGAATTTCAGAACAGTTTCTGAGGCAAAAATTAAGACCTTCTAGCATGATTACTATGTAGGTGCAAAATGAGTGTTAAGGTCCTTGAGAATTTTATGTGAATGAAACTGTTTACTCCTATCTAGACATACATTTGCCATTCTCTTTATTTCTATTTTACTAAATAAAATAAACATCCTTCTGTTATCCAGCGGAGTGCATACAGCAAGACTAGAGAGTTGTACACTTTTAGCAGAGTAGAGGGTGAGTACTTCGGAAATTCTGAAGGACCTTTGATTTCTGAGTGTCGTGGATTTTAGCTTCACCCTTTGACGGTCTATTTTTGATAATGATTTGAGAAATAAATTGTAGCCAAGATTTGCCAGAGATTATTATAGCAATTGGATAACAGAATTAATTTTGCAGAGACAGATGCACTGGAAACCTTTGTTACCTTCATTATTTTTTACACAGGAGTAGGAGAGAGCTAGAAGAGCCCATACAAAGTTAAGTTATGAAAACACAGTTGTTAAAATTAAAGTATATAGGGAATGATTAATGAACATGTATTTAGTGGTTGTGAAAGTACTGCTTGTCCCTGCTTCCTCAGAGATACCTGTCTCGCTACATGCAGTGACCATATCAGTAGTACAAAAGAGTGTGGAGGTTGACCGATATCTGGAGAAGCCCTACTGCTAGTTAGAAGATAAAGATGCAGACGGAATAATACCTCATTATAATACCTCTATGTCTACCTCTGCTCTTTCCATTTTAGGGAGGATTGCTGGTACCCAGGAGCATACATAAGGAACCTGAGGCAGTTCATAAGACTATATATTTTATAGTGTGTTTTCTTTGTTTCAGGAAGTAATTAAGATTGCTTATTCTCCTATGATATTTTCCCTGAGGCTTAAAATAGACTAAAAATACCCCAGGCATTTTCACTAGGACATGTGGGCAATTGTTGCCTATATGGATACTCTAATTAACTTTCTGGAGTCCTAGTGAGAGAAAATCATCTGTACTTTATTCCTTTTAAAACACCTTGGGACGTTAGGCTACTACATTCTTTTCATTCAAGAGAAATATTTCTTAGTGTTAATAAATCAGTCCAGAGTGATAGGTTAGAAGGAAATTCCAGCTACAGGCCCGAAATATGCTTTCATGCAGCTGGGACTTTCCTTCTTCCTCCTGTACAAAAGAGCCCACTTGTATCACTGATCCTCCTTGGTTTCTAGAACCACATCACAGTCACTCCTAGTTACTCAAGAAAATATCATTTAGCAACCACCTGAATATATTTTAACTTATGAATATGCTTGGATATTTCTTTAAAAGCCTCTTTCCAGTTGTTTTTAATTTGGCAACATAGTTCATTGTTTGTGGAAGAGTGGAGAAGTTTATTTTTAAAGAATTTCTGTCTTTCAGGGCATTGCAAACAGCTATCCAAGCAATTTGACATTTTCAAGGTGGATTAATTTCTTCTATCATCTTTGAAACAGTTATATGATAGATAATCCAGCTCTTATTTAATCATCTAAACACCATTTTTACACATCTGCATTATTAAACCTTGCAAGTAACTGTCATAGTTCATCTTACAATTACAGTCTATAAAATAAATCCATTTATAGAAGAACTGGAAATGTTCAGAGAAGCTTTATTATGTTAGGTTTTATTGCATTAGCTTAATGCTGTTTTGCACCAAGTATTTATGGGAAGGGAGGACTCTTTCTTGCGTAGCTCTTAGGAACAAATGGCAAGTTTTCCTCTCAGCATTATCATCCTTGCAGTTTGAATACAGGTGTGTCTAATATCCATCATGTTTTTTTCCCTCTATTTCTATGGAACACTTTGAGTACTTTCAGTTAAATCTAATCACCATAGTTGTTCAGATCTTGACAGAAGAGGCTGAATCAGAGTACTGTTAAACTGTTAGATAAAAAAAAAAGATGTAAGCAGTCCTTGGAAAGAAACCTTCACTAATCTTTAAACAGTGAGCCTTTGAGAACCCATGAAGACTACAGGCTTCCACTTCCGTAAAAAGTATTTAGCATTACACGAAAATGAAATATTATTACCCAAGTTGAGAGCAGTGGTGCTGAAAAGTTGATGATGTTTTTCTTTCCATCTCCATCAGTATCTGATTCTGATGTCCCGTTCTCTTGGTTACTGTTCCTGTGAATATTTTATGGTGATCCCTGGGTGGATGTGATCCATATGTAGCTAATAGAAGTATAGTGTTTTTCATATTCACTGGGATTTTTTTTCCATTTTGTTTGTTCTTTAATAATGAACCTTTGTCTCTGCAAACCTGTGTACTTCAAGTTCTCATTGTTACACTGTCATTTTTCCTGTGCTCCCACACATTCGGCAGGAGATACCATAGGAGATTCTGCATATGGGAAGAAATCCATAAATCCCAGTTGAGCTTACTTGGTCTGCTGTGCTACTTTACACAACCTCCGTTTTTGCTGAGATGGAGTTGTTGAAGTTTCAGAGTTGGGCAGTCACGCACAAGGGGTTCTCTTCAAGGATTTCTCTTAATATTGTTTTTTTTGTGCAGTGTTTTTTTTTTTTTTTTCCCCTAAGGAAACTCCCTTTTAAAACTTATATGTTAAAGTAACATTTTTTCTAGAGATAATTTATTACTTCTTTCTTCTCCAGGATGTTCTATTCCTAGCTTTTTTCTGCCTTCATGTCTTTCCTAGTCAATATATTTTGTTTCAGTTTCTTTCTTTAATCTGGACAAGATGCAGTGATAAGAAAATACATTCCAGCAAAGATTAACTGATTTTTTTCTTTGTTTCCAGTGTATATTTTTCTCCTTAGAGCTATTTTGCTTATTTTAAAGGGATCAAGGTTAAAAAAAAAGAAAAGATGCAAGACAATATTTTAACAAATTTCTCCTTGCTGTGATTCTAGGAACTTTCTACCTGCAAGTGTTAAATTCTCTGCCAAGAACATCTAGATTCAATGGGCGCACTCACAGGTTTTTCTTGTGCTGTAGTGTTTTTCCTTCAAGTTAAGGAGGATAACATCTTTCAAAGGAGTGGAAAAAGTGCCTGAATGAAGTGCTGATCCACACTGTATGCTTCCTAGGATTTAACTCAGCCCAGTACAGGCACTGGTGCTTTTCTTTTTGTGAATATGAATTTCTTGTAACAACTGGAATTATTACTGATGTATTGGTAGCAGAGATAGATGGAAATGTTATTCTGCATTCATAGAGGGCTGTTTGAGGGTGGTTTTGTTACAAAAAAGGGACTGTAAATGATGTATTCAGTTTAGCAACCTAAAAGAAAGAAAAAAGGCTGCCAGGGAAATCAGGATATCTATTAAAAAACTTAAAACCTATAAACTGCCTTCTTAGTAAATTACTGTTGCAGCTATTTTAAAAATGTTTTCTTGTTACATCTTTTTTTTTTCTCTCTCACACTGTTCCTATCCCCAATTCTTCCCTTCTTTTCCTCTCTCTCTTTTCTCCCTTTAGCACCCTGAAGTTTTATTGAGCCATCCATCCAAGCTAGTAAGTTCCCTGGCAAACTGAGAGGCTATTGCCAACCCCATGTAATTATGTGCGTGTTGCATGTGTGTTCACCTGTGCTTTTATGTAGTTGGGCTAACACAGAGTATATTGGTGAATTACTTTGGTAGTGGGTATGGATAGTACGGGGTGCAAACAAACTGCTATAGCGTACATGTGATCACTTGTACCAAAAAAAACCCTTCTGAGATGCTTCTACTTTTTGACTGTGTTAGTTTCACTTCCTTTCTCTTTGGACAGCTTAACATTGTGCCCGTGCTTCTGTTTCCCTTCGCCACAGTTGCTTGGGACATCCTGCACCTTGTCCTTCCCCTCCGTTGTCCATACATTGGCAGACCAAGACTGCAGGAGAACGTGCACGCAAGTGCACGCTTCTTGCGTGAAAGCCCTCTGTAACACCACATGCAGCAGCACATTAGAAACAATAATGAAGTTAGAGCAAGTAAAAGATTGCCAAAAACATCAATATCCATTGAGATGGTTGATGCAATGTCAGATAATTTTGGATTCTGCAACCAGCTTTCTGCTCGATGGCAAAGAGCACTCCTTTCAAAGAGTGTTTGTGTAATAATATCTTGACACAGATAATTTCTTAATCCACGATGTTTTTCATCAGAGGTTTCTTTTGTGACTGCATGTTGGTAAAAGTGTGTTACGAAATTATCAGAAGGCTGATAACTGTTTTATTTTTAACAATGTTTAGAGTAAACATAGCTGTCTTGACAGTAATTGTCGGAAGGTCAGAGAACTGCTGGTGCTTTTATTAGTTTCAGTTTTCATGACAACCTATGTTTTAAGTTCTTTTAAAGAAGCAAATAATAAAGGGTTTTTACATGTCTGGCTTTGGGAAAAGAGATTGTATGCCATAGGGATAAATATTCAGAAAGAATTATCAGAATTAAAAATAGGTAATTGAGACTCAAAAACTCCTTCATTGCATGTCAAAAATGTTTGTTATATATACATATTAAATAGTCATTAATAAGTTAATAATTTTTTAGCTATTTGGAGCACAAAGATTAGAAAATGAATAGAAAACTCTCTTAAAAGATGTACCATTAGTGGATAAGGCATTTGAAATATATCCTTTTTAAACATTGCATGACAGAATATCTTTTTCCTATAAGTATAGTGTGTTCAGGTCTGAAAAGCAGATGCTCATGACTTTTTCAGAAAGTTAATAAATAACTTTAAAATAATTTGTCAGCCTCCTATCCCATTAGTTAAGCTACTAGTAGAATGTTATTAAAGCTGTGTAGTATATTCCATTAAATAGATTCTTTTATCAATCTGCAGAACAATTTACGGCAAATAATCTGTTAGGGTTGGAAGCCAGTCCTGGAAGTCACGCATTGGCAAGAGAAAAACAGAGGGGATATTGTTGGGGGAAAAAGTAGATGGGATTACCATGACAACTTCAGTGATCCTGGGACCCGGGAAGGGCATGGTGTGAGTTGGGAGTAGCATATGGGCAAAGGTGGAGGGCCAAAGGTGTCAGTAGATAGAACTGACTGTGCCCAGTCCCCTCGAGCAGGAGGAAAAGGATGAAGAATCTGGTAGATTAGGGGAATCTTCTTGAATCAAAGGAGTAAAATGTCATCTTGGCTAAATAATGTTGGTAAACTTAGGTTGAAGGAATGAGGCAAGTGTTGTGCAAAATGATTGGACTTGGTGCAAGTAGGCAGAAGAATCCAGGAAAGAGTATTCTTTACACAGCTTACAATGAACCCAAATTTTTGGAGTCTCAGCATTGGCCTTGAGGTCAGAAGATTCCCACTCTGGGAAGGAAGGGTGTGCTTTATTCAGCAGTACGGTATAGCCACTGTAGAGCTTGAGCTGCAAGTACTTCATCCCCTTAGCTGCCTGGGCAGCCAGGTACTCTGTGGTGGCTCTAGAAGTGCCAGTGCAGGTGATTGTCCGTGACAGTGTCAACAACATCTCATGTTATGCTTTTTTTTCCCCCCAAATGTCATTTACTTATTCTTAGAAAATTATGCATACCAAATCTGCCCCTCCCCTAAGCCTTAAGGCAACACGCATTTTGAAAAATTAAATATCCAAAATCTAGGAAATCACAAAAACAAAGTTGTGTATGCTACATTACATGACTTTTCTCATTTTTAGATTGTAAGGTATTCATTATAGTATTTCATAACTAAATTATTATCTGCAAGACTCTTGCAACTTTGCATATTGAATAAAAATGCTCCCAGAAGGAGCCAGAGGTATATAAGATAACACATTATTGTCTGGAGAAATTAGCCTTGTTTAATTAGTAAATTATTTTTTTACAAGAATTGAAAGTATTGAATAAGGCAAGGTAAGTCATAGCTTAATTTTTTTGCATCTCAGTTTGTCACCTGCACAATAAGATGATAATGCATCATCATTTCTCACTGATGATGTTATGATGTTAGTTACTGTTTGTAAAGCAATAGCATACAATAATTATCAGCATAGCAGAAAACATGATAGGAAAAAGCAACTTGTTTTTCACAGCAGGGTTTGTATTGTTTAGAGTAAATAAGGCACAGAGATTTACAACCAATATGAAAAATCAGTACTGACTGCTGCTAATTACTTGAGTGTATCACTTCTTTGCATTGAATAGAGCTCAGTTTCTGTTAAAATAAATAAAATTAAATTAAATTAAAATAAAACAAAACAAAACAGTGTGTGGTCATGTGACCACAGACTGACCATAGGCAGAAGGGTGCTGAAGCACATTTGCAGACAAATGTAACATGGGCATTTTCTGTCTGTCTTTGTATACATTTTCTATGACAAATTACCAATGTTTAATCATGACTATAGTACTCATATCTTTCTTAAGAGATCTTTTTTCCCTAGTGTAGATCATTTTTTCCAACTAAATTTGTGCTTGTTCAATATCAAAAAAAATCAGTCATCTTAACAAAAACTATACATTTCTTGGAAACTGTGACAGATTTAAATTTTTCAAGTGTATAGTGTATAGAGAATGGACTTGGTGCAAGTAGGCAGAAGAATCCAGGAAAGTGTATTCTTTGAGTACGCTTTCCTGAGACTCTTACATTGCAACATAGCCTTTTTGAAAGGACATTAAAATATATATTGATTAGAGCATTTTAACTGAAAGAGGAGCAAGTGCAGTTGTTATTTAATAATTTTGTTGAGTGATATAAGATATGGTATAAGGCAATGCAAGTGTTTTATCATTTGAATTGCTGCTTTCAAAACAGGAAGGGTAAAGAAAATAGTCAAATGTGTTTGTGTCTTGGAATAAAAAATCCAAATATATTTTTGTATTTGTGTGTGCATTTGCTATTTTTAGGAGACGTGAGGCACAGCTGGAGGTAGGAGGATGGATTAAAAAGGGATTTCATGTTCTTGGGAACTTCTGCTTCATGGCCAAGAGTTTTTGGCAGCATTTGTGCATGAAATGTTAAACTGAATTTGCTGTCTCAATTCATAAGTAAAAGTAGAAGGTGTTTGCTGTGAATTATTTGCTGTTTGATTTAGTTAACCTTTTAGGAAAATTGATTTGGAATCCTAGTCATAATGATCGGAATTTTTATTTACATTTTAGACTTTTTTTAAAATTAGATTTGTGAATTTGTATTCTTCCCCATCTCTGGCACATTTAAAGCATTGTAAGATTACCTTTCCTATTTGTAGATTTTTTGGCACATGAAATATCAAATTATGAAATTCTTTTTAATGTCTTCCTCTCTTCTCCATCTGCAAGTAGAGGCTATTTCTGTGAAACCTTCGTTAACTTAGTTTTAGTTTTAGAAGTTGGCTTTGTCAGTTGATTTTGTGTGGCAGCAATAGAAGCCATGGTACAGTTTTTTTTGATGAACAATCACTCTTTCTTTTATTCTTCAGGTACCTGAAGCACTCACCCAATCACTTACCAAATTCCAGATGGGAAATGATGGCTAAGAGCAGAAAAGCAGAAAACCAGTTCTTAGCTAATAGTCATTGTGCGAACTTTGAGAGCAAGTCCAGAGTAGTAAGCTTAAACTATTCTCAGTCCTGAGCTACTTTGAATTTAGAAATAAATTCATACTGGAAAATATTAATGGAGTTCAGATGAGCCTTAATAAAAGTACAGCTCAAGGAGCTTCTAACTGAAATGCATATATTTCTTTATGCATTTCAATATAGATTCAAACATGTAAGTTTAAACCCCTGAAAGCAGCTTTAAATTCACCTGTTTGACCTCATATGGAAACAGAAATGAGGAGTTAATAATAGGGCTGGTATTGGTTAGGGGGTTAAAATATCTTCTAATTGAGTAAACACAGTGGCCTGTGTAAGCATACCATCTCTTATTTCCATCTTTTGTGAAACTAGGGGAGAATGTCTGGTGTCATCTAAGCAAGTTCTTTTCCAAATACGATTATTTTTATCATGCATTTTCATGTTTGATTATAAATGTTTTAAGAGGTTGCAGATTTCAAAGTATTGTCTCAATCAGACTTGATATCTGGGCCTATCAAAATGTACTTGTACGGTTTCTTAATACAGCAGCAGAAGCCCCATAGTGCATTTGTCATTTTATTTGTTCACTCTACCTTGAAAATGAAATTCCTGGTTCCTTTTGGAATTTGAGTACCTTTATTTGGGGGGAGAGGAATGGAGAGAATTGTACGTGCTTTACATATAAGAATTCATTATTTGTGTTTAATCTCTTTCTTCCATGTTAAAAAAAAAAAAAAGAAAAAGGCAAACGATCTGCTGAATTTTCTCTCACAGTTATGTTGGGAAGGTGGCAAGTTTCATCTGCTCCAGATCTACATGCAAGTTTGTGACAAACCTCTAAATGCATTGGTTTTCTCTTCTATCCAGTAAATGAATCCAGTAGGTTTTAGATATGGTCATATAACACGTATTTTATGCAGAGCCCACAAAATGGACCAAAGACACTCAGTAATTCACAACTCAGGAAGTGGTCTCCCGTTTACACCATATCACATGACATTCTCTTTATCTTAGGTGAAAGTAGCCATACTTATGTGCATAATATATAAATAACATGTGTTACGTCTCTTAACTAATAATTTATGTCATGTAAATAGGCCTTTCATTCTATAAGAACCAGACATACTGACTTGCTGGCTAATTTTCTGAAAAAGAAAATTGATTTCCTCCTCTCAGAAGTGTCTCTTGGGTTGTTGTAGAGATACTTTTATTAGCACAGGGCAATATAAATCAGACTTTCTTGACAGTAGAATTGCATTAGGTTTTATAACTTACTTAGAATTAGAGACTTCAGTAATCCAGGCTAACAGCCTAGCTTTGCTTTTTTTTTTTTTTTTTTTGATTATCTGATTATGTATTTTGGATGACTTTAAGTGTCTGGAGGAGTATTTGTTAAAATAAACAGTTTGAAATGTTGGAAACCTACCCAAATACAGTACAGAAGAATTCAGGCTGTGCCTCTGGTGAAAATGAGACTTAGCTCTGTCCACACTGTCTCTTAGGAGACGATATTTATAGCTGAAGCTGTCCTCCAAAAATGGTATTTCCAGTTCCAGAAAAACAGCATTTGGGAGAGGAGGATGGAGTTTTTGTTTAAAATTTAGGTATGGTTGAAAAGGAAATGAAATGAAATACTTTAAATTTCCTGCTGGCTGGAAATTCCAGTGTTTTGGGAACACCCAACAATACTCTCTTTCCAAAGTGAAATGTATTCCCAGAGCCCTACAGCTGCTCAGTGGACCTGACACACTTGGCAGTCTCATTGCTACTAGAGCATCTCAGAACCTGCATCACCTTGGTGCCATCTTCTGTAGAGTCCTGCTTTTCTTAACCTTTTCCAAGAGTTTATAATTCTGAGTGCTGTGATGCAGTGAGGAACCTGGAAGCATAGATGCACCCCCTAACTCCAAAGGGGCTCTCGGAGTTTCCAGGCTCCCTCGGAAGCACTTAGAAGTGTCTTAGCTACAGCCTCAGAGGCAGTATTTTCACAGTGGACCTGAGAGGTTTGACATGAAAGTCTCTCTTAGCACCATGGTCCTGAAATTTGAAGCATTCCAACTTTAGGGCCAGCCCTAAGGCCCTAAGGCCATACACCCAGTAAAGAAAGGGATCCTTCCATCTAAGCATATTCAGAGTTCATAATAACATTTCACTAGAATATGGCCCTGATTTTAATGGAGTTAATTCAAACTTCAAATTTTAGAAAGTTTGGGGCCAAAGAACGTGAGCTTCCGGTCTCATTCGCTTTTCAGCATCTTTTTCCATGTGTATTTTAACCATTTTTGGGATCTTTGGAAGCAGCAAGCTGTAAACCTGAGTTTTTGCTACTGTATTTCTGTCTAGTTACCTTTAAGAGATCTCTGAATAACTAGATTTAGAGTTGCTGCACTTTAGAAGGGAATATTGGCAACTTGTAAAAGAATCTACTACAGCTGCACAAAGGGGAAGAAATCAAAGGTTTTGTATTTGGCCGTAGGTTTGTTCCAGAGAAGAGGAATCGCAGGCAGTGATTGGAATCACAGGCAGTCTTAGTTGGCGAATAGCTCCCCCAGATCTGCCATGCACTGAAGAAAATCTGAGCAGTTCTGAAACTGCTTTAACTAATATTAAGGATTAGTTCAAGATACAGGAGCAGAAGGGTAGAGTGAAAATCCCAAGAAGGTAACATTTGTTTCCCCTCATAAAAGCTGAGAACTCCCTTGGGATTCTGCAAAGCTAATCCTCAGTCTGTTGACTTAAACTCCAGCATAAATATTGCCTTCTCCTTTGTCTTTCTTATGCTTAGGAACTCTTTAATTCATTTTACTAGTAAAGTTGAGATTTTTACAACAAAACAGGTTATTTCTGAATTAAAAATGACTTCACTGGAGTCCTTTTATCTTCAGTCCTGACATGCTGCTTCTCCTCCAACCTCATTTTCAAAACTATATTTCCTAAGTAGTAGGGCAAAGATGATTTCAGTAGGTAGCCATAGTCATATTAGCCCTAATCTAAATAGCTTAAGTAACTAGCAAGGGCTGCAGTGTCTCAGCCCAGTCCATACAAATCTGTCTGACACTTGTGTACTGACTTAGTCACTGAAGCTTATTAAACTCAGATGCATTTTTGTAGATTATCTCACAGATAACGAACTCTGCATGTCCTCCAGTCTCATCTCTGATTGTAATGGAGGTATATTTTAGGAATTTTCATACTCAACTCACAGTTTCCCTTGTGTTTTAAGGAAGATTAACTACTTTGATATTGTGGAACCAGTTCAGTTTCAGATCAAAAAATAATTTTCAGTGTTTTTTTGAAGTAAATGTTTGAGATTTTTTTAATCTGCTTCTTAATTTTCTTTTTTTTTTCCCTAGGAAATATTCATGCATACTTAAAGGTAGCTTGTGCACTGTATTTTTATTTATTTTAATAATTAATCTTGCCATTTTGAAATAGAATTTAGGTAGACAGTGTTTTGCAGTCATTATAGTATCTGTAAAATATATATGGAGTGGATGGAGTGTTTTTCCTGATTTTTTTTTTCCTTTACAGGCTCATGAGGCAGCATTGGAGGCTAGGGCCAGCCCCGAGCTGAATGATCGTATGCAACAGCTGGAAAGGGAGGTAGCTCGACATCGGGAAGAATCTAGCAAGGCTCAAGCTGAAGTAGATCGTCTTCTAGAAATCTTGAAAGAGATGGAAAATGAGAAGAATGATAAAGATAAGAAGATAGCGGAACTGGAGAGGTGAGACTGGTATACAGCAAAATAGCTATCCAAAGTTAACTTATGCTTTCTTCTCTCCGAAACCGTGGAGTTTGGGGGAAAATTTGTTCAGAGTTTTTCTACCTCAGTCCTTTTATTTCATTTTTATAAGTGTTGAGATGTCATGCTGTACACTTTCTTTCTGTTCAAAAGTTGGGCTGATATGGATGGAACTAGAGGAATAGAAGGAGCTATAAGGGAATGGAGATGGTAGGAGAAGTTGCCAGCACTGCAGTGTGTTTGGAAAACAATTTGGTTGTTCAATTTAATACATTCCTCAGGTATTGTTCTCCAAAAATCAAGCAGAGAAAATGTCTTTAAAAGGCCTGGAATATTAGTTAAACAGGTTCCTGGAAAATGGCAGTGATACTGTTGTGCTGGTAGAGACACAGGAAATCTTCAGCTTGTGTAAAGCTGGATGAATGGATTCACTTTCATCCAAACCAAACGATTCAGCACGTTTTAATATTTTCCATCTTTCTGTTGGAGCCACAATGCTCTGATATTTTTTAGATGTTCATTTCACAAACAGAAATGATAGTGTATTTTGTTTCTACATCATATATACCACAATCCTAGCACATTTTGGGAAAGGCTTGAAACAGATTTTATTTTCTGTCTTTTTCTAAAACTTGCTGTGTGCCAAGAGGGAATTTCTAAGTAGAATTACCTGTAAATTTTTGTGTTTACTGTACCATTCACTAAAACGAATCACTAACTTAGAATAGCAAAATGGAAATGTGGTTATTTCCATTTACCTTGTGCCAGAATAGTCTTTCTAACTCTTAGCCTATCACATTTAAACTACACTGCGTTGTAGTGTCAGGAAGATTATGGGAGTAAAGGACATTTCAGGTTCTTCCTTATGCCAGTAGCTACTGTTCATTGACTTGATGATAGTTAAATTGTGGGCTCCTCTGCAGGAGAAACAAATGGATTTTTGAAGAAGTTCTGCTAATACTCAGTCCAATTCCAGGAATCTGATTTTCTGTTTTTACTAAGCACAAGGAAAGAACTTAACTGCAAGGTTCAGGTACTTCTTCTAATTCTTTTCTTCTGCCTCTGCTGTATGCCTTCATATTTTTCTTCCTTCATCCTCTGCCAGGAAAGCCTAATGATAAATCCGCTGGGGAGAAGACTCTAAATCTGCTAACTAAAATCAGAGCAATTAAATATACTGTGCCGAATCTACTGGATTAAATGATTTTATCCACCCATATCATTTGGCAGGATGCATTCTTGTTTTCTTGAAGGTGACAGTGCTCTAAAACAGTTAAACCTGTCAGCTAAGTTTTTTTTCTCTCTTTGTGATTCTAAACAGCATCCTGTTAATTTTCTTTATTATTTTTAGCAAAAATTCTCTACATCCATAGTATAAACTTGAATACCTGAAACTGAAGATGTGTCCTTTTTATCAAAGTCCTTTAATACATTTTGTTTTCTGCAGAACATTTAGACAATAGTTAGATAGACTAGATATGTGTAAGTATAGACATGAGGAAAAATAAATAGCAGTTCTATGTCATATTTTTCTGCATAATTTGCTAAATCCTGTACCAAAGTCCATCTCAGATGTAGACTTCACAGTCTTACCATCCTAGGGCATGCCAGCTGACTAGGACTCAGGAAATAAGCAGCAAACTTCTAATAGAAATCATGTATGAAGAAGAAATATATTCCTAGTGCTTTGTGTATGTATTTTGTGTGTGTGTGTGTGTATGGAAGAGTAATTGCCTGTTCAGGAAAAGCAAGTCGGAAATACTAATCTTTCTGCACAATCTAATCCCTAGAGAAGACTGGAATGGCAAGAAGAGAATTTTATTATATGTAGTTTTTTGATACAAGTCTGATTTTTTTTATTACATTAGCCTTCCTAATCAAGATTGGGACCTGCAGCATCAAGCACTGAATGAACACATGTCCATAATGTATAATCAAAAGAGTTTATAGTTAACAAAACAAAAATAAAAAAGAAGGAAAATGAGGCTGATCCTTTATCTCTTTGAAAGCTAAAAGCATTGGAACCTAGCTTCAAAGACTTTATAAAGCAACTTCTGCTTTGAAAAGATGCAATTTCAGAGATCTGTGACACTTTTATTACATTTTTTTTCACGTTGCAGTGGTAGTTCCTTGCTATTTAACACTCATAGACCACACTCTTGCTATATGAACTAAAGCATAAAACCCAGAAATGACTAGGCATCATTCCATAACAATTTGTTAGAAAACTTTTAACTATTCAGCACTACCCATTCCTTCTTACCACCTCATCTTTGCTGTTCTGAAAGGAGTAAATAAAAGTGGCCCTCTTCTCTTTTTATTTATTCTCTTTTCTGACAGAGTTGAGATTAAATAGAGTATTTTTTATTGCTAGTAATTTCCGTAGATGGTTTTCTAGTTTACTAGCTTTCTGTGTTCTTTCCACTATATCAAAGAAAATATTATTTTTGCAATCATGTGGCTGCCCGTGTGAAATAAAGAACAAAGATCTAAGAACATCCGTGTTCTCTAAGCCTGCTAAATAGGTATGGGAAAGATCTTACAGGTCTAGAAGCCTAAAATGAATAGCATGAGTGTGGTGAATTAGTGAAATAGCAATTCCCGACATGGTTTTTCAGGTGGAGCTCTAATATAATCACAACACTGAAAAAGAGGTTTTCAAGACTTTGGATACTTTATGGTGAGATTTGACTAATAACTTCTAACTTTCTGAATAGTTGCAGAACTTTCTCTTTGGCCTTACTTATTTTCATCTGCTCCCATACCCTCCTGTTCTTTCAAACCTTTCTTCTTCTTCTTGAGTTTTTATACGTGGATTATCTTGCTCTATGATGCTTTGACAGCAGATCAAACTCTTCTGTATAAAAAGGAACCTTGTGCTGGCAGAACCATTTGTAAACATGCAAGAGTGAATATACCTGCCTCTGTTCCAGACTCTTACTGTAATCCGTAGAGCATGATGAAAAAATATAAGTCATATTCAGAGATTAAATGTATTTATGAAAAAGCGAATTTTTATGAGAAAGCATCCATCGCTGGCATTTTTCTTTATGCTAGTTTTAAATGACAGCTAGATCATATGTCATGAGGAGAAGAGAAATAATAAGATGGCTTTATCCATTGAGGGGAAGAAATGAGCCAAGTGTTAGGGAATTATGTTCAGGTAACATAATTCCCTAACATGAACAGAGAGGGAGAAAGGATAGAAAGAGGAGATGAAATGAAAAGCAGAAGATTGCTGTCCTAAGCCTTTTTAAAGAAGACAAAACTGCCTTGGGTTCATATTAAAAATAAAGAGGAAAATGCTTTCACTTTTTAATAACTATTGCAATAACTGGCTGAGAGGGGTTGTTCTTTATGAATAGGAGGAAAGATATCTGAAAGTCATGTGTTAAATGCAGTGCAGAGTCCACAGCAGACTGAAAGCACCAGCTCACTAATTTGTATCCTCTGTGGGTAGGATTTTGCTTTCCTGTTATTGAGAGATGAGCTCTAAATCCTCACCTCCTCTCCAGGAACTCGACTAGTTTTGTTTCTGTCTCTGACTGTGGTGCTGTACAGGGTGTTGTACATATCTGGCTACTCCCTTTCTTTTAACTAACTGTTTGCTTTTTGTACTGGCATTCCATACTCTCCATCTGTAACTTCTCCTCTGTGTTTTGTTTCCCCTCTCACTTTTTCTTTCTCTTTCTTATTGTCTTGTTCTGGATCCATGAGTTTTTCTTTTGTATGTGTTTTTCTTTTTGGTCTTGTGTGTGTGTTGTTCTTTCGACTGTGCCTTTCCGCAGAACGCACGCCTCCCGCAAATTGCACCCTCCCTACCAGGTGTCAGTCCCTGCACCGCAACACGTAGGGGGGTTTGTGTGGGACTTCCTGGGAAAGTGAGTGTTAAATAAAGCTACTATTTCCTAGCAGGATGGAATGGCACTGCTGACTGCCCGGCTGCTGCTGCTGCTCTTTGGGTCTGCTGCAATATGCTTTTATACATATATAAACATATTTAGACTAAACAGAATCTAGTTGTGTCACATATATCTGTGTGCTCAAAACCTGTCACATTGTTTATGACCACAGTCCCAAGCAGGTTTGCTGCTCCCCGCCATCATTCAAATTTTGCAGAAGCTGATGCTTTTTATTGCAATGTTCTGCTGTGGTTTGGGTCTAATCACTGCTATCAATTCTGTGAGAACCAGTTAAAACTCAACTACTCTAAAACATATCATTAACAGAGGTCAGCATTGCCTCATTCCTACATCTCTCTGTGATTATTATCCTGCAGTGAGGAGGAAAAGTAGGATGTCTGGCATATGGCCACCACAGTATTTATATAAGTATGTATTTGTATGTGTGATTTTTTTTCTCTGAATACAGTGACTCAAATGAGACTGGAAATTGAATTAAATTGAGTTGATCCTCACTATATATGATAGATATTACTTCTAAGGAGATAGGGAATCCTCTTTTTTCCCTGCAGATAAATTGACTTTGTTTTATTTGGAAACAGTGGAATCGTCCAGTTTGGGAATATCAACAGTCCCATTAAGAACAGATGCACATGGTGGCTATTTTAAGAGACAGATTTGGGGGAGTTTTCCTACAAAGAATTCAAGGATGCTGTGTTAAAGGTGAAACTGTCAACTTTTTGCTGTTAACAGCCACAAGATACTCCTCATCTTAAATATATCTGAACCAAATATTCTTAACGGTAAATGAAAGGTTCAAAAGTGTAGGGTGTTCTAGGGAGAATGGTGAAAAATGGAACAGCAGAAGGGAGTATCTTGTTCTGAATGTCTATTAGCTGATGATATGTTTGTGTAGTGGTCTGTGAAGGGTAGAGAGAGAGAGAAATTAACTACATGTGTCCAGCAGCTTTATGATTTTCTAGAACAGTGTAAAGGAAGCAATGCTATTAAATTATGCCCTTTACTTTTTCTTTCTTCAACAATTTGAAGTTGAAATACTTATTTTCAAACAAATATTCTACCTTGTAATTCCCTTCCACTTTCCAGTTTGGTGTTTGTGAATAATTTTTAATAATTTAAAAATAGAATTCCTAAGCAAGAACTACATCAGTGCATATAAATAATTTAAAGTGAAATCGATTTTGTTATTTTCTTTTCAAGAGTTGTTTATGGCATCCTTATCATCACAAAGTTTAAGTTCATCTTAAGAGGTGGTATGATTGTAATTCCATGCTATCATAAGGAAAAGTCCCCCAAAATAAATCCAGCTCTGCTTTGAACAAAGGAAAAATTAAAATAATTAAAGTATTGAGTAAATACAAAGATTCACAACCCTTTCCTTAGATTAGCTCCTAGATTAAGTGAATGTTAAGATTCTAAAGATGATGACTGAAAACTTATGACATTCCAAAATTAAGATCACAATGTAATTCAATTAATTCAACTCCCATCTCAGCATGCACTGTTTTAAAATCTTTAACCATATGAGACAGTGTTTCCACAAAAAAAAAGAATGTATTTTCATGTGAAGAATGTGGCAGAAATTGTCTCTGAGGAGAGGAGAGGAGAGGAGAGGGGAGGGGAGGGGAGGAGAGGAGAGGAGAGGGGAGGGGAGGGGAGGAGAGGAGAGGAGAGGAGAGGCGAAAGAGAGAGAGTGGCAAAAATTACAAATGCCTTTGTAAAGAATGCCAGATCGAAAAATATCACAGTGATTCTATGGTGACTCCTCAATCCATCCTCACTCTTTCATATAATGGGATATCCTTTTTCCATTTTGTCTTTAGCTGTTCTTTATTTTCCATTCCCTCTATTTTCCTGTGTTATTGGGGAACTGCAACCCTGTGTTACTGCAAACACAACTACTTAAAAGATAAGCTTGGGAACCCTGGCTACCATAAGGGAGATCTAGGGTGTGTTAATCCCTGCCTAAGGACTTGGAAGGGGACACACGGAAGCATCAAGTACAGCCACGCACTGTCAGGGGAGTTCGGAGGCTGGCCGGGGACCCGTCTGTGCTGCCTCTCCGCGCGGCGGGCGGCAGAGGAGCTGCGGCGGCTGCGAGGGGGTGCGCTTGCTCGGAGGGGAACAGCGCGGAGCAGAGCCGAGGCCTTCGCGCTGCGCTGGCGCTGGCTGCTCGCGTGCCTGTCGCTGCTTGCTTGCGCCTGCTTTCCACCAACAACGCTCGCTGAGCTGCTCAATTTCACTGATGCCGCCTCCTCGGCCCCCGCGCCAGAGCGGGTCTGCCTGTCCCTCCTCACAGCAGGCTGTTTGGGACGCCTCACGCAGCTTTAGGTTTTAAGCAACAGCCCGTTTCCAGATTTTCTTGTATTTTTAGTGTACTTGCAAAGGCAACAGACGCGTTCTTCATTTCTGTTTGGATATTCCTACTCACTATTTTCCTATAGTTCAAACCCTTATAAAGAACATGAAAAGGGGTTAGCAATTACACAAAGCTTTTTTTTTTTAGAAAGAAGGAATTTAGTCTGTAACAGGATGAAGATACAACAATACTTATACAAAGTATTACTTGTACTCCATACCAGTCTAATGCAGCTGGCTAAATAACGCTTCTCTATGGTAGAGAATATTCCAAGTGACCTCAGTGTAGCTCTTCAGATACTATTTTGCCATCATGTTGTGCCAGCAAAAGAGGTTACTTTTAATGTCAGTTGAAAGAAGAGGATAGTTCATTGAAACTTGACATGGCTATCCTATCCTGAATTCTGTACCTTTTTTTCCACTGTTTTGCTGAAGGAAATATTACCATAATATAATCACAGTAGAATTAGGACCTGTAAAGTGTCCCTAAAATACATAATGTGAATTATAAACCTGACAAAATCTAGATTCAGGAAAGAAAGACAAAGATCCCATTTTTCCTACCTTATTTAGCCCCATATCCAACTAAACAAACAACTTTTTCCTTACTACTGTTCGGTAGGAAAGTTTACTTGGATTTCAGTCAGAATTGTTCTAGTTACCCACTTTTCTATAAGAAATCACTGAGACTTTTGAAACATTATGACTTGATTGTACAGTGAGAGTGTGGTAACTTTGCCTTTTGAAGGTCTCATCTTTCCTGAAGTCCCCATATAACACAGCCTCTACCACAGCTGTTCTTTAAGAACTTGAGTTGAAGAGTCCTGATTTAAAAGACAGAGAAAATTGTCTTTACATGACCTCAATTTTATACCCATGCAAGACACTTTTTAGCTGTACCTTACTTTAAAAATGCTTCTAAAATATATGTCAGAAATAAGGACTTTAAATTTTGTTTACATAGTTACTTATACCAAAAGTAATAAATTGTATAACAGGTAATCTATTTGATAAAAATATTTTTTCTCATAGCATATTCTCCCTCTAGGTCTTTATATAGTGAAAACTTGCCATGGGAGATGTAAACTTAGATTGTGGAAGCCAATTTGGCATTTTGGCAGGAGTAGGAAGCTTACTTTTCCTCTTGCCCGTTTACTGAAAAAAGAATGACATTTAACATCAGAAAAAAATTGTATATATGACTCTTATCAGTGAAATTGACAGCAGATGCCTATGAAAAGATACTGGGGATACAAAAAAGCAAAAAGCAATAATGAACCTACAGGGCCTCATTTTACACAGGAATATCCAGCATTTTGTCCTATCAAGCCTGCTATTGAACAATATGTTGGAGAGAACTGTCAAAGATATGCCTGTTTGGTCATTATTGATTTTAGATTGCACCTTATATGGGAGAATTAAGACAGCAACAATATAGGCAGAAGGGGATGATGCTTTTTTTGTTTGTTTGTTTGTTTGTTTTGTTTGGAAAGATGACTTCAGTGTCAAAACTAAGAAAGTTGAACTTTAGCTTTGACCCGATGAACTACGACTTGAAGACTTGCTTCATTTTTTTTTTCTCCTCCTCCTATTAACTTCTGACAAGTCTGAGTCATTAACAGCGTAAGTGATAAAATATCTATTTTACTTATGGAGAGAAATGTTGGCCCCTAGGAAACGACCTACAGGAAAACACCAGAATTCTTGCTTCATGTCAGCTAGTCAACTTCCACATTTTCAAAACCTTAGTTAGGATCCTCGAAGAAGGATACCTGCTGCTGTTTTGATATAAATCCAAAGTTTTCAAAAGTTGATTTATTCTTCTTTTCAAGAACTGTTATGTATTAGAGATTATTTTCTGCACAGCAAGTTTCCTATAAGTGAAATGGTGTAATCTAATCTAAATGCCCTTATTCTTTTTTTTATTACATGTCTGTAAAACAGGCAGTTCTTTGTGAAGAGTTATGTGTCTCTGTGTCATTATCTAATTTAGATCTACTTATTTTGTCCTGTATTCTTAAACTCTGTTATCTCTGGACATGTTTTCACAAACTCTTAACTCTTTCTCTTTCGCATCTTCTTCCTGGATTTGCTGCTTCCTTCAGCTTCACCTCAAGGTCAGTATCCACTTTTAATAAGAGAATTTATCAGACTATCGTGTGTTAAACTAAAATTGAGTTCTTACAGAAGAGCACGCATTAAATTACATGATCCATAAAATTAAAGATTTCAGATTTGGTCCACTCTGTGTAGGAGGGTGGGTTGGATAAGGTACACAGAGTAAACTTGGACTTGAAGGAAAGCATTTGTATCAAAACTGCATAAATCAAAGTTGTAGTGCCCTAGACTTACAAGACTTACAAATGAAAACTTTCGAAGAGAGCTGCAGCATCAAGAAGCTAAGCGATACAGTTAAAATATATCTTATCTATTGCTTTCAGAGGTGAAAATTTTGAACTTAAATTCTCCAACAAATACTGTTGAGTGCAAATGGGGTTGCTTTAAATGCAAGTCATCATACTTTATTAAATGTTGAATTTTTATCATTGCCTCTGTGTCTGAAACCTGGCATGGTGTTGCAGAGCTGGTTTTGGTGTACTTCGACCTTTTGTGCAGCAACTCTTCAGTGCTCTGAGAAGGGAGTGGAAGTTAAGGTGTACATGATCTAATGACCCACAGTTACCTCTAAATACCTCTGAAGTCTTTTAGAATTCTTGTCTTTGGTGATAAAGTCTGTTTGAGAGATATAATCTCTGACTTCTGATGAGGGAATGATTCTAATTCTTTTGGGCAGCATCTTTTTCCCAAAAGACGCCAGTTAATGATTAAAGTTCTGATTTATTGATCAACGTCTGCCTTTTCTGTTCCTGATTAACACTGTGAAAAATGTAGTGGTGAATGAAATCTCTGTTGTGATGCTGCTGCTTCCTTTAAATTGTGTCAGCGTCCTGACCTTGGTTTGTCACAGAAGTATCACTTGCGACATTGGCTGTGGGTTTTGCTTCCTCCCACAAACTGGAAAAAGACTGGAAGTTAATTATGCTACTGGTCTATCAATACCTTCTGCGTTCACTGTGTGGTATTAGCTTATTTGCTTGAGAGAGAAGACCTATCCTTGAACAGCCCTCTTTTTTAGATCTCAGAGAATAGAATCACCAGGAAGCTTTTCTGTCATGCGAGCAATCTCCCATGAAATACATGTCTTGTCTTGCACGAACAGTAGGTGTGTTGTACTGTGCCTTTCTTGGCTAATAATGTCGTAAAACTCATAAAATGTACCTGTCAGGGATACATTTGCATTGATCCAAATGGCTGTAGGGTTTTGTCAATACAGGCACCTGTGATGGATAAGAGAGGGAGATGATTTGAGGGTGTTGGGGCTTTTTTTTTTTTCTGAGAGCTGCTGTGATTTCTCTTTCACCTGCCAAACTGTCCATCGTTTTTATTTCTGTCACTTAGAGCGTATTGTGGCCAGAAAAGATACAAGTGGAGTTTGTGTTAAAATTTGTGTTACAGTGTTAAAAGTGCAAAGTGTTAAAGTTTTTGGAGAGTTATTGATAAGACATTAAAGAAGTTGTCTGTTCTGATTGCATATCTTGTTGATTAGTTTCATTGATTTTTAGGATAGCTAGGTGCTGAGGTTTTCATAAATTTGTTGAAATAAGTCCAGAGTACATGACAATAGGTGGAATCATTACTTTTGGAATCGCAAAATCTCTGCTGGCCAGAAACACAATTAAGAGATTCTCTTAAGAACAATCAGGAAAATTACAGAGGTTGTAGTTCAGCTTCTTTTCTTTCTACACTTTTTATTGCTTGCCTGCTTACTGAGAGCTTCAGCATATGAAAAAGTAGTTATTCCCTGAAGTTATGTTCTATGTTAGAAACTATTATGAGAGCCATAACTTTATTTTCCTCTTAATTGTGTAATGGTAGTTAATATTTTAGGAAATATATTTTTTAGGGAAAAAATACTTTTCTCTATTCCAAAAAAGAGGGGGAGAAATGATGTGAAGTATATCTATTCTCAACAAGAATGGTTTTGTTTACTGTAATCAGAGTATAACTTCTGAATTTTCAGATCTGTTAAGTCTCTCTTATTGATAGTCCGTGAACCAGAACAAAGTTTTATCTGCATCGTTATTACTATTATGACAGATACTTACTGTGCAGAATTTTAAGTGTCTAGAATGAACTTAAAGCCTTAAGGATTGATAGTAAATAAAAAAATCTCAGGAGGTATGGGGATTAAATCAATTTTCCTTAAGGAGTTTGTGCTAAGACCTCTGTTGACAGTTTTAGATACAGAACTATCTAATGCTGAACTCAGGAGAGTAAAAAAACCCAAGAACACTCTTATGGTGTCATTACCTGCAAAAACAGAGAACTAGAAAAACTCTATAAAGTTATATGCTTGCAGTTCTTATGTACATCACAAAAGTTGAGAAATTTGGCAGGGATGTTATTGTTATAAAACAGGAAAAGCTAATGAGCTATAGAAATTCAGGCTGACAAAGTAAGTGCTGTAGTGAGCAACAACATTTCAGTAAGCTATATCAGTACAGCAAAAGCAGGATTTCTAAATTCAAAAATCAAATAGCTTATCGCTTTCTTTTTTATATATTTAATTTATCACATTGCTATATCTTACCTACTGAATAACATGATATTTGTCTAGAATTTAATCTTCGTAATGTAGCACTGGAATGCAAAAAGCTGGAACTGAAGTTACTTCCTGTAATAAGAACAGGATACTTCTAACTGTCAGGTTTTCTAACAGCTACATCACATGCTTAATTGTGCTGTCACTTTGGAAGGAAATTATTCACATCTTGAAATAAAAAAGTTTTTTGGAATCTTTGCTATACCAAAGAAAATATAGATATAATGGGAAGCTATATATATATAAAGTGGCCTGGTGGTTAGATGAGTGCGGGCCAGTAGTGTGTGTCCTGATAAAAGCCTGTTATGAGTGTCCTTGTAAAACTAATTGTCAGTGTAGCAACTCCAGGATATTATAGCCCTATAAAATCAAAGTAAAAACACAATACTCTATCTGAGGGAAGTATTCTCTCTCTCTCTTCTTTTTCCGGATTCTTGAGTTTCTTATAAATATCTGACCCTCAAGAAAATGTTCAAAACATAGCAGCTTGCTATAAGAAAATGATGAATAATACTACACAACAAGATTAAAAAAAAAAGGAGGGGGAGACGTGTGGCTTGCTCTTCAGTTTCATGCCTTCAGAGAACTGTGGCCTTCATTTGGCTGCCGTGCTGATCTTCGAGCACCTCAGGGATTGATCAGAATATCTAACACACTGAGTCGGCAGTAGTTAGTTTTAGTTTAGTAGAACCGGATACTTTCTGTTCAAAGGACTTTCCAAATGCATTTCTGTGGTCATCTCTAAAAAGTAATGACCCCATAATAGTTATTTTCTGTTTAGCATATCTTTGCTCTTATTTTAAGTTGAGCAAAAATGACTTTATGGAATTCTTTACATAAGTGCATTCTACTTGTAAGAATTGTCCATTCCTTGTGAGTAAGGAGAAGAAGTAAGGCATCCACAAGAGAGGAGAGAGAGAAATGAACTGGAAAGAATTTGTCTCCTTGGCTGCTAAGGCTGGGCTGAGAATGCAATGCAAAATACAGCTGTGATTTTCTTTAAGATTTACTTTAGGAGATTATCAGAACTTTCTTCATGCAAAGTGGAACCTTTAGTTTTTCTACCATGGATCCTTTTGTTTTTCTCTCTTACATCAATACATCTTAACGCAGCAAAATCATTCACGGGTGTACAACATGTCAGAATTCTCTCTTTTCTTGAGTCTTTTCTCATTTCTTTCCTATTAGCTGCTCAAATTATTATTTATTATATGAGACAGTGATGAGTTGATTTTCTTTTCTGCAGTTGTTATTGCTTTATTTTTGCCACATGTATTCACAAAGCTTGCAGTTTTGCAGTGAGATTAGGATTTAGGTAGCAATAGAAAGACAAATGATGAGGTATGGCACTAAGGGGATAGTGTATATCAACAAGATGCTGTGAATTCTGAAGAGCCCTGAGTAGGATGTTCTGAGGGATCAGAGGAATCCAACACAATTTTCTTTAGGGGATATAACCAAATCCCATACTATTACCATACTATCTGAAACATTAAAATACAACATTATTTAGAATTCATTTTAAAACACCCTTGTTTTGATATGTCCTAAAGTTAAAAAATTATCTAGCATGCCATCATCAGAAGATGGATTGAAAATGTTGTGCAAACTTCCTGCAACATTAAAGATTTTGACTAATCTATTATGTGTCAGATCCCATTTAGTCAAAGTAATAAAAAAAACAAAGGTTATATTTCTTCTATGATAGGTAAATTATGTGCAAAGATGTATTCAAAAACTGGTACATTTTTATTTCTATCAAGCCTATAAAAGTTGACTAGGTTGAATTTTAGTTTCAGAAATTTTTTTTTATAGCTTACCTACTCTACACTGTCCCTTACTACATGGCTATAGTGTGTGTTTATGTTTTAAGTTATTCATTGAACATTTTTGTGTAAGTGACACTACTAAAGATATAACAGACCTTGGACTTAATAGTAATACCGTAGTTATAGAGAACTCAATTGACCTCCTTAAAAAGTCTGGGAATGTATGAGGAGTTCAATAGACTCTCTCCCTCAATTTTTATTGCTAAGGACTGCTTTCAGATCACCCAGCTCCCTGAGCCTAAAGGGGAGAGTCCAGGTGAGCAAGAAATAATCTTCCTGTTGGAACACCAAGTTAGGAACCATTTAAACAAATTAGAAATATGTAGGTAATATTTAGGTTCATGGGGTCAAATCGAATACATCCAAGTTGTTGAGGGAGTTGGTTAATGTAATTGTGAGGGCTCTTTCAAAAGCTCATAGCTGTCAAGGGTAGTTCCTAATGATTGCTGAAGGGTAGTACATTGAGTCTTGGGCTTCTCAAAGCAAGAAGGACATTGGGACACTGGGGTGAGTACCATGGTGGGTTAGGGAGATGTTTTGGAGCTGGAGCACAAGCCATACAAGTAGAGGCAGAAAGATTGGGGTATGGTCATGCTTAAGAACAAGAACCTCAGGGGAGACTGTACGATCAGCTGAAAGTATGAGAAGGTACAGAGAAGGCAGAGATTTTTGCAGAGGTGTTTCTGCTTAGAAAGACCAGAAAAGCTTCATTTAATCCTAGAATTTACCACTGCCAACAACCAGCAGTTTAAACGCTGGAACACTCAGTGCCATCCTTGACAAAAGATGGCAAAAGGCTCCATTCCAACAGGAAGTTGACATGGAGCCGCGGTATTTATAGGCACGGGTTCCTACTCACCTGTGCCACCCAGCTCCTTCTCAGCACATAAACTTAGAACTACTCAAAACTGTGTTTACTGTGGCTCACCAGATGGTAATAGCTCTAAAAGCATATGTTGTCTTCCCTAGCTTCAGCATCAGTCCAACTTGTAGCTTCAGTAGTCCCGCTGGCACTAATAGCGCTGGCCAGATTGTTTCCTTTCTGGGTGCCAGCAAAATTCAGATTGTCTACAAACTTCCCATTGCTCTTTTAATGCCTTGAGGGGTTCTTACCATGTTTTACAAAGTCATATAAAGCTGGGAAGTGAGAGTTAGCCTTACAAGGATGATAAGGGTGAAACTGTAGTCATCTAGACTTCAATGCAGATGCTTTCTCTCTGAAAATACCTTCTTTTTAAGATATCTCATATCACACCTGTCTCTACAGATGTCGTGTTAGATGCCTTTTAGCAGACTTGTCTTTCTGGATAACAGTCCTGGTTATATACTCACTTAGATCCTGCAATCTGTTAGCAGAATAAGAGAACCTACGTCTTAACAAATCTATTTGCTAGGCACCAGGAACAAATACTCCAAATATTCTGTTTGGAAAGACATTCTAGTCTGGGTTCCTTAGCAGAAGTAGATCTCACTGTGCAAGTACAAGAATAGAACCATATGTATCCCATCTCAGATGCCTATGATGGTCAAGATGCTGGAGCAAGGTACAGTTTCATGGTCATGCTAATATTGCTTTTCAGTTATCACCATAATTTTGCATACTTTTACCAGTATAATCTCTGACAATCATCAGGTTTAGTCTTGTCAAAAGGATCGGATTTGACACCTCTTCTTTATAGCTAACAGTTAACCGTTCATCTCTATAGAGAGGATCTGTCTGGAAGATTCTTCTCAAAAACAAGCTTGTCTTTAAGGAGATAAGCTATTTTTTTATTGAGCATCCAGCAACTTAAAAAATATTAGGCATTAGCCTTAGAATGGCCCTGTCTTGACATTTTCTTAGAGCTGCTTTGTACTTTGCCTTTTCTCAATGAAAGCAAGACTCTGTATGTTCTTGTATGCATATTTTTCTTTCATATCACAAAAATATATGAAAGACTCTTCCTCTGAGTTGGTGTATTCACTATGCTTTCTTTTCAGACCTTAGCAACTTTTGTTAAAGGCTGCATTTCCAGTTGCTGGCAGCATTAAGGCATAAAGGATATATTTTGATTATTTAGCATCCAGTATTTCAAAATAACAGGATTATGTTCAACCCACGCATCCAAATTCAGGGCATTTTTAGGAGAGGAATTTTCTCTTTTGATAGTTTGTTCAATGTATGCTGTAAGATAAACATAAGCTATTCTACAGAGTTTTCTTAATGCTTTACTTTTAAAATTATTCTCCCTACAGAAACTTACAGAAAGTTTTTGTTTCAGGAATGCAGTGTTTTTGCATTTCCTTTTTTAAATCCCTGATTGTATCAGGTATTATTCTAGAAGGATTGAAAAGACTCAATATCCTTGTGAAAGAAACCAGTTGCTGTGTTTTTGTGGGTTTTTCATTTTGCTGCATTTCGTGGGTTTTTGTTCTTAGATCACAAAAATACCCTGTGCAACCTTAATAAGATGTCATTCATAAAGAAGATTATTGCTGTTTAGGAAATACTTTCTTCAGCCAAAACATGCAGGTCTCTGCGGCGGTGAGTAACTAACTGGCTCTGTGTGATCCATTCGCTGGCTCCTGCGCTGGAGTTCAAGGTAGAAGGAACAGCACCTTCGGGAGCCCTGCCCACACCAGCAGGGCCAAATTCAACTAACGCAGCGTGTGGCAGGGAGAAGGAATCCGCACTCAGGCCTAGTCAACCATTTCGCAAATGTCATTTTTGGCTTTGCAGCTGTTTGCTCAGTGAACAAAAGCAGAAGAAAAAACACAACAGAAATAACTTAATTGTTGAACTACTGGATGTTGTTACTAAATGTCCATAAATTGTCCATATGTCCATAAATTCTTAGTATTTTTGTTAGTAAAGGAAAAGCCACGTCACTATCCTGCAGCTTTATCTTAGAGTTTCACCCTGAGTTTATATTTTTAATGTTCTTAGCTTCAAAAAGTTAAAGGTTACATTGTTTAGGGTTAAAGGTTACGTTGTTTAGGGTTAAAGGTTTCATTTCTAGTTGAATTGCCATCAGCTTTCAAAAATAATTCTAGAACTTGATGTATTATTAACTTGATACTTAATCTCTGAAACCCGATTTTGAATTACATATCAATTATGAAATGCAGTCATTTTTCATTATTTTCATAAGAAAGCGTGTTTCCTAGTAAGGAGGAAACTGAGACTTTAAACAGTTGGGAAGCTGAACATTAATTTTAAAATATAATAATGGGATGAATGGATAGGTGCAGGGGATTATGTCTACAAAGGTGGGACTGTAGATTAGTCAAAACATGTGGTGCTGTAATGGTTTAACTGAAGCTTTTAGAGTGTCTTGTTTTTGCATGTTGTATTTGGCCTTGTCTAAAAGTGAATTTTTGATTTGCTTAGTCTGACATGGACTTGTTGTACTAAAACAAAGAATCTCTGTATGTTCCTGCTGTTAATCCCTCAATTTTAGCCAGGTTGTTAAGGCACCTTTTTCTTTCCCCCCAGTTATTTTGAGAATACTAAGATAACATTTGACTTCACCAGTGTTTGTGTATAATATGGGTTCTGCTTCATGGCCGGAGAATAGCCAGTTCTATTCTTTGTTTTCATTTGATTGGGAGTTCTGAAGAAAGTCTTATTTCTGAAATAGATAAGTTTGATAGGGCTTTAGTACAGGGGACATGTAAGCTTCCCATCCGTAGTAAAGCTTCTCTTCCTGTTGCTGTATTTATTATGTACCTTAATCTAAGTAAAGCACTGTTGATGCTGTGTCATCTCACTGCATCATGAGAATTTTTTTTTTCCATAAAGGCGTTCTTTGCAGTTGACAGTATAACAGATCATTCCAAGAAACTGTATTTCACAGGGGAAGCACTTGTAGCATTGAGATTTGGTATTTGTAGTTTTGGTTTCTTAAGTCTTTTGTTGGACTGTGCAAGTCAGAGTTTAATGCAAGAAGATTAACCTCCAATTAGGCATTGTATGGCTAAATATGGGATGATGCTGTATTTGATACTTGTCACCCATTTTATCTCAAAGAATCTTAGCCTTGAGTAAGCAGCATTTACTTACTCCTAATGAAATAAGGTTTTAAGGTAGTATGTTCAGTACAGGTTTTATGTATTGCAGGCTGATCTCTTTTGCTATTTAGGACTTGCCCATATCCTCTCATCCTCAGTATTAATAATGTTGTCTATAAACTTTAGGGATTATAAATGAGTCGGGTGATGGGATTTTTCCAAAGGAAGTTTTAAGCTATAGGATTTTTAGGCTACACTTATATTGAATTTCTAGGTTGTGTCTGAATCATGCTTTCTTCTGTGATATTTTCTTGTATCTTCCCATCATCTGGTTCTGGAAGAAAAAAAATATTGTCGCTTTGGCTAGAGACAGAGATGTGCTGATTGCATCACGTGTGTTCCGTGATAGCGTGTGCATAATTTTTATCATTATGGAAAGTCGAAGACTTGTGTGAAATGGAGATCTGCTCCCAGTTTTTGACTGGTGCAGCTGCTGATTCAGACACTGTTAAGCTGCTGTTCCTAAAGTTTGGGACAGGCTGATTTCCCCTGCTCTTTCTAGTGTCCCCTAGACACTCCCTTACTACGTCCAGTGCTGCTGTAAACCCACTTTGGTTTAAAAGACCGATTTTCTTAGGCTTCAGGCAACAAAGTCCATCGCCCCCATCTCCAGAAGCCCCTCTGGGACTCTTCTTGACTCGTATGCAGCAGACCAATTAAACGTTCAGGATCTGTTAATGTTTTCATTGGCATATGTTACCTTGTCAGAGAAATGTCACAGAACAGTGACAAACAGGATAACAAACTGATGATAGGTTGTGGGAGGAGAGACTCGTAAGGAGAAGTGCTAATTGAATGCTTGGGTTTGCCACAAAGTGAAATGGGCATTATAAGGTTAGACTAAGCGCCTAGAAAAGCATTATGAAATTTTTGTGTCTTTTAGTCGGTAGCTTAAACCATGTGGCATTGTTTAATTTTATTATAATGTTAAAGGACAGTGTAAAATTACTTAAGCTGTTGGGATTGCCAGGCAGAGCCCAGCAAAATGAAAGAACCCCAAATAACACGTTGCTTGTAAATAAAATAAAATGAAGAAAAATAAGCTGTCAACATCCAGAGTGATTGCTCCTTTATACATAAATGAACAGAAAGTTAGAAGAATTCCATGGCCTCTTCTCTGTTGGGTTTTTATTCCTGGTTCGATAGATTCTGCTGAAGATTTATCTTCTACTCACAGCAAAGGAATGAACGTATCAGCCATACTAAATTCCTTATAGATGCTTAGCAATAAGCTATTTCCTTGATCCTGGATTTTCTGTAAGACAGAGAACTTGGTCCATGCAGTATTTGGTGACTTGGCTTTGACTGTCAATCAGACACCCAGCTGTGGTGATGGGATTTGGATGTGGTTTGATGTGGTCCTTCCTAGGAAACAGAGCCAACACGTCGCTTATTTAGCTTGCTATCATCACTCTCTTCTTTCTTGAGGTTAAACAATTAGGTTTTCAAGTGCTGCCATCATTTTCTGTGGTTGGGTGATGAACCACAGGTGAAGCAAAGCAAGTTCTGAACTAAAAGCTGGAACAAAACCTTTCGGAAAATGTTTTTTCCTTATTTTCAATATTAAGCAGCATTTATTGGAAGCAGTTCCTCTTTGAATTTTTTCTGTTATGATTTTCAAAATACAAATATTCTCCTTTGTGTACCAACACTACAAAAAATAAAATCTCAGCAGTGTTACTGTGCTTATGATCTTTATAATTCATAAGTGTTATGGCCAGCTAAAATATTTGGTGGGTGAGAACCTAAAAGATGAGCAGTTAGTTAAGGAAATAGTAATGATTCCATGAGTTTGACATTTTCTTCCAAGAGGAAGAATGTGGCTCAGATTCCGAACATCCCATTGTACTGATGCTGATTTTTCATAGGAATAAAGTAATAGAGCTTCATTTTTTTTGCCTATCTAATAATTAATGAATGAGACTACAAATAAAACTTCAGATAACTTAGTTCATTGTTTTCTGCCTTCCCACATTTCTGTCTGTTTCTTTCTGATTGTAGTGTGCTTTGCTGTCTGCCCTAAGCTGTTCTTAGTGATACACTCTTTCACACGACTGCTCCTTTTCATTGTACAAGTGAATAGATACATTTCTCTGTCTCTCAGGACTACAAAGTGCTTGGAGGCTTTATTGGATGATATTATGTATTATAAAATCTAGTATTGTATCTGCAGTTTGAAGATGAAGTAATAAGTCAGTAAGTCATTGCATACAATTTTCTTTGCAGTTTTTGTAGTCTTTAACTGCATGGTATTGCATGGGTATTGCATCAGTTCATTTTACACCGAAGAGCAGAGCAGGCTGTAGAGCAAAAGCTTTAAAACAAGCGAAGTTCATCTGCGCATAAGAATGAGTAGCTGCAGCAACAGCAGATCGTCCTGTGGGTGGTGGTAACGCTACGGCAGGAAAGGCTCGAGCTCCACGCCATCCCGCTGACATGGCTCACCGATCGTTTCCTTTGGAACGTAGAAATATTTTCCAAGTACCCGAGTCAGATGACTCAAACAAGCTCTTTCTACTGCAGCGCACAAGATCTGTGCATATTTTTCTGGTGCATGTATTCCCTGCTGAATTCCAGTATGTGTGTATACATTTTATCTTGAGGGTAAGCTTCTCATGGTAGTTGGACAGTCGTATTTGGCAATGCATTGTAGGTGTGTACTTGGGTTATTATAAAAATATTGTTGTTTAGGCACACAGCTGTGAAAGGGAAGCCTATTAAAAATATAATTATAAAATTCAAATTAAATTCTGCGTATTTGCAGTAGATGTTTTATCACCTTTTATTTTTCAAGAGCATTTTAATTTAAATCACCTCAGAAAAGAGAGCCAGAGGAGGATAATAGCTAGTGTCTCTTTAACATGAAAATTCGCATAAGGGAAAAATTAACAGCTATATATGGTGATATGCATTACAGTAAAATATAATGAGATTAGTATTAAAATGCAAAATATGTTCTCCTTAGCACTGAATAAATTAATTCCTTTAAAACTTTAATAAGTAATAGGGATTATAATGCAATTAATCTTAATAGGGATAAAAAATCTTCCAAAGGGCTTGCAGGTAATAAGGTAAATTAAATCAATCCTCTACCCCTCCCTCTTTTCCTCCCTGCCCCCCACCTTTTTTTTAAGAGCACTTGATGGTCCATTGGTTTCTGTTGTTTGGATTCTTCTTCCCTTATTACAATATTTAAAATCTGAAGCCCTGTCATTTTAAAAATTTTTCTTGATTCTCATGATTATCTTAATACATTGTGTTCAGCTACATCTCATCCCTGGAAATTCAAGAATTTGATAGAGAAATGGAAAGGTTTCTTTAAGCAATGTAGCTGTCTTTCATTGAAAGAAAAGCTAAAGTCATATAAGTTAATAGTTATCTTTAGTGTCTACTTTCCTTTTCAATTAGAAGTCTGATTTTGATTCCACTTAATTTTCTCTAGTGTATGCCAGTCTACCAGTACATACCATGACATACTGCTAAATGGAGAAAGATTCTAAAGTTTGAAAAGATTTGTCACCCTTGATTAGCTAATTTTATAGGAATTGTATCTCAAAAATATCATGTTCTGAAAATTTGATCTAGCCATATTCTAGATATTTTTATTTTCTACATTGCCTTAGGTGCACTTTCTTTTTGTTTTACAATACAGAGCAGTGTACCCTGCAAGGTGAGGTAATGCCAACATATTTCCAATAAGTTGTTTAATCACTGACTGAGTCTACTTTCAAACTGGTTAATGCATCCACTCCCAATATGCAACACTGAATTAGAACAATTTAACAATTATACTAGTTACATCTACAAAGCATCCTGAGTTGTTGGATCAACTGTAATTCTTGGAAAAGGTGGTTAAATAGGCCTCTTTTTCTTTCTTCAACATGATCAGGAAAGGACCTTCCCTTTTTTGTTTTGTGGAAATATAGAAGAGAATCTCTGGAGGTCATTGGCACTTTTTCTCAGTAACAGACATTTGTTTAGCACCAAGGAAAAATTGTTATCTTTGCAATTATGTCAGCTCCATTTGACTTAAAGTGTGAAAAAAAGATCTCAGTGTTAAATTTGCATTTCTTGAAAGAACCCAAAGCACTGACTAGACATATGCCACATGATTTGAACATATATATTATAATAAGAAATGTTCTTGATCATACTTTTGTTATGAGTCTGAAGAAAATATTAAAGCAATCAGAGTTGTTTGTGAACTGTTCTAAAAGCGTTTGTGAAAAAGAAGCATTCTCCCATCTCAATGTAGATAGCATAGCAGATAGGAAGCTGGTATATTATTCTGCTTCCTAAACGGTAAATTAAAGAGCTGTCTCTACTACTTGCATGATGTTTGGGGGAAATCTTGCAACCAAAGAATCTGTCTTTTATTCCAAAGTCCAAGCTCCAGATGTAATTATGGAGAAAAGGGCTGAGGAAGCAAGGCTAGCCTGTTTTGTTTTGATTGGACTAAAAGTTTAGACTTAAGTTCTGTGTGGTCAGGAGGCTGAGATTAAAGGGTCTGTAATTAGATTCAATACTCCATGTGTCTTAATGCCCAAAAAGGCCAAACCCTGTCTGCAGGCAACGCTAGTTGCCAGGATCATCAAAAATAATTCATAGATGCAAGTGAAAAGGAAATTATGCACGCTTTCTGAAATAGTTTTTTTCTTTTTTTCTTTTTTTTAGTTTCTGTCTTATTTGTTTCTGTAGAAAGAAAGAGTAGTAAATCCCTCAAAATATCAAGTAAATAAGCAGAATTTGAGGTTGCAAAGAAATAATTTTTGTCCTGAAAATCTTGCCTAAATCTTTTAGATAGTGCTCTGCATTCAAGATGTACTTATTTTTTCTTTTTAATCCTCCTATGTGCCTTAAATGACACACAGTAATACTCAAAGCAAAATAAGCTGTTAGATATATAACTTCTCTTATATATGCGTGTGTGCATGAACAGAGAAAAGATTTTTATGCAACGCATACCACCTAGTCACAAGAGGGCAGGTGTGTCCTTTAGTTATCAGTAAATACTAAGTAACCATTTCAAAGGGTTTTATCATAGCAATTCCATGTTTAGGTTGATTGTGACAAGCAAAGCAATGTGTTCTTTAGGTTGTATGGACATTTGAGGATAACATGGACACTTGGGCAGTTTGCGGAGTGCTGCCGGAAGGGTGATGGTACTCAGGGGGTCCACTGTGCAGATCACAAGCCCTGGCACTGAGTCGCAGTACCCCTTGCCCTGCCTCTGACTGTTGTGCTCTTTTCCAGGCAAGTTAAAGATCAAAATAAGAAAGTAGCAAATCTGAAGCACAAAGAGCAAGTGGAGAAAAAGAAGAGTGCACAGATGCTGGAGGAGGCCAGGAGAAGAGAAGATAATCTCAATGACAGCTCCCAACAGCTTCAGGTAACAGAAGAAGCAGGATAAAGCCACTCTGGGCTACCTCTCTCTCTGCTCTGCCTCCTCATTTAGTTCCACAGCTATTGCGTATGAAATTTGTTACTGTTTGTTTAAAAGGTGAAGGCTTCAAGGATAGCAGCCTCTCAGCTTCTGTTGTAGTTTACTCCATTTTTGTAGTAAGGAGGGAAAAAATAGTTTAGCTATCAACTCAGTTAATAAAATGAATCATTGAGATAATTTTATCTTGCAGGCATTGAGATAGGCATGTCATTTCTTTCTTCACTGCTGTTCTAACGGTCTTTTTCTTTAGCTGTTTTGTGTATTTTCCCAGCTGTTTTTACCTTCTGTTGCTACCTTTTCTTCAGTAATGAAAGATAACCAAGCTGGTATCAGTAAGTATTCTTATAGTAAATTGAATTTATTATGGGGTAACCGGAGGATCCTGTGATTTTGATGTTCACGCAACATTGTTTGACATTAAAGCAATGTGCTGCCTCATGAGTTCTAGGTATTCTTACTATTCACTGATTTTTGAAATCATAATATGTTGCTGCCCCACACAGTTAGCTGATTCCCTCAAATCGACACAGACAAATGAAAATCAGCAGTTTGTGATATTCCAATGCTTTGTCAAGCAGTAAGTTATCAAGTGCTGTCCTAGTTATGTTAAATGACAGTATTGACATAAAGCAAAGATACAGTAACACTAAGTAAGAAGAGTGGATGTTTTCCTGTGATTTCTTTAATTTACAAAAATAACTTTCCGGCCAGAGAAAATGAATATAGAAATCTTTTTAAATTATTTTGGAAATCTTAACAGTGCAAACCTTTCTGTGGGTATTTTCCTTTACCACCCTAGGTTATCCTGGTTCCTGTTACTAGCTACATTTGATACTACAACTATAATAAAGACATTGGGTAAAATGTAGTAGTTGAATAGAAATGACAAATCCCCTCCTTAATTCAAACAGATACTTCTTTGCTCTGTTCTGTGGGATCCCAGTGGGATGGTTTCAGCTCTTTAGGAACTTTCAAAGAACCACAGAAACACGTGTCCATGTGTAGTGCTCTCAGATGCACTATTTTGCGGTTTTCCCCCTCAATTCCAACCCTGTATGTACAGTGCACTGAAATGGTTAAGGTCTAAGTGTATAAAATGATTTCATAAGTGCAGATTTTTATAAATGACAGGGATGTGGGTATTCTACATCTGCTCATAGGTTTTGTGGCTGTAATGCTACAACAGTCCACAAGGCTTTAGTTATGTGGCAGCTTAAGTTCAGATAACACAATAGTCCTTGTGTAAGTGAAGGGTCTTTAAAAATTTCTAAAAATAATGTAATATTTAGATAGGTTTCTCGTATTTGTATAAATATATGTTTTATGCTGTAAAAGGTAAGCAGTACTTGACATCTGATGTGCAATTTTGTATATACAGTGCAATTTATACCATTGCACAAGATTATCTTTTTTTTCAGGTTTTAAAAGGTATGGTTTTCTTTACTTGTTTTTTTCTGCTGACATTATTCTTCACTTTTCCATTTTCCTTTCTTTTACACAAATAGAATGTACTGGAAGAAGCCTGAAATTTGTTCTCTCCTCGATCCTATTATGAGATAAAAGTTGCTCATTTATTTTTTAGAAACAGTAGATTAGGTAATCTGTACAGTTGTGCATAGTAATGAACAGACAATAATGTTCTGGTAAGCGATAGCTTTAAGTCCTGTTAGATTTATTCAAATTGAAAGCTTACTCTTGCATAGAATCGTGTCATTTTCTGGTATTTCAGTGATTGTGCAGCTATGGTGGCAGTAGTGTGTCAGTGTGCCAGTCCTGTTGTGCAGGAATTAAGTGGCAGGATAAGGAATAGTGCTGCTTTATGTTAGAGCTATTTAAGAATTATGAAATCTTTGCAATGTACTATCAAATTCTCTATTACCAAGTATTTGAGCTATTGAGACATAACAGGTACAAAACAATGAACAGTATAGTTACCATAGTTTTTCTGTAAATATGCATTTTTTTTTTATTTCAATTTAAAAAGAACCAACTTATATCTAGAATCTAGAAAAGATAATCAATCTTCTCTTTTGAATAAATTAAATTAATTGGGTAAGTTTTTCTATTTTCTGCAGTGTTAGTTTTTTGTGGATTTGTGGTCTAATACGGAAACTAAAGTTGAGAATAGAGATGACAAGGAATATATTTTTCACATTACCTTTTGTCATTTTGTTTCCCTTATTAGAGCCAAATGTATATTTTTGTACAATAGTATATGCTTTTTTCCATTTTCCTTATGTTGGGTTGTGTTCTGCACTAGTTTCTTCAGCTGGAGAATTAGTTGCAATATAATTTTACACAACTATTTATGAGATAAAAAAATAGCAAATGTCTGAGAACTGAAGAATTTAATATCAAAGTGGCATGTGCTCAGCGTTGAAATGTAGAAGTTATCACAATATTAATATTTTTTGATTTTCCCTAGTGCCTTTCCTGCTTTTGTGAATGTAATTGTCCTGTTTGGGTGGGCTCATTTTTAGAGAGTCTTTCCCCATATGCAGCACAAGGCTGAAGGGAACGCTTTCATTCACAGATGAAAAAGGTCTTTAGGCTCTAATGAAAATATCAGGGTAAGGTAAAATATGGAGTGTTTAATGACAAGTGACAGGTTCAATAAAAGCCCCTTCCTTTAGAAGAGCTCTCTGCTTATAGCCTCCCTCTTTCAAGAACTTCAACATTTTGGTTTCCTGGAAGTAAAATTTACCCAGTACCACATTTCAATTTGTTAGTTATGGTGACTTGTCTTCTTCATAGATTCTAAAGAGCACTGCCTTCTAATTAATTAAAAAAAATAAATAAACCTGAGAGGAAAACAGATTTTTTTTTTTTATGCAACCATTGTTGGGTTTGGGGTCAGGACACACAAGCACCAATTTCAGATAATTTTGGTTTTGGTGGTTTTGGCTGGAGTTAATAAGAAGACGTTATGAAATGCTTAAAAATATATCATCTGCATGTTCCTCGGTTGACCGTCTGCAATCCAGTCAAATAAACACGCTCCCAAGCACATATTCCACTCCTCCTCTCTGTGTCCCTAACAGGCGTGTGGTTTCTTTCTTCCTGAGTCCAGTAACAAAATGTTCGTTTATTCAGAGAGCTCTGATGATGGAAATTTGGTATTTTGGGGAGTGGGGGAAGGATGAAAACCATAATGTCTCAATTCTAGTGAACTGGATAAATGGGTTTCCAAATTTGTCTTTTCCTCCTGGGTTCCCTTAAAACCACAATTCTCCAGAGATTTGAGAGGTTAACGAGTGTCTGGTCTATAAACAGGACAAAAAAAAACAGGCAGTTGGACTGGAATAGAAATTTTTTGCTTGAAGTAACTGAAACTTGGCTATTGTGAAAATGAAATGATATCTTGTCCTAGAAAGGTAACATTTACTGAAATTTCAAGAAATTTGAGTGCCTACTTAGAACATATATATGAAAGGTAGCATGCATTTTTTTTAGCTAACACTCCAGCATCTTCTAGAGTTTTTGGAAGGAAATTTCAGAATACTTTGTGGCATGGAGTTGTCTACCACTGTATCCATACTGCAGCAGGTATACAGCAATCTCTAATTGTTGCTGATGAGCTGTATCACCAGCACTGGTGGAAGAAGCGTTTAAATTCTTTAATGAATAGCTGTAACACCAAATAAAATTGTTCATTTCTTATACACTGAAGGTTAGATAATCTAATGTGTACTTCCCAATCCTTTAATTATATGCAAGTGGCCAAGTCTGTGTTGCCTTGTCTTTGTCCTTATAGAATTCCTGTATCTCAATTGAGCATTAGATAGGAAATATAGCTTTGGAGTGGAAAGAACTGAATTTTCCATCTAATCAATTGTGCAGCATTTTTAAGAAAACATTTTGTTCAGTAATGTCTTTAACTGGGACCCCAACCAAATTAGATAAAACTGAAAGATAGCCAAATGCCTTCTCATCAAATGGATTTTCTGAATCTGTTATTTACCAGGAACTGTTTATCATGAGACACTATGACACGTACACCCAGCCAGTGTAATCCTGACTCAAAAATCCAAAAGACCAAGTGAAATTCATTTGGTCTTAAATTACTTGAGAATTTCATATTCACATGCGATGGCTGAATTTTGAGATTAAGGTGGCTGAAGTTTTTTAGCCTGATATCTTTGTGGATCTCTCCATGATGAAAGAGAAAATGAAGCATCTTCTTTCAGCTGTCAGTAAAGAAAGTTCATGTTTCCCTAATTAATTATAAATTTGACTTCGGACAGTGTGTACAAAACCACTGAAGAAATCATCAGCTACAGAGATTCATTAGTGAGCTGTGTTTATTTTGCAAGCTTTCTGGGGAATCCAGAAGTTGATTCTTTCTGTCGTGTGATTCTGATAATGGACAGGAGTTTGGAGAAAAGTGGCAATGTTGTTATCAACATCCAGATCATGAGTTAGTGCAGGAAATGAGTCAAAGAAAAAAATTTGGACTTCTCCAAACCTTCTATCAGTAAACAAAATCAGTTAGATTGAGAGGTCAAGCAGTTGGCAATGCAAATGTGGAGAAGAAAAGTTCTTTATGTCTTAGGAGATCTTTTAAACTAGGGGAGTCCTGTGGTCTAGCAAAGGCCTCTGTCCAAGCTGTAGAAATGATAGTTGTGAAAGCTCAAGTAAAAAGAGGAAAAAATAAAAAGAAAGTAAAGACAGTAGTTTCACAGGACTACTCAGATGGAGTTTTAATTTTAAATATCCCAAAATTGTGAAATAATAGTAGTACGAGTGAATATTTTGGTAACACTGTTATAAGGTATTTTCTTTACTATTTTTTATTCCCTTTAACTCTCTCAATTTCCACAGCTTGAAATTTGATATGCATAATTAAAGGAAAGTCACAAAATGAATACTGCAAGCTATTCTTTCATAAACCTTAAAATATATAACCTCGCTGGCTCAAAAAAAAATCTAACTTCTTGACTATCAAAATAGGAATATGTTTTCTGGCATGAAAATATGTTGTATGCTTCTAGGGCAGTAAAATTTTGAAAAGATTAAACTTAAGGAAAAAATGTCCCAAATTAAATTTCAAGATATCCTTCCCAGTTTACTAGGCATCATCTGTTTTGAAGCAAACTGCACTAGTTACACGTTGTTACATGCTTTTCTGGGAATTTCAGGTGCTGAATTGTTGGGTAATTTCTCTTCCACTATGACTGCTGCTATAGCAGATCTCAGCCTTGCCTGTCAACAACTGGAGCCTACTTTCCTTATATCCCTTGGATAGCCCGGGTCAGCATATGAAGGCACGTACAAGTGTCAGATGCTCAACAGCAGCCTGGCTGAGATCTGTGGTTTTTTTGCTTGCCTGCATCTGCAGGTTTTATTCCAGAAAATAATCTGACTTATAAGACCTCTAGTTCCTCATTGTGTTCAGATCCATCTTTGGGAGTTACTCAGATCAAAATATTCCTTCTCTCTCCATTCCTCTTCCAATATTCATTAGACATTGATTACATCAGGAAGTTTTGGCCTTTCTGGTATTTGACTGTCCAGTTCTCTGTGCTGTCCAGCCTTAGAGGTGGTATTATTTCTTGAGTCCAACTAGGTACCATTGTCACCTGCTCAGGTGTCTCTGATGTCAGTGAGACAGCCATGTCTAGACTCCCAAGACCTGAGGACAGAACCCCCATGCCACCATGAGATGGTGTGAATTCGCTTTGCAGTTCAGTTTTTAAGAAATTTGTTAGCGTTGTTTGAAAGGGTAACTTTTTCTCTGTCAGTCATCAAATAGCTCAGTAATAAATTGTTCCATAGGGAACTATCATAGTTCCAGTTCTTGATAATTAAGCAAAAATGTGAGTCTAAGTTCATGCATGATTTGAATCACATTTGTACTGTCTGTTCTTCCAGTATCATGTAGAACTTTTACTAACAAACATGTAACACGTATGAACAAGTGTAAGGTTTAAATGACAGTCATACGTCATATAAATCTAAATGGAATAAATATATGCACGGTCTTCCTCTCTTTTGCCTTAGATTGTACACAGTGGTGGCTAGTCAGTAGTTTGGACCTCGAAAACCTCTGTCAGATTTTATGACAGCTGTCTATGCAGCGGAAAGCAGGGCATACTAAGAGATGTAACATTCTAGTAGACATTTTCATTTCCTTATGTTTTTACAGTATGTTATAGAAAATACAGTGTTCCGCAAGCATCTCTTACTTGATCAGTTGCAATTTTCACATAGTGTGTGCATGTGTTACAGACACAAGCAAAGGTTTGACTATGACATGTGCCTGGAGAAAAAGACAGCTGTGGTACTTGTCAATTCATAACTCCAGAGCTTTTCCCAACTTTCCTGAGTACCTGGGAGAAGTTCCAAAATGATGACCTTTTAGTGAAAATCTTTGCAACTTACAGAGAAAAGTTTCTTTGTTGGGGTTGTGTTTAATTCTAACGCTTTTTTAAGGAATTAAAAATTGCTAATTAAACATTCCTGGATGCTAATTAAACATTCTTCTACTTAAATAAAGTAAATGACATTCTACGAGTGATGAAAAGACAGCCCCCTTCATGTTCATGTTTTGTAATATGTATATGAAGTAATTCAACAGTTAAGAACAATTTTCAGATGTAGGCATTTGCAATGTTCCATAGAAAAAAAAATTAAATGTTAATTTAGTACTTTAATTTCTTTTTTCATTTAACATCACAGAAGTAGGATTGGAAAGAAATTCTAATCCATTGAACAATGGAGAAATATTTTATAGTACCAAAAATCAAGGTGTCGTATGAACTTGCAATATTATGAAATTGTCTTCTCATGTAAAAAAATACACTATTGGTTTTCAATCTCAGCAAGACAGTAGTGCACTTTGGCAATACACACAAGAAAAATGAGCTTCTAAGTACAGGTTAAGGTTTCTTCCATTTTCTCTGTTGAAATCATAAAGTGCAGCTTTATTCCAAAGAATATCAGGAAGAATTGCTAACAGATTACCAGAAAATGAACCCAAGAAGGTAGGAAAAACATCTGGACAGGCAAAAAGGAATGAACTCCAACCCTGACTACATCTTCTCAGAGGAGGTCCTATTCTCAGGAATATTAGTCCTACCCATCTCTCATTCTCTTACTAGTAGATCTGCTGGACTTTGCAAAAAAGTAGATTCTGCATTTACTAGAAGAAGACTCATCAAGACAAACTTCTGTATTTATAAAGCTGTAAGAGTGTTTAGTCTCTTTCGAATTCCAACTTTCCCAGTTGTCCATGCAGAAATCTGCTGTCTACTGCTTTTCAGACCTCTACATACAGATAGAGAATATAGTTGTTTGAATGCCCACTGAAGAAGTGCTTATTTACCTTGACATTTCTTCATTTTCTTCAATAGTCTTGCAAAGTTAGTCATGAGAAAAATGTGGTGACAGTCCTAGCTCCAGTTTTAACAGACTTTTTTTCTGATTAATATTTGCAAGTCATGAAATCTGTTGTGGCTCATGTGTGCAGTGTTGCATGTTGAAGCAACAACAAAAATAAGATACTTTGATTGGAAAATAGATTGTCTCAGGGATTTCTCATAGCTCCTATGTATTATTTGGTTATGTTATTGAAGAGGAGACAGGTTTTTCCTCCATCTGAAATATAACATACATTTTTGAATATTAGCATATATGGCCTTACTGATTGATTTGATATGGCAATTCTTATAGAGTCAACATCTGTCATTTCTAGGTAATCAATGTTTCTGACATTAAATACATTGTAACAGAATTGCCACTTTCTTTATTTGATCAGAAGAGAGCACTCCTTACAGAATACTTGTTGCTGTAACATTTACAGAAACTAAGCGTGAGAACAGACTTGACATTTAGAATGGATCAGTGTATCCCTTGTTAGACGCTTAGCCATCTGCTCTATTGATTTTCACTTTATAGTTTGGTTTACTGTACATTCATTATGTTCAGGTTTGACCTAGTCACTGCCTACACGTCTTTAAGAAACCTGAGCTGTTCAACTCTGTCTTCTTATATAATGTAAAAATACTGTGCAGTTTTGAAAGGACAGCTGGAAAAAAATCCTAAAATTAGCTATTTACAACTGGAATTAGGCAGCTTCCCAATTATCCTGATATTTCCTTCACTGCAAATTGAGATTTGTAATGAGAGAAAACCATTATGAAGCTCAAGTTTTTAAGAGAGGAAAGGGGACTCCTTACATCTTAACATTCCTCTGTGATCCATCAGGAATATTATTCTCCAGACAGTTTCTCCAAGCCTTTACTGTAGAAACATTAGGTGTCAGTGGAAGATGAAATCTGCTATTTGTACTCAGTTGCCTGCTTGGCCAAGAGGAGCATTGGTACCCTTTATGATATGCCAGAAACTTAAGTGCTGTGAAGACTGGACAGCTGAATGTGTGCCAACAACCTTAACCACTAGATGTTTTTCACAAGGATTTTTTTTCAAGATTAGTATCTGAGTTCAAACTCCTTTCCTAAAAACTGTCAGAGAGATTAATGTAACTGTTGACAACATAGTGTGGTTCCTGTGAGGAGGGCTCTCCTGAGAGTAGAAAACATTGAGGGCTAGATTTAAGCAAAACAAAGGGAGTACATTCAAGCAGAAAAACAGCTTCTCCTCATTTTGGTGTTTTATTTCTTGGGCTTGAGAAATGGCAGTAAATCTGCATTTTTCCTTCTTCTGTTTTTCTCTCTCTCTCAACTTTTTTTCTTTCTTTTTTTTTTTTGTTTTGTTTTCAACAACTGCTGTGTTGAAAATTGTTTCTCGCTTGTATCTTCGCTGTGATTCTCAAGAACAAAAATGTCCAGTCAGCTACAGTGCACTTCTACCTTCCTTGCTGATAAAGCTGGCCAATAGATGAGGAAAGGTGATGGGGTGATGCTGTGAGTCTAAAGATAAAATTTGGAATTCATATATATATAATTTTATATATGTTATATGCATATGTAAAAATACATGCACACACAGATTTTTAAATTCTGTTTCTATGGGAACAAATGCTTTAATATGACCTTTAAATTGTTTCATATAATTGACTTTGAAATAGTAACAAAATTAATTCAATTCTTTCTAATTCAGTGTTATCTTGCTTAGCAAGCTGCCTGGATTGCTCTAACCTCTACATTACTCTAGGTTTTTCTATGGAAACAAGCCTATTCTGACTTTTATGAGCACTTCACCTATTGATTTTTTCTCTCTGTCTTTGGATATGTCACAATTATTCTTATTGTGATGTGCACACATTAACTGACACTGAGGCATAGGCTAAAAGTTATTTATTCGTAAGTTGTGACTGACTGATAGAAGATTACAAAATACTAAAAGTCAGCATCAGTCTTTCAGCAACTGAATTTTGTTTGAGATATGCTCAGATCTGAATACAGGTGGCAGGCAAAAACTCCCTGGGTCTTGGAATCACTTAATCTTTTTTCTGGTGATTAGAATTCAGAATTCTCACCTAAAGACTTATGTGTATATCTTAGGGTTCTACTGCTATGACTTTTTTAGCTTACATTGTGCAGTTACTGCTTTATGCTTAGGTAATATGTCTTATTAAAAAGGCAAATGTGATATTTTCTGTAAATATCTAAATTTCTTTATTTATTCAGGATATTAAAGTAAAAAAGTTTCTTACAATTCTAACTCAGTAAAATGGCTGATGAAAAAAGATGAAAATCAATATGAATACATATCACATATGTCAGCAAAAACAATCTTAAATATATGTGCCCACTGACAGGCTTTAATCTAGATATTACCACATGACAAAACACTTAAAATTATTTTTCTTTTGAAAACCTAGATTAAAAAATGGTCCGAGATCATCTTTTTCTATTAAAGCTGAAATCATTATATGTATACATAGTTATACTGTATTTTTGGAGCTAAGGATGATATTTGTTTTCTGTAAGTAGGAATGTTCCAATTTGTTCATCCTTTTCTTGCTTATGCCAGTGAATTTAAATAAATTTTTCAGAATGTTACAATGTTTGTTCAAACAATGCTATCAATATAACACCAAGAATATAGTGGCAGGAAGCTTTTCTTTTCAAATACTCATGTCAATATTTTTGAATTAATGATTTTCTTATGATGTTACTATGTAAAAATCTACTTTTTACCTCTTTCTTTTCAGTATTGTGTTCTTATCAGTGGTATCAGTTTGGCATTCCATAAAGGCATGCAAATTGACTGAGTCATTCAGTTCTCCCTAAAATGCTATTAATGATTTTTTTTAAGTTTCTGTTACTGTACGTGAGTCAGGAAGTATCACTGAATAAGAAACCTTTTTAATTCTACATCAAGTTGATGCCGTACATATATTTACAGTGAAGATTTTAGGCTGATTGCCATTCTTTAAATGTGTTTAGTAGTATTATCCATGTTAGTTTACATAAGCTTTGACTGGTATGTGGAAAGAACAAATCTTAGCTAAAAGCCATCAATATTTCTATTTTCTGACCAAATAATGTGATGGATTTATGTCCTACCAGCCTGTGTTTTTTCTCTTTACTTTTCCACATTTCTTTTTTAAATGAAAAAATATTTTCTTTTTGGACAGTATTAGTCATGATTATTGAACTCTTAATTAAATTATGTTAATAGGTTATATAATAAACTGTTATTTAATTTAAAAGGTTAAGGTATTTAACAGGGATTTTAAAAATGTATAAATATGTTTGTTTCCTATTTTCAAGCCTATCATTAGATACTCAGACCTAGCATCATTACAGCTTCAGATCAGATGCAGTAAAACTGATCAGTGCATTTACTGGAAAAGATACTGAGAAGAACAGAAAATGTTTTTAATATATAAAGCAAAGCAGTTCCCTAAATTCTGTATGGATATATTGGGTTCACAGCAGAATCTTGTGTTTTCCAAGACGGGGATTTCCCCTGAGATTAACTTTGCTTGATGCATCTGGCTTCTCAGGGTGGGGAAGAGAAGGAAAAGGATGGGGTGATTACAGCACTTTCACGTTAAGTAAAATGAATAGTGGTTAGCGTCTTGCCAGATTGCTAGTCCTATCCAGCAGCTTATGTCTGCTTCAAAGGAAGCAACTCTTCAGTCCTGCCACAAATACATTAGGTATGATGAAAATCGAAAAGGGACATCAGAGAGTAAAATGAATGTGTGAGATTTGCAGAATTCTCTTCTAAACTTAGGTGAGATTCAACAGGATCCTCAGTTTCACTGCTGTGTAAAACAGTTCCTTACCAGTGTTGTGTCACCAGCAATTTTTGGCATACATTCAGCTCTGGAAAAGAGGGAAGGCAAGAGAAGTGGACTTAATGGATGGTTATGCAGGCATGCCCCTTCTGCTGTTCTTTTTGGTTGAATGACGGGATTGAAAATGAGCAAAGGTACGTCGTACAACTGCTGTGATATATCAGTATAGCGATGATGACAGGACTGGTGTCAGGAAGGACAGCTCAGAGGAATAGGGGTGTTTCAAGGGAATTGCTTATGGTTTCAGGCCTCTCATTAATAGTGCAGTTACTTACAACTGTCACTGTTTTGCTAAAATCTCGTGTGAATTTAGAAGTCTTGAGTCATGCTGTTGATTTATATGTGAAGAAGAAATCCTTTTACAGTAGTCTTTCCCTCGTTAGCCTCACAAAGGCAGTTACAGAAATCTATTGTTTTTGCTCACTTTGGAAGCTTCACAGCTGTATTGTCAGCCCTGGGTCTCTTTCCAATAGTCAGTGCAGTGACCCACTATGGTTACATGGAAACATAGTCCCTGTTGGCTTTAAAAAACACAAAAGTGGTAATTTGCAACAGCTGAAGTGAAATGTTAAAGCCCTTGGCATCCTGTATGAGCTGCTAAGTGGTAAGACTGTCTGTTAGTATTGGCAAGGGCCTTTAGACCGGCTAGGTTGTTACTAATGAAAAGTGCCTATACAAAATCAACATTCCTGTCTAATTCCTTTGTTTGGGGCGGGAAGCCCAGAGTAACACAAAAGAGGTGTCAGAAGCGCGGTAGCTCCCAGTAAGAGAGGTTGCCAGGTTCTCACAGATATAAGCTGTTCTTCCTTTTCCTTCTAGGGCTGCTTGGGTAATACTATCTACAGCTATTTGTCATATTCTTTCTCTTCTCACTTTCTATCCTCCTTCAAGAAATGTATAGATTCTAGGTTGCAAAGCACTTCATTTTAAGAGAAGGAAGTGCAGAGCGTTATGATCAATGTAAGTTATTAGAACTGATTAGGGTCCTTCCATATTGTTACCTGCCATCTCTATAGGTGAACTGCTGCTGCTCTTGGACATTACTGCTACACATTTTTGAAACACTTTTTGAAAATATCACACCTGCGAATACTGGCACGTAAAATATCTTGGAACAGAAATTTTGAGCAGCTAAAGCTGTCCACACATTTTGTAGACACTCTGTGTAGTGTTCTGAAACATATTTGTACCAGTTTTCAGAGAAAAGTAGGAATATGCACAAGTTTTGGTAAGGATTTTGAGTGTGTTCAAGAAATAGACAAGGTGGAAAATTGTTTCTCTTCCCTGGGCTTGGGTTTTTTCCCTTTCATTTCCCTTTTGTTTAAATTGGACCCACTAATCATAATGTATTTATACTGGGCATTATCTGATGTGGTCTGGCTTCATAGTTCACATATTACTTTTTCAGTGGTCTTTTTTTCCTTCTTCCATGTATATGTATTTTTGTTTTAGGGACAACACAAGCATGCTTTGCCCTTCTACATAGTGTGTACAACATTATGCACTATTGCATTATGTGCAATACATATTGATGTACCTCAAACTAATTATTATTACATGATCCACAAGTGCATGCATACATGCATACTGTGGAAGTATATGTCTTCTTTTTTTGCCTTGTGGTACTCTTAGGAGAACATGCTATCCATTTCTGTTACTCCTCATATTTGCGATATGGTGTGTATATATATGGTATATATAGTGCTGCTATTGCCAGCTTCATCTCACTTTCCTCTCCTAGTGGAACTGAACTCTGAAATCTGCTATGATTTTTCTCTTTTTGTCTCCTAAAATTACTTTCCTGCAGTTAGACAACTTGCAAGCCTTGAATTTCAACCCATATGCCTTATTTGGCAGATACAGTTTAACAGAAGTTGTTATATGTTGTCCTAAATGGGACAGTCATCACGCGTCTCAATCTCTCCAAAGATGTGGAAACACTGGTTGAAGATCTTGCACTTGGCAGTTTCTGTCTGTTCAACTCACAGACTGCTGAAGTTCTCCTGTCATTCAGGAACTCATGCTAGTTATGGAGTCTGTTCCAGTACTTAGGAAGAGGCCATTTTTGGATCATTACATGAGAAACAGAGACATCACATAACCCTAATACTTCAATATACCCAGCTTAAGCAGCGAGGCAGAGGTTTTGCCATCACAAGTAAACTCTGTGCTTTGGTTCTTATACAATTTCAGAGCATCAAGGCAGCAATGTGCAACACTGATTATTTTTGCACTATCATTTACTATATATTTCACTCTGTAAAATAAGATTTTTAACTGAGGCCATGACTCCTGGAGCACTGGATTGATCTATACTGCTAGTTATTTTTCTGGAGTCAGCTTTGTTCTTCTCTCGTGTCCAACAAAATATATAGTCCTATTACACAGTACTTCCCAGTTCCCTTTCTTTTTATTCTCTGTATCTTTAGTACTGCATGTATGTTTATGTGCAGTTCACACCACATCATGGAAACAAGCTGTGCATTACCTTCAGGTAGTTACTCTTCAATCATTTACAATGTCTTTTTTAATTCTACTCTTCAAGATTTAATCCTTCTTTTTTATTGCCATCTTCTTTGGCAAGTAATAATGGAGACCGAAAAAAGTACCACAGACTTCTCCTGCTTTGGATGAGTTACACAGGTGCTCTAAACACTCTTCTTGATCAAGGTTTTCTTGTAACTGCCATTGTAGACATGTACAGGGATGTTTTCTCCTTCAGCATTTGCCCCATTGTGTATCCTTCAAAACTCATTAAGTCCAAGTATTATCTCCTCTGTATAAAATATATGGTCACTCACAACAGGAGAAATTATCCATGCTTTTCTTGTTCAGAAACTTACTTAAATAACTGATCAACAGAAGGAACTAAAATATATCTACCATGCTCTGCTGAGCTATGCTGCACTATGCTTATTCGCAAATTAATTTACTGTTATTTTTCAGAGAAAGGAAAAATAGTGATTCATTAATAAATAGTGTCCTTTTGGAGAGTAGGCTTGTGATTTTGTCATAACATCTTTGCTTCTGGCTTCAGCAGTGCAGTAACACAGCCAACACTGCAGAAACCCACCTTTCATATCTTGGTGAGAGTCTTTTGGCCGCAGATATCTTATCATAGACTCCAACAGTGACAAATCTGAAGTCCCCAGTGATGGGCTGGCTACAGTAGAACTTTCTATTCTTCACATTTTGTTCCAGTTATAGCTGAAGACAGGAAGCAAGGCAACTTTATGGAAGGATTTCAGTAAGATTTTAACTTGTGAAAGAAGTATCTGTTACTCAACCAGCATATATTTTAGAATTGAAGATTACCAAAACCTCATACTTTTAAAATGTGAAAAAATCTTAACATTTGTAGATGGACTGCTTCCAAATGTTAGTGAAGAATTTTCTCTATCCATAACTCAATTACAGTTTGTATCCAGGATGAATCTTAAGGCTGTATTGAGGCAGGTGGCAGTCTTGATTTCCCAGGTTTCACAAAATGAGGGAATTTTCTTCCTAGGAAGATGTTTATTTGGATTTTAAATGGATTATCATTAGATTATTTTTATATATTTCCATGATAAGGAAGAAGATAGTTCACAAGGATAAGTGCTTGTGTGTTTGCATAATGTAGTAATTTCACCATTTCCTTAAGTTAAGAAGACTTCTAATGCTATGTTCTTCCCTTCTGGTCTATGAAAGGACAAGGGCAAAATATGCTATTGCTACTTAAAAGATTGCATAAAGATGGCCTTTCGATACCTGAGTGATTGGATAGTCCCAGTGTATTTTTAGCTGGCAGAAGCCACAGTTTATTTCATTATCAAACTGATAACTAGTCTTTTCCAAGACTTAACTATAGAAATCCATGTTAATTCCAATTCAAAGGGTAAAATTAGACCACTAGGACCATTTTGAGTCTAGTTCAAGACACAGTTACAAAATAGTCTTCCAGGGTATCTCAGGTTTAATTGAACTTAAACTCCTTGGTGAAAACAGAGATCCTATTTCATGCACTTTTGTAACATTTCATGTCAGATTACACATTACTTGAATGCATTGATGTATGCTCTTAACATATTTCACTTGGATATCCTACCACTTATTCCTTTCCCTAAGAGATGGGAAAAGCCCCCAGATTTTTAATCCTTCCTTTCCTTTAAGACTTTAAGCAATGCCTGTTTAAATATTGGGGATGGAGTCTGCATACAAAGCAACTTTAGGAAAAAAATTTATTGTGCTTGAATTCAGCACTTCTATAGTATCTGCTGGGTTTTTCATTTTCTTTGTGCTGTTGTCAATGAGCATTAAAGGCTGGGCCATCTCCTGTATCCCAGTTCCATTTTTACCGTGGAATCTAGCAAGTGTGCAACTCGGGAGCAGAGGAGAGCAAGGGAGGGTCATGGAAATACATAGGTAGGCAGTGCATCTTGAAAAGCAATTACTGTAGAAGTTTCTTTTTCTTCCGGAATAGTGGTCTAGATAAGCTTCATGAAAGAAGGCTGCCACAGTCCATCATTGTGCAATTTTATCAAAATATAAGATTATAAAATTGCGCTCAGAGTCACATTCTAAAGTCTTTGTGAAGCAACTCTGGTTCTGCTCTAGTCCACTACTTCAAAGGGTCAGTCCTTTTGACTTTCGGGAATTATCTATTTTATCAGCGTATGACAAATCTAGCAGTAAAGCTTTTCTTTTACCTGTGTGTCTGTGTTATCATGGCCTCATTATCTGGAGGAAGCATATTTGTTTTATGTTCACATTGAAAAGTTTCATATATGTTCCCTTCTAGAACTCCTATTTAGAGCCTAGTGGGTAGAAAATGTTCGAGTGATAGGAAACTTCTGAAATAACATAGTAGGTAAAGGTAATTATATTTAACATAGTTCTTTCTTCAAAGGTTAGTGCTTATTACAATAATGTGATTTTAAAAAGGAAAACAGCAGTAGCACAGATTAAAGTTAAGCAAAAGCTTGCCATGTTACAGTTTAGAGCTAAAATATTGAGAAAACATGAGGGTTTGTTAAAAAAAATACTGGTTTGCTTTTATTTACTTTTTCTTTATTAGTATTTTCTTTTAAACTGTGTTTTATACTAGAAAATATCAAGTACTGATCAATTAATCATGAAACAAAGAGCTAGAAATGAAATAATTATTTAAAATCTGTTGAAACTATCCTGAACTTTGGAATTCTGGTACTATCTGGTTAATACAACAATTTGCTACACCTTCCAGGCATTGATGTCATTTTGTAGGAGCAGGTGGGTAGATTTATTATGCTACTATTAGGAACACAAGTAAACTATTGGGCCTTTTTAAGTGTGTTTGTCTGAGAAAAAGTTCCTAAGTAAACTCTCCTTGCTAGATAGGTTATCAGTAGTTTATAGACTAAATTTTAAAATAGTTAAGTATTCATTGGCATTTGTTTTCAAGTTTTGCATATTACTTTAGGAAAAATAATTGCTTAATTCTGCTTCCTTCATTTAAACCAGCACTCATTTTACATGCAACTGTCCAGTGAACTCTTCCCAGCTCTGTTGATTGAACTGGAAGGATAGGCTTCCTATCCAGGAATAATAATCTTTTGGGATTTGATAATTCCCTTGGGGAATTGATGTCTTTCGTGTAGTGCAGATCAACAAGTAAGTGTTTTTCATGCCCGATACTGTTAGCATTCTGTGCTGAATTTTTGGGGAACTCACTTTTTATCTTTTTAAATAGTCTCTGGTTAAGCTAATTGTAGTCTGGAAGTAATGTTGAAAGTCTTCATGAGTGTTTCGGGAGGATTCAAAAAGCATAAAACTATGCTCTGCAACTCTTATCTTTGAAATGAAAAAAAAATTCTCCATTTTCTTTTTAATACTTGGGAAAGTATGACTCTGAGAGCTCCTCTGACTGCAAAGCCTAGCAAATACCATTGTCTTTGCTAGCAGATGAACACTAGTCCTTCCTACTTACGGGCAGTGGTGCCAGAGGTCTTGCACTGGCCTGACACAAAGTGTTGCATGTCTGCTGAAACACTCTAGTTGGAAGTGGCAGCCCTGAGACTGCCAGATATGTCAGTATGCTTGGTGATGTATTTCAAGTCTGGGAAACTGGAATTAAGGAATAAGGATCTTTCCTTAAACTCAAATGCATAATTCGCATTATGAAGGTTGCAAATTTAGGTTTCTTCCAAATCAATCATCTTTTTCCTTATTCTTTAAGGAAACAGTGGAAAATTTCAGTCCTAAGTAAAACAGGACAGAAGACAAAGGTGTAAAACTGACACAAAGTCCAGTGCAGAGGCAAAAACATGTTTACTGCTTCCACTGTCGCTGAGGTGGCTAAAAAGGCCTTGTGATAACTTAAGTATATGCATTAAACATCTGATCTTAAATTATCTAAACCAATCTGCAGGACAAGGAATACATAAATATTGCTTAGACCTGTTCCCTTCTGGTGGATGTGCTAAGCTGCTGCGCTCTGAGACATTCAAACCTACTTATTAAGGCAGCCTCTTTTGCAGTCTTTTGACTAAGCCACTAAAGCAGAGGAAAGAGTTTTATTTTCTTAATAATATTCAGATAAGGAGGTTCTCCTATACAAGAAGGACCACCGTTTGTTCTGTATAACTTTTTTCTAAGCTACACTGTTTGTATAAAGCTATCAAACTGTATGTTTTCTGAGAAGCAATACAGTTTTCTTCAATGGTCCTTGAATATAGATGAGACATCTAATCTTCCAGCTGTGAAGATGCACTCGATCAAAGAATAAATTTTCAGGGAATATTGGTACCTTGTATATCTAAGATTCAGACTGCCCTGATGGACATTTCATAATTCCCAGGGAGTTATTGATGAAAGCCTTCCTTAAAGACTTACCTGAATGATAGAAAACTCTGTTGCGTTAATGCTTGCTTTTTTTGACCCCTTAACCTGGAAATGGCAAGTTGCAAAACTGCATTGCTGTGTTTCCTATTTTTTCCTCGCCTGCTGGTGAATGTGTGAGCAAACGAGCAAACCTGAATCCCTGCTTCCTTCCCACCAACTCCGCCTACTCTGCTTCTTTGGAACTGCACACTAGTCTTTATTTACAAACAACTCCCGCTTATCTATGCTGCGTAACCTGGAAAGACTGGGATGTGTCATACACCGAGGGCAAACACATCTGCCTTGCTGTGCCACCTTTTCCCTTCACTTTACTAAATGCTTCTTCCTTCTCTTGCATCACTTCATCTTTCTTTCCTTTGTGTGAAGATATTTTGCCTGGAGTTGCACCTTGGGAGGGAGAAACACCTTTTGATTGGCATAGAACTTGGTTGATTAAAAGTCTTCAAACAAGTCTTCTTCACCTGGTCTCCCGTCATTTTCCAGGACAATCTACGTAAAAAGGATGATCGGATTGAAGAATTGGAAGAGGCACTCAGAGAAAGTGTTCAGATAACTGCAGAGCGGGAAATGGTGCTAGCACAAGAGGAGTCAGCCAGGATCAATGCTGAGAAACAGGTCTGCAATCTTATAAAGTCACTGGTAATCCTCAAAGGAAAGTAACCTGACAGTAAAGTAGTATTCTCTCTGCTTTACTGCAAAACACAGCTGGTTTTGTTTGATGAACCTAAAGCTCTGTTCAAACATTGAGTAACAGAGCCCATAAAGCCAGCAAAGCTTTCATGACAGTATGTTTTTTCCAAGTAACATTTTTGTGCATATAAAAAACAAATTTATGGTATCCTGTGCTTTAAAATACAATTTTATATAAGAATTCCTCTGACCTGTCTTGTCCATCAGTTCACCATCTATTTTCCTGTGTAAAAGCATACACACACATTGTGCTGTTCATTGCACATATTTGCAGCAGATGATTTTTATTAACATACTTTTTAGAAGTCCTGTTCATGGACCACAATCTCATTGTGCTTGCAATTTCAAAGCTACTGGACAGAGGCACAAATCCTCTGGCCTAAGCTTACATACAAAAATACATGCTTGTCTGTTGAAGCCATGGATTTAAGATTTTGCACGTGGATTTAGTCCATATCACTGATCAGAAATGCAGAAAAATCATATATGCGTCCGATTTTGACTCCCGTAAGTAATCATCAAGAAAGAATACCGTATGTGGTGAGTAAACATCCCTGAGGTTTGGTAACACATTTGAAGTAGAAGCAGCTGAACTTGACATTCTTACTAAATGCTTTTCTGACCTTCTTCTGTGTTTTTCCACAGTTACAGTGTTCCTTAAGTATGTTCCTTAAGTATGACCTTAATTAGCAAATAGGAGCTTTTGGTCAGCCAAGTCACAATGACATTTGCTCATTCCATTTGTTATTTCAGTGAAAGAAGTTCTGGATAACTTCAGTTTGAAACCTCTTGCACAGTTTTTTCGAAATGTGTTCTTATATTATATCTTCTTTTTAGTTAATAATCTAGGCTTTCAAGAAAGTCACAGTTTCTAAAACAAGCTAAACGGTTTGCTGGTAGATCTATTTAAAGTATAGTTCTACTTGTTGTACCCTAACGTTCTAAACGTTATGGAATGGATTTAGCAGTATATATCTTCTTTCCAACTCTTCTATAGGCTTAAAAAAAGTATAAGAAGGAATGTTAAATAGGCAGCAAATACTGCATCAAAACATATATCTCCTTGTAAGAAAAACATTTATCTCACAGAGGAGCCTATTTCCTGCTAAGCTTGAAAAGTAACCAAAATATCCTGTGATGGTATTTTCATTTCTTTATTGCAAGACGGAGAGCACAGAGAAACCCACAGGACACACTCTTTTACGGTAGCTATGGTAGAAATATAGAACAAGATGCAGGTGGTTCAATTAATTTTTTGAAGGATGGTTTTGAAGAAGGGTGCCATTTGTTAATTTTCTAGGTATTAATGGCTCTAAAGTTATGGAACTAACCACAAAGGTGAACATTTGAAAATTTATGCATGCCTAATGTAGGCTACTGTGAGGGATTGATCACAGTGAGCCAGTCACTGAGCGGCTCATCTCAGACATGAGAAGTGCATTGAAGGCATCCTGCAAAGGGTAATGTCTTGTATTTGATTCACTAGCCAAACCAAGTGCACTAGAATTAACATGAACTATACTACAGAAAAGGAGATTACTGCACAAATGAGCATAACTGGCACAAAAAGGACTTTTTCAAAGACTCATATAAGAATGTATTCCTACCAAACCACTGTAGCTCTATAGTGCTATAGGAAATAGCTTATACTGTATTAGAAGAAATTCCACAGATTTTTAATTATAACCTTTATACAAGGACAAGGGGCCTGAGAAGACATAGAGATTAACAAAAATATGAAAGTTCTGTCCTAAATGAAAAAAGAAACAGAGTAGTAAGGAAGACTTCAGTCACAAGATGGGAGGGATGCCTTTTTAGCCAGTAGAGCATAAACTAGCCGTGGATGTCCATCAATCAGGAGCTGTTGGTAATAGGTATATTAGAAGAAAAGATGAGTCTGGATTAGTAAAATAGGGGACTGTTATCATACAAATGTAGTTTTATTTGCACGAGAGGCCCTAAAGCTAAAATATGGCAGAAGGCCCCAAAGCTAAAAGGCCCTAAAGCTAAAGGAATGATACTTATGAAAGCATGTACATTTTTTCAGAAGACTGAGAAAAGCAATCTGAATGACATGTTGCATTTAGCCTCAAAAAAAGTTGGTGTGTCCCACTTTGTCCAACAGGATTTTGCTTCAATATCAGTTAACTACAGTCAGGTAGTAGGAGAGGAGGGGACTTCTTTTCCAAATGCTTTCTTTGTGTCATTTTCCATGGAGATTTTGTGAAGAATTATGACAGAGTTTACAAATGCAGAGGTTTTTTTGTTTTTTTTTTTTTCAATAGGGAACACTTGGCAAATCCTGTGATCTTTTACAAGCTATGATAATAGGTTGGGGTCATTCTTAGACCAAGTATCAATGTTGTGTGTGGATTTTAAATTTTAGTGTTTTCCAAACTGAATTTGCTTTTAATTGCATGCTTTTTCTTTCTTCTCTTTTGTTTATCTTGTTTTCTTTCATTCTACCACATCACTGCCTGTCTGAAGCTGTTAAGTGAATCAGTGCATGAGTTCAACCATTTGGGCTTTAAGTGGTTCAAGGTATGAGGACATCTCGTGTGTGCATTCCTGCCCCAATCTTAAATGTTGTTTTTGTAGCCTGTGTTGTGCAGTCCTACCCTCAATCATCTCATTAGGTTTGGTTTTCTATTTTACAGGCTTGAAAATCAAATTATTATGTCCATGAAGCTATTCAGCATTTCATGGTTCTCTTATTTCTATTTCAGATTATGATCTTCCTCTCTGATTTTCAGTGTTTGAAAATATTCTGGCAACCTCTATTACCTGTGACAGTGTGTTAACTGTGTTAACACACAATCAATCCGTACATGGCAAATTTCTCCATCGGATAAAAACTTTTTGTTTATTTCAAGGTCTTGGACTCATTCTTTTTTTCCCTAAATAAATAAATAAATAAACGTATTTCTTGCTAGGAGCAACTCATCCTTTTGTTTACCTTATTGTTCTGAGTAACAGAAACCCCACCATAAAAGAGCAGATGAGGGAGAATTATATAGATATAAAGTCTTGGAAGTTCTTAAGCAAATTCTTTATTTCCAGCATGTTCAGTTGGTTTTACTGGCCTACTTGTGGAATCCTGTATTTAAATATTATTGTAAATTCCTTAAGGCTATGGAGTTATGTACTACGGTGGTTGAGGCCATCAGTTCAACCCATTAGGTTAAAAATCTAGAAGAAAGAAAGTATACAGAAACTCTGTATAATCTTTTCTAGAAAGAAATTATACAGAGGGTAGAGTACTCTTTTGAGTACTCTCGGTAAGGGTCAAGGTAGGATTTCTAGGGTAAGCACTTCTAACATGCAGATCTTTCTTGTCCATTAGAGATGACAAAGACAAATGTGGATAAAGGCATCTTTTCTGGATTAATCAAGTCTGAGTTTACTTAATTAAAGCTATCCTAACAATGCTCAGAAAAAAAAAGCTTGAATTTTCCCCTGATCACTAATGCAATGGTAATTTTACTTTCCTAGGAAAAAAAACTCCTGGAGATCTTTGAAAAGAGGCCCTGTCTTGATGAAAAGCTTTCTTTTCACTGTTCTGTGGCATCTTTCCTCTTGCAGTAAGAAGCAGGAGTTGTCTCATATATCAACATAAGCACGATCAGAACCCCTCACAGAACAATATTGGAAATGTGTTTCACAGAGTTTGGAAGGGACCTCTAGAGACCATCTACTCCAACCCCCGTGCTCAAGCAGAGACACCTAGAGCACATGGCACAAGGTCACATCCAGGCGGGTTTTGAAGATCTCCAAATCACTCTTTACCGTAATCCTACTCCCGCTCAGCAGATATTCAGGGGAATACATGGCATCACTTACAGTTTGACTTTGTGTGCCTTCTACATATCAAAATACTGCTTAAGACAAATGTTACGAATACCTAAAATAATTCATAAATAATTAAAACAAGAAAAATCAAGGAGCAGTATTTTGGAGTGGGCCTACAGGCTTTGTTTCCTTTCTGAAATAAACTGATGGAATTCCATAAACTGATGGAATGAGTGAGTTGAATCAAGAAAAATACAACAAGAGAGAATAAACAGGGAGAAGGCACCAGAATGGGGCCCTGCTCGCAGGGAAACCCATGTTTAGAGAGGCCCTTAAGACAGACATATGGATGGTATTGGCAGAAATGACCTTGCTACAAAGTAGGGACAGCAACAGCTCTCAAATTCTGCAGAAGATATCCTAAACAAGGACTATGTTTTCTTTCTGATTAATAACTCACAGTAACTCTACCTCTTTTCAGTAATATTGCACAAAAATATTGAAAAAGATTTGGGAAAATGTCAAGCAAATTAAGCACATCCCTTTCTAACCTCTAAGATTTTCCATAATCTATGAGAATGTGATAATTTTGTCCCTCCTGACTCCTTTTTGACCTCTATTTTCCCTCAGGCCTACTGTCCCTGTTTATCCCACATCTAGTGCCCCTTTTTACCCTCAGGCCTACTCTCTTTGTCTACTCTCAGGCCTTCTCCCCCTGTTTACCCCCACGTCTAGTGCCCCATCTTACCCTCAGACCTATTCCCTGTGTTTACCCTCAGGCCTTCTGCGTCTCTTTCTCAATATATATTCGGGGAAATACATGGCAAGATCACTTATAGTTTCACTTTGTGTGCCTTCTGCACATCAAAATACTGCTCGAGACAACTGTTGTGAATACCTAAAACAATTCAAATGTAATTAATAAAGAAAAATTAAGCACCAGCACCTTAGGTGGGCCTACACCCTTTGTTTCTTACATTTGCTTCTCGATGAAGCATTTCATGAAAAGAAGCGACAAAGTGATGTTTCTATGATAAAATAAGGTCCTTTTTATGGAACAAGTTCAGGTGTGATTTAATGAACATATATACTGAACGATGGTTTCTGTGTTACTATTCACACTAGGACTGTCCTCGCTCTTCATGAAGTGTGGAAACAATCCCTGTCTCAGGATGCTTATATTTCTTGGTGATAGAGGGAACCAGCGCAGGCAACTTGCAATAGATGACTAACTTGCAGATAGCTGGAATGAGGTGAAATTTATGATTTATTGTGTGTTCTTATTTTTCCATCTGTTAAATGGAATTTAGGTAATAATAGGTGAAATACTATGAAGCATTATCAAAGTAAATAAGTCTACTTAAATGAAATTGTTAATTTAACAAGATTTTTAAAAAAAGAAAGATAAAAGAAAAAAAGCATTTAGCCTGTTAATTAAAATACAAGGAAGTTATTCTAGGATAGCCTTTAAAACGATGTTTGTTCCCAGGGACACCAAGGATGAATATTCAGAATTAATCAGGGTTTTCATAATTCGGAGTATAGTTTTATTGAGACTATCAGGAATGAAGACTTGTCCATACACTAGTAATAGGAAGCTGAAGACAAATACTTGTATTCAAAAGATCAACATTTATTGTTACAAAGCTCTTTTTCCTTATACTTCAGCTGTACTACAATCACAGAACTCTTAGGTCTGCCCATTCTGTAATTATTTTTGAAGGATTTTTTTCTTGTGGACCAATTCACTGCTCTGGCTCACAGTCCCACATAGAACTGTAAGAGCACATCAGAGAAGACATTGAACAGGGGTGCAAAACTCAAAAATGGAGACAGAATGTCTCTATTACTACCAAAAATATTTTTACCAAAAGCTGTTATCCTGGACTTTACAGAATGCTTGTGTACTGCCTAATGTTAACATACACTGTCTTGTTTTGTTTCCTTCAGAAGTGGTAGGTCACCTCTGGTTTACAATAAAGTAGTTCTATTCTCTAACATATATCAACTTCTGCTTGAATTCATTTCCCTCCTCTACCATGTGAGCTAACATCTAACTCCTTGTCCTAAAACATGTTGACAAACCAAAATGTGAAACACTGGTCATTTCCTGAGCTGTCCTTCCTTCCTTAGAAAGTTATCTGAACTGAAATTTCTGAGTAACAGTCTGAATTTGATGTCTTCCATCAACTTTATTTGAAGTTTTGGTTCTTAGTGGGAAATTTTAAAACAGAGCTTAAGTATATAAACCTAAACCTATAAATATAAACCTATATTTTAAAGATAAAATCTATTTTTTTCTTCATTGACTATACCTTTATATCCTACAGATGGCAGCTTTCTCTGTCTTGCCATTTGAGAAGAAATAAAATACTGACCTCTCTTAATAATAAAATACTGTTTAAATTTTCTTATACTGATTCTTTCTTCCTATATCTTAAGCAATTTTAGAAGAATTTAATATTCTTTTAGATTCAGTTGTATAAGTAAAATATATTGATAACAAGATTCATTATAATTTTCTATCATCTGTTCCTTCTTCAGAATTCGTATCCATTTGTTAAGAAAAAAAGATGTGAAATGAGTTACCAGGTGAACCAGAACCTCTTGCGAGTTCTCGTGTTTTACCCTATCTCCTCCTCCCCAGGATTTCCCTGTTACAAGTACAAGTTCTGCAGAGGTTTTAAGCAAAAAAACATCCAGCCTCCAAGAGTTCAGTCCTTCCTGTCTTACCTAGAAGTCACTATACAGAAATTATAGACAACCTTTGGATGGTACCTGCCTTCAGGCCACTTTTCTGGCCCGGTTGTATTTTCTTCATACATGTTGTTATTTACTACCTTTTATTTTTGTAAGGAGAGAAAATACATTTACAACAAAATTATTATAAACCAGGCCTTATTCTTCCACAGTGACTTTGATCAAGTATCTGTAAAGAATAGAAAACAAATGTAAACACATTTCCCTTTTGATGAACATTCTCTAACTGAAATATATGTGAAGTATTTTTAAATGTGTTAACTGATGGGATTATTCCCTAGCACAAATTCTTACACATTAGGTTGGTTCCAACAGGTCCATGTAAAAAGTTGTTCATGAACCAATTACCTACAGCTGTTTTCTAAGGTATCAGAGACTCTACACTCTAGAAATGTCAGAATCCTGACTCATCTGTAGCAGATGCTGCATTCTTTGTTTTTAATGAGTGGGTTTGGCTGTTCTTGTATTATCTCTTGCTGAGAAGTTAGATAAACCAAGCGACTGGAGATCAGGGCAGTAATCCAAGCTACGGCTTGGAGGTAAAGCTGCTGGAGCCTGATTGCTTCCCACTGATTTTTTTCTAAGCAGTCTGCATTCTCTTGGGCTAAATCGTTCTTGAATGTTTTCTGTATCACTCCTTTCTATAAAAGTCTGCCCAGCTTTATCTGTTTTTGCACAAGTCCTATGTACATTTAATTCATACTAAGTAAAGAATTGCTGCTAAAAATTTAGATTTTGATTTATTTTAGTAAAAGAAATTACAGATATAAACTGTTCATAAAAAACTGTTTTCACTCAGGTTAACAACTCAGGTTGTTAACCTTGAATACAATCTTGCCATTGTTTTCCAAGATCCAAAAATTTTACATGCTTTTATCCTGTCCTTTTCCTTTATTTTTTGAAGTATTTTAACTAAAGAAACTGTGCACTGTGTCTTCATTGGTTAGTGCTATTGGTCATTTTTAGGAACACTGTTTCTCCCCAGAGTATTTCAATTGCTTATGTAGACCTTTCATTTGAATGTATTCAGATTTATATTGAGACACATTCCATACAGGGGAAGGGAGATTCAGTATGTCAAGGGTAACATGTAATTCCTTCTGTATTCAGTAGTATAGCTTTGAAGAGGCAACAAAGTAGAATATTTATTCTTTTCCATCCTACATATGTTCAGATCTAGTTGGTCTCTTAGGGATTTTTTTGCCTTCAGTTCAGAACGAATAGAAAAGCTCTTAAAAATCATATTCCAACAAAATTTTCGGAGACCTTTTTCTAGGAGAGAAAAACTTCATAGAAGAAAAACTTCTAAAGAATCCATAAGATTTGAAATTTACTTAAATCTTTGCGCTTGTTTAAGATTGCATGAGTGAGCAAAATTTTGTGACTTTTAGGAGATGTCTTGACCCTGAGGTAAGAATCAGCTTAAGTTTAAAATATGCATTGAGCATTTCTCCATTTAAATCACCTTTTGCATTTGAAAAAATGAGGAATACTGAAAATTGCCATACAAAAATTCAATGTCACTGCTAATCTTCAGCTTATTTTATTTATTTGGGTTATTATCCTCTTTTTTTTTTAATTAATAAATAAGGATTTCAAATTAACATTTTCATGATGGTCAAGCCCTCTAAAGAAAGCCCCATTTTGGTACTTCTCTGTGTTTTGTATTATTTTTTCAAGCACCTACCTCTAGATTGTATTTGAATTGAAGAAGGTCGAAGTGGCTTCCAGGCTGGTTTAGTTACTGAAGGATAAGGTCATGCACATTCGGTTACTTTGGAAATGCTTGGAATTGTAAAGATCCAAGCCAATACTCTAGCATTTGCTTAAAGCTAATCTTGTGCTTTGTCCATTTGGAATTTCTTTTCCATTTTCCAACTGGGAACTTAGAAGTAATTATTATACCATTAAATATGTATTTACATGAAAAGTTTATCAGACCTGTGCATTAGATTCATGAGAAAAATATGCATTTCTTTTTCTGACATAATTGTTATTTTTCTTCACATCCATGGAGTGAAAGGAAATTGTATTTCTTCCCAGATGATTCTCTTGTCCAGAAAAGTATGGAAAAGTGACAAATTTCAGTTTTGTTTTATATTGAGAACTTCTTTCTGAAACATTTTTTACTCACACAAAAGCATCCAGATTACCGTTGTTTGATATTGATAATTCTTAAAACCTTTAACTAAATTTCATCTTGAGTTCAGCTGGCTCAATATAGTGATATTACATGTTTGTTTTCTGTTAACTCCAGTGCTAAAGGTTGGTTTCCACAAATTTAGTACAAGAGGAAACTTTACTGAGCTTCCCAATGAGGCTGTGCTTCTTCAGTTAAGCTTAGCCACAAGTTCAATCTTCTCCTACATGTATGTACTTTATCGTGACTACACTATAATTGTGTTTGTGAACCTTAGTGTCTTTTGGGAAGAAAAGTGTTAAAGGTGCTTATGGAATTAATATGATATTTTTCAATATTTTTCAATGGTTTTAGTGAGTTATTTTGTTTCTTTATCATTTATATCTTTAGAGATTCAGTTTATACTATATATATTGTTAGTCTATACTGTATAGCACAGCGCTAAATATTTACTTTGAATATCCTTAGGTTCTGTCTAAACGTTAGTATACCATGGTGGTGTATCCTATTTAACCTGAAACTGCCTAAAATACAGCAAAATGAAGGTCGGTGTATTCTAGAGAATGCTTGTGAAAAGCTGCTTAAATCCTTGGGCAATTAGGCTGAACTGAAAGGCTTCCTGTGACCTAACTGAACCACTACCTTAGCAGCCATCCCAGAGTACAGTAAGAAAGGTCAAAAGTTATTTGGAAGATGCCCTGTTGCAACTGGACTATCATGAGTCAACTGAGGCTTTAAAATTTTGTTTGGATGTAACAAATCATGCTAAATGTGCTTAGTCCTTGTTTTTCTGCCTTTTGTTAAGTATCCTAACATGTAGGGCTTGCTGCCATGTTCCCAAAAGGCTAGAAAGGTTCAATCCTAGCCATGTAAGATATACACGGGACAGTTTCCTCAGACTATAGGTTCATGTAAAATCAGACAGGTCAGCTTGCTTCTGTGTGTTCACAAGGGTTAAAAATCATAATGGAAATACTTCTTTTGATAACTGTTCCAGCTGAGAGAAATTAAAAAATACATTTTTAACTTAACTATATAGTCTTCAGATACCAGAACTACACCAGCTTTCTATTCTCAGTAGAAATCAGATACTCAGTTTTTCACTTCTTTTCCCCTGGCCTGACTCTTTTTTTTTGTGTGTGTGTGTGTGTTAAGGAGAAACAGTTACTACTTCCTTCTCAAAAGTTCTTGTCCTGGCAGCAGGCTGTTGCTTATTTATATGGTTTATGACTCTTATTTAGGAGATACAGCTGCCACAGCTACCTTCAAACAACCTAACTGGACTTAGCTGCCAGTTCTTCCGTCCTGAAGTGTGTCAGCTCAGGAAGATTTCTGAGAGTTTTTTCTTTTTCAAGTATCTGTGAGTTTTGATTATTCCAGCTTTATACAAGGGTATAAAATATAACTCAGTGCTCTTGAAAATGAGCAAAGAACACTCTTGGTGATACTCAAACAAGGTATTCTTAGACAAAGGCTTCTGTATTCCTGGTTCTGTGGGTTCCATAGGAAAACGTAACATCAGATATCATCTGGTCAGTCTACTATTAACGCTCTTTGTTGCCTCGAGCCATCAGTGGAAACAGCAGGAAGCAATACAGAGCATTAACTCTTCCTCATTATCAGATACTCTTTCATAATGAAAGTTTTGTTGAGGGCCAGCTCATAGATAAGAGAGAGAGTCAGAGTTTCTTATTTCCAAGTATCTCATTTTCACAATGATAAGAAAATTTTCCCTCAACTACAGTATCCTGCAGCTTTTTAGACCACAGTCTTTTGTTCACTTTGTTTATCTTCTTTCTACTTCTTCTCTTTCTCCAATTAGTAAATAAAAGAGTGGGAGAGTGGCTCCAGTTCTGTTAAGACACAAAAACAATGTATTTTATCTGGAGTGTTGAAGGTACAGAATCCTAGCAACCTGAAAACCAAGGACACAAAGACTTAAGAAAGACACAGACTAATTGTAGAAACAGCCACTTCATCGCTAAAATAGCTTTTATACTACAGATAACCAGAAGATCCTGCTTTGTCTCTGAAGGAGTGATAACTTACCAGACATTTTCACATCTTTGACATTAGCTCCCTCTGTATTGTAAGTAAAACAGAAAACCTTCATAAACAGAGTCTGCCCCAGTCCTCTGATGCTGTACACAGTTGACACTGGCCAAAGTGGTGTTGGAAATTTGGTACCCTTTCAAGGATGGAGGTGAAATTTTTTACCGGTATATTATTTTGAGCAGTGTTTTTACCGTTGTACTCTAGTGAATTTTGTCTGGCTGGCTGGGAGAAGCAGAATGTATGTGCTGTTGACAGCATCAGCTGATAAATGTGATATATAGAAAAATCTTAATTGTTGCACAACATTCTGCAGTGTTTATTTCCCAGTTTCTTTTGATAAGGTCTTCAACTAAGTAATTCCAACTTCCAAAAAAAGCATTTTTCACTTGTGTGCAAAGGACCTTAGGGCAGCATTAATTAACAGCAACCACAAGAACAAGTGAAATAGTTTTATGTGGAGATATATATAGGATAGAGAGGAAACCTCTCTTTAGGTGCTGAACATCTATTCACTTTAAGATATTTCAATAGTGCCTACAGTTGCAGAATAAAAATGAAGGTAAGGGATCTTAACACCTTTGTTTTTTAACCTGCCTCACAAGGATTAGTGGTGGTCATGTTGTCATAACTGAGAACCTAGTTACCATAAGCCCTTCCTCTGCCCACCTATACACATATGCATACTCATACATTAGCACTGAATTATGGGGCTTGATGGAGAGCCAAAGCTCCTGTCTCTCTGATAGAAGCAGAGCTTTTACCTTTCTGCTACCAGGGTGGCTGAGTTTTCAACTGTTCTTTTAGCTGATGACTTTCCTTACCTTGCAGACTATAAATTGAATTTTAAATTTACTTAAAAAACAAGTAAATTTTCTTGTTACTGCTTAGTTATTTCCCAATTTTTTGTCTGGTATTTTTAGCTCTCATGAAGCTATACTTAATGGCCTTCTTAATATGTTTAAAAATTGAAAAAGTTGTTCCCATATTTCAGAATAGCCAAGTATTAAATTGTGTCTTGGATGTAGTCTTTAAGAGTATCTAAAGCCATCCTACTGCTTTAACAAAAATGGGGTTGTGATGAAACCGTAAGTCATTTCCTTCTTATTTTGTGTAAGGTTTATTAGCTTGTGATTTAAGTAAACCATCTGGTCCTGCTGGCAATCCAAGTTATGTCAGACTCAATGCTTTCTCCCTGTAATATGTTACTTGGGGCAGTTAAATTACATACTTAAGTCCCAAGTCTGGCCTGTGCTTTTTCCGTGTCTTAACATCTGTTCTGGGAAAATTTTCTAGGACTCAACAAACTAGCTTACGTGGAGCCAGAACTCTCGTCTTTGTCTTTCTTCTCGTGTCTCTTTCTTTCTCTTCTTTCTGCCTGTTCTAGCAGTCTAATCAGTCCAACTCAGAAAAAAATTATGCAGGAATTTGCAGTCCTTTTATCATTTCAGTAGTGTACACAATGAAATAAAAATCATTTAAAAACTTAAGATCTGAAAGAAGGAGGAGGGAATCTTCTGGGTGAATGGCACATTAACAGATTTATTAATTCCTTTGTCCTCATAACATTCTTACTTCTGACTTAGATTTTCAAGTTCTTTTGATTTGGTCACTATACTTGTTTTGATCAAAAATACAGACTTCTAGTGCATTTTGTGTCTTATATACTGTGATGTCAATATATTGTTGACATAAAGAAGGTCTATGTTCAAAAAGAAATAATTTTAAATATACAGTCTGGTGAGATGCTTGTGAAACTAAGATCTCTTGTATTGCTTTATACAATGCTAGTGAAGAGAGACCTATATTGTACTTGTGTCTTTACTCTTATAATTCCATCTTTCCATATTCTTTCTGGAACTTGTGAGATTAATTATGAATGTAAACAGCTATTCCATAATCCATCATGTCTGTATTTAAGAAAAGGATTGAATTTCTTTCATTAAATCCAGAACAAAAATGTGTCTGTTTTTAGGCATGTAAATAGACATAAACCTCAAAGATTTCCATATGTCACTGCATCTGAAGAACTCTATCTCCAGTAGAAGAGTATGCATATTTCTTAATATAATATTCACATTTCTTTGCCGTGCCGTTTCAGGCTTGTAATTGTAGACTGATGTACAGTCTTGTTTTGCTTGACCAGAAAATTATTCAAATGCATGATCAAAGGGAAAAAAAAAAAGAGAAAAGAAGAGTAAAACCTACCTTGGGCCATCTGGACAACTGAAACCACAGGTCAATCAGTAAGAAAATGAGTAACTGAGAGAAATGCAGTCTCTTCTGCAAAGAGAGATTTGTTAATCTACAGGTGGGGAAAAGTCCTTTCATCTAACATTAACAGAGAACCTAGCTTTTATGGTGTAGTAGGCAAAGTCAGAATACTGGCTAGCTGTAATAAATATTACTTAAGCCAGTTTACATATACATTTGAACTATAGATGCATTCATGCCCTGTCATTTGAGACTGGAAAAATTTCTTTTGCAGCCTCTGAGGAAACCAAGTGTTTAACTTTTTCCTCTACGCTTCCAGCCCATCGCATATTAAAGTGGATTGCATGGGTCACCATTTCAGTTACTCTCAACTACTCTGTTCAGATGGTTCTCTGCCACTGCAGATGTTTTTCAAGTGCAGAGTTTTGCTCCTTACATTGCCATATTAATGACTTTATCCATGTCCCATTTATATTTGCATATGTGTAGTGAATTGCATTGTGTTACTTGCATGCCTTTGTTGCTTGAATGAAGTCCATGTGTACAAAATTACTCTGCTCCTCTAAAAAGGCATGAACATAAAATTAAGCTCCACAAATGTCCTCTTGAGAGGGCTATAAAACCCTTTTTCAGTTTGTTATGAAGTAGAAAAGTTCACTTCAAATGATTTATCATCACAGAGTAAGAACTTTATACTAAGAAGCAAAAGGAATATGCCACCACATTGTAATCTGAACACACGGCGAAGAATTTGGCACTCCTGAGACTGCTTTAGTTAGCCAGGCTGGATGGATTGAACTTGGATACAGGAGTCTCTAGGCATTGCTTTAAAGCACAATTACTAAGCACATTAATTGATGTGGCCTTCTTCCTGACATGAAATATCTGCCCTGTCTCAGAAATCTTCAGTAGTGTATTAGCTGTCTTCTCATACAAACTGGAATTTTGAGCTTGCCTGTCTTGATCATCAGGAACTCTTACAGAGATTGCTAAGGTCTGCAACCTCTTTTATATTTTGTCCATTCATCCCGTTTCCCAATTCCATTAAGTCTTTCTTGGAGTCCTTGACTTCACATCCAGTGAAGCCACCAGAAACTCAGAAACACCAGGTACTTAGAGATAGAGTGGTATTTGTATGTCTACTCAACTGTCTGTTTCTTGATGATGACAGTTATGTCAGAGTTTGTAGAAAACAGAGAAAGTCTCCTGAAAAAGGCTTATTTTTTTGCATTAGGTGGTTTCTTTTATGTCTTCACTGGCTGTTGTTGACATGGTAATTAAAGCCTTTTGTTCTGCTGTGTTGGTTATCTGTCTAACTTGTCTTCATGATAGCAATGCACTGGTCTTTATAAGGAGATGTAATACCATGGAGAAAATTTCTCTTGATGTTTCCCTTTTCAGCTGCAGATACTGTAGTTACCCATATCAAGACTCTTCCAGATCTGATCTCTGGTGTTCTCAGCCATGTGTCACATAGTTTGTTCAACTCTAGTCCCATAGAACTCTCTTCACTAATGGAAACTTTTTTCTAATTCATATTCTTTCTTAAAGATATGCTCTGAATCCTGGTCAGGCAGATCAGGCCCTAAAACCCATGAAAAAGTAGTCTTCTCTTAAATTACTTGCAGATCCATCCTCCTCAGAATACCTACTTTTCAGAAGACCTTTCAGCCCTGTCTACAGAGAACCTGAATCCTGCCTAAGTGATGACAGGTAACTTGTCCTCATCATGCTGCATAAACACTTCAGGGAGGAGTTTGGACTCAGGTGATATCCAGCAACACTTCTTTTGTGATTATGCCTTTTTCAACTTCGTCCAACTTCCTAGCAGGGAGCATGAGATTCTGTATCTTCTGGAGTTACAAGTAACCCACTCTAAGTTCTGGCTTTATCAAAGTTTTATGCACTAACTCCTATAGGTTCCATTAGAAATCAGGTGAGAGTGCAGAGTCTTTTTCAGGAATGCATTGCTGATATTATGATTGAGGTCCCCTCTTGATCTCTTGCCTCTGGTTCTCTTCCAAGACTTATGATAAAGCTAAAATAGTGCAAGATCCTGCTGATACTAATTTATCTGCATGTCTGAGATAATTATGGTTCCAGATGCATCTTTGGTTGTCTATAACAGGTCATTAGAACTCTCCTCCACATCTTAGACCAATTGTTTCAGAAATCGGGAACATTACATTTCATGTAATACTTGCTTATTATTTCTCTTCTCTGTAAGCTCTTCCTCTCCTCCAGGGAAAACTATTCTACAGCGTATCATGAAAAAATTCAAGTACACCTTTGCATATGCAGTAAATATTCTAATTGATAGACTCAACCAATGTGTGCATGTTATCTATGTCCAGTGTCTTTGCTCACTTGTCAGCAATGTCCTGTATTTTTCTATACATGGTTCAAACTTTCTTAAGAGTCAAAGTGTATCCTCCTGTTAACAGCCTGTTTCTGGTTGGAATAGGAACTGCCAACTCCCGATCCACAATATGAAGTCCATTTGGTGGCCAGTTACTAGTTTTATCTTCAGCAGTCAACAATGGAGCTCATACTGCTTCATGTCTTTCTTTAACAATGATCTGTTTGATGAGACAGAATGCAGCTCCACAATTTTGAAGATGAGAGCAAAATGGGGGGAGTGGCCAAAATGCTGTAAAGCAGGAGTGCTATTCAGAGGCAGAGATGTTGTAAGCTGGAGCACGTGACATACAAGAAGAGGCAGAGAGAATGTTCAGACCGAAGAAGAGGAGACTCGGGAAGATGGTATTGAGGTCTTCAAGAACCCAATTCTTCTCGGAAGTTGTTGGTGAAAGGACAGGAAGCCTTAGGTACCAATTGCAACCTAGAAAGTTCTGATAAGGCATAAAGGGATAAAAAATCGCACTGTAGTCAAGTATTAGAGCAGGTGCTGCTCCACAGGGCAAGACTCTGAGCAGCCTGCTCTAAGTTGATCTTGCTTTGAGCAGGAAGTGGATGAAATGACCTGCAGAGATCCCTCCAAACTACATTACTGTATTATTCTAATTTAATTCTGCTGATTCTGATGAATTCTCTGTTTCAGGTACCGATTTCTTTCTACTTTTCTCTTCCAGAGAGTGACTTTCTTGGTGGACGTTGCTCTGCTAGGAGGATGGGGAGAATTCATATCCTTGTGACTGATCTCCCTTAGATATTTTAAGAATACAATTTCCCCTTAGGCAGATGGGTTATAAGGAAGTATCAAAGTTCCTTCTCTGCTGAATCAGACTTCTGTTGTCTTTCCTGAATGTCACATTCATGTGGTTAAACCTGGTATTTAGATCACTGATGGCAGAGGAACCATTTTCCTATCTTTGTAAATATAACCCTTCTAAAAGTTGTGTAATTTGTTAGTGTGTATTGTTGGAAGGTCTAAGGAATCTATTATTTTTGTGTGGTGATTGTCACAATGAGTGGTGGCTACATCCTCATCTGCAGTCCAGTGATTGATGTTAGGACCGAGGGATGCTTCAGGTTCATACATCTGCTGTATGGCTGTTTCAAGTTTTATCCATACTTGCCTCAAAAATTGTTCTGCCTCTGAAGTTTTTTAAGAGCTAATTTAAGCACTCCAGTATTTGCTGGATGATTTTCTCAATGTTTGAGTGAAAAGTACTTCACCAACTAATTCACTGATTGGGGTAATTGCGAGGTCTGTGATAAGAGATACTGAAGTGATGGAAGAAACACTCTGCCTCCTTTTTTACCAGCGGACTGGGGAGAAAAGAGGAGCAAGCATGCACTGTTTAGGCCACTGGAAACACGACTAATGGGACACAGACTTACCTACAATTAAAATGTATACGTCAACAGCATGTCTCAAAAAATGGTTCTTGGCAAATAATATTTTCTTTATTATATAATTAGCCACTCTCAGGGTGAAACAAGAATATTTTTAAGGTTAATTTTGAATAGGTAAATTAGATGTGCCTTGTAAGCAAGTTGCTTCTAGGGAGTATTCCTCTATCATTTCTTCCAGGATAGCTTACTAGAACATATGCAGACAAGTCTGCGCTAAGATTGATATGTTGCGTGAATAAAATGTTTAAAGTTTAATTGAAGTGCTTTCAAAGGAATGTCTGTGACTTGATGAATCTGAAACCTGAAGTCTTCATAATAAACACGGTCTTCAGTATTTCAGTGAATTTTGTCTTTAATCAATAGTACTTTGCATAGGGAGAATGGAAGGTAACAATAGTTCAGTGAACTAAGTTGTTGGCACAGTTTAAAAGCCACTTGCATTCCATCCATCCCTGGTATATGATTAGATGAATTTTCTGTTATCCTTCAAAAATACAGAATAAAACCCTAGAATTAAAATAATTGCCAAATGGAACAATTAGAAAAAGATTAACTGGCTGCAGTGATCAGTACTCCAACAAATATAATCCTTTACTGCAAAGTTAGATCTTGCCACCTAGGCTAACATCCTTGGTCTAGATATCAGCCAGTAGCATCAGCATGTGGTGTTAACAGCCCACAGTTGTTAGGCTTCAGATCTGCATGAAGTGCTCGTGTTCGTATGGCAAATTTTGATTATGACTGGGAATGGAATGATGGATGTCAAAAACCTTTCCAACTTCATTATGGAAAAGCTTGTTGCTCCACATTCTGTTTTATCTTGGCAAGTGACAGATTGACACAAACTGTTTCGATTGTTGCACTTGGCTGGAGACATGTTTAGTTGAGGTTGTTTTTTGTAATAAGCAGAGGGTTTTGCAGCTGACATGTCCTTTTTTTTTTCCTCAGCTAAAAGGGAAATGTTTATATAGATCATTTTGATCCATCCAACGGAAGTAAAAGCTGATATACTAGTATGGCTTTATTTCCCCTGTGAGTTGCTGTTTTTCTAGAAATACTTGTCTATTCCCTTCCTAGTTGTGTTTTTGCTTTTCACTGGTAATACCATTCTTCTTTACACTCTTCTATGATGTATTTCTCTGTTTAATTCTATGGATTTTTCCTTTATTTGGAAAACTGACAGAGTTTTTGGTCTTGTTTTGCCCACAGAGTAACTATCAAGACCAAAAAAGCTCAATTGTTTTAGATATACTTGCCGATTTGGACTATGGGACATTGAAATTCCCTATTAGTCACTTGATTGCTGAACACTTTGAATAGTTTTGATAATTGCATATTTTTAATTTTCTTGGTTTGTTGGCTATAGGAAGAATTCCTATACATTTGAGTGAAAGTAGATACACATTCAATAGTAAGCACTGTACAGAGTCTATGCGACATTTTATAATCATATTAATTCTGTTTGCAATATTTCTGGCTCTACAAATGCTTGAGGGTGGAAAAACATTTTTGTCATCCATGTGTATACTGAGCTCTACTTTTAGGAGTGTATAATTCATTAAAGCAAGTAGTGGTATCCATACTTGGTATCTTCCAGCACCTGTAGAGTAAATGACATACATAACTCTCCTTGTAAACACATGTAACTATGAATATTGCTTAGTATAATTTGAACTTAATGTAATTACTGAACTTTCAGTAATTCACTTTCAGAATGGAGCACAAGTTTATGGTTAGGCAGGGACATAAATGCAGTAAAGTGTTGTAAAGTGTTGTAATGTCAACTATGCTCAGTCATAAAGTCTAGGTTTTTCTATTTAAGAACACTTGGTTTGCTTGAAAGAGAAAATCTTTATGGTAGAAGTTTGTGAAAGTAAGTAGTCTGTGTGCTAATTAACATTATTATAAAGTTATGCAAAGAGTATCCAGAGGTATTTTTTTGCTAGATAGAGTTATACTTGAACATTGTATTTTTAGCATATTAATTAAAGTGGTAAATTCTAACCAACATAGAACTCTCTGCTGCTGCAGATTAAAATACGACTAGGTACATCTGTCTAATAACTATGCTAGAATTTACAGTCATGTGAATTCCAAACTTTCCCATTTGATACTAAGATATGAGCATGGTTCTTTCCCACCTGTCTGTCATCAGTATCTCCTTGAACATCTTTTATATAAATTTCAACTAAATCACAAAATGTATCTCTAAGCATTGTTCGACAGATTTTTTGAAGGAGATAGACTTATTTACATCTTTTTAGGGACCAAATCTTGTCCCTTTTTGAGAGGATGCTTGTAACTTCATTTTCAATGCACACAATATATAATTTTCTAGAGATTGTTTACAGACAAGGTCTTTTATAATTTCTGGATATCACAAAATATTTTACAGATTTATTCCAGCATTTCTAGCACTTTGCTGATCTAGTTTTAGATATATAAACATCTGTTTATCCTGATAGTAGTTTTTTTAAAATAGAAATGATCTAAAAGTTGAAGCTTTGTAATTGTAATAAATTTTATATTATAAGAGTAAGTTTCTAGTGACAAGATCAAGTTAACAGACTATAATATTGTTCCATTCAAGCCTAGACAACTCTACACAGCAGTAGATGGTTCTTCTAGTCCACAAAAGCATCATGCGGTGCACTTGCATTGGTAACCTTTGGAATCGTGAATTACTGTTGATCACATTATACTTTTTTTTCTCTACTCTTGCCTGCCCCAAAAATGTTTTTAGGTAGAAGAGCTGATGATGGCCATGGAGAAGGTTAAGCAGGAGCTGGAGTCAATGAAGGCAAAACTGTCCTCCACACAACAGTCGTTGGCTGAGAAAGAAACCCACTTGACCAACCTGCGAGCAGAGAGAAGGAAACATTTGGAAGAGGTTCTAGAGATGAAGTGAGTATTTGCTTCCATCATTTATGACTGTATTTTCTTGATATTCCCTGTTCCTTGATGATGTAAAGAAAATCACTGTATGAATATTTCTTGCTTTGTCTTTCCGTCTGTTGTCTTGTAGCAGATTTGTATTATTTTCACAATAGCACCTTAAAAGTTTTTAAATAACTCTGGAGACCGCATTATTTTTTGTTTTATGGAAACACCATCTTACCTCGAGCATCTTATAATCTACTTTGAGTTAAGGCACAATTAAGTAAGTGTAACAAATGGTAAAAGGAAGGGGAGGGAAAGATGAGCACAATGCCAGATAACTGTAATTCCTGAAATCAGACTGTAGATGTCTGCTTGACCTGCTAAAGTATTTTTAAAACTCATGTGAATGATTAGCAGGAAACAAGTATCTGCTTCTCTATCAATCAGACTTATCTTGTCATCTTTGTATAAGGAGACCTAAGTAAAACCAAGCTTTAAGATGGTGGGAAAAGTGAGGAATTAGATTTCTAAGGCTTAAATACTTCCTAATTTCTGACTGTGCATTATAGATAAATAGTTACCCTTAGTTTAGGGAGACACGAATCCATTTAGTGCAATGATGGATAGTGCTGCCAGCAGTTCATTAGAAACACTTTCAGTTGTTTAGCCAGCCCTGAAGAGAAGGAACATTTATATTGGCAGGGCCAGCACTGGTTCCTCCACTGTGGTTTTGTGAGCCATTATTTATTTATTTAACTTTTCTACATTACCTCTTTACTTTTTTTTTCTTAATGGAAGGGTAGAAAAACAGCTGTTACAAAATGGAAAGAGAGGTGGCTTAGATCTTGAAACTAAGTTAGGAGTGCTGTGTAACATGGGCCAAGCCTCCCTAGCTTCATATTCAGCTACTACAGTGTGATCTAGGCCTGGCATAAAGACATTGGAAGACTGCAGTACTTAAAAACCACACTTTTTATTTTTAATAAAAGTTTTTATTGAGCTATAAATTTGACTGCCTTGAGAGCTAGGGCACTGGGGGATGGGAAGAATAACTCTTAAGGTGATGTGGGACTCCAGAGGAACTGGAGATCTATCCATATCCAATCACTTGGCAGCCCTTTCTTCAGCCAAACTGCTCTGCCAAACCTTCTCATTAAAATATACACGTATTGTATAGTATATCCTGAAATGTATTTGGAGTTGTGTAGCTCCAGAACCTTTAATACAACTACTCATGTCTTTTAAATGATGACCTCTCTTAGCTTACTAAGTTATTGTTGGAAAGTTATTGTGCTGAAAATTTAGTATCAGGAACTACATAAACTGCTAGATCCATTGTACCTCAGAAGGAAGAAGAACATTGGACAGAACAGTAATGCTGTCAGCACATGGACAGAAGGATGGAAAAAGCATTACATTTGTGTACTTAACTAGCTGAGCATGTTTTAGACATAGCTGATCTGTCTTAAAATTCTATGAAGCTGCCAAAGGCATCCAAACTTCAAAAACTCACCCTGACCATGAAGATCTGTTGCAAAAAGGTCTCTGCTGATGACTACCAGGCAGTTAAATGTCTTAACATAAATATGCAGAAACTCCAGTCTATTCTTTGCTACTCTACCTTCCCAGTCCATGCTTTTTGAAAAGCAGTCTTCTCTGTTCTGCAGTTTTGTAGAGATTTCTAATGGCATTAAAGCTTTTTCTACTATTTCAACTCAAACATAACAGTAATTGAATGAGCAATCAATTTTGCGAAACAATTCTGACGGTATCCTTAAGTGAAAGCAATAGTATGGATATCATTCAGAGATTCAGGGAGGCAGTCTTACGCCCTGTATTTTAAGTTATGTTTCACTGAGAAAAGCTAAAGGTGCTGAGCTGCAGCAATGGGTGAATTCTACAGTTGAAGGAGGTGTAGTTTTGAGAACATGGCACTAGAGTCAGCAAGTCGGTTGGAGGGAAGTGAGAGAAGCATGCAAGAAAAGTCATTTAGGAAATGCTGCTTTGAGAGATTCTAGGTATGGATGGAAACAAGTTTTAAGTCAGTAAGAGAACCCCAGAAAGCTACCCCTATTTGACACTATGTTAGCGATAATATATATTTAAAATACTGCTGCTTAGAGTAGAACTTCCGTTTACTGTTGACTCTTATAACCCAGAGAAGATCATTTAATGCCCTTTAGGGATTCCTGTGTCACTAGAAAGAATACGAGAAATGTAAACTATTCTAAAGAATACATTTTGGTCCTTAAAATATACTGTGTATTTTGAACTCCTGTTGCTTTAAATCTAATATTTTTGTTTTCTTAAAAAAAAAAGCCAACACCCACTTTTGTTCTAAATAATTCTGAGAAAGGCAGATAATGTTCTCTACATTTATATCACCAAACGTGATCTTCTGTAAAAAAAAAACAGCCTTAGTGAACAGCAAGGATTTTTGTTTTGTTTTCTTTGAGAAGTTCTAATGTTTCCATCATTCACAGCAAATCTTTTAAATTAGGCAGGAATAAAGTGCTGTCTACAGAGAAATCTCTGTTCTTTGTCCCATAAAAACCTGCTTAGGCTGAGCTGAGTTATAAACTGTTGAAAATCACCAGTTTTCCTTTCCCTCTTTTTCCTCCTGGTGTTGTCAGCAAATTTTGGCAGTGTGTGAAAATAACTGAGCACAAACATTCTAATCTAGGGCTGAGTTCAGGCAATTGCCAAATCTGTAGCAGTGGACACTATACTTACAGAGAAGGGGAACAGACACTATCTGCTTGTAGAGAAGGAATTCTTTTCTCCTTTTCTTTTCTTTTTGATTAGACAGGCCCTTTGGTCAAAAGGACCAAAAGGTTCTCGCTAGTCCATGCTGCATGGTCAAAAAGCCCAAATGGGGGCATTTCTCAATCTATTCTTCCATGCTGGAAAGCTAGTGTGCCGTTCATCTTTTCTGCACTGATCTTTTCCTTGTGGGTTGACAGTGTTGCTAGTTCTGTCATTAAAGTTATGCAAACTTGTGTAGTGTCATTGGCGCTTCTGAGTCAAATCCTTCATCCTTGTGGAATACAACAGAAAGATTACTAGTTGTTCAAGGACAAATTAATAACATTTTTATTAAAAAGTAAACAAAGACATTATAGACAAAATAATTGTTTCAAAACCAAGCTCTCAAAAATGTCTTTTGATAGTCATGTATCTTTACTTGAATGGTCTTTTGAATATTTATCAGTAGTCTTTAATTGCATGAATACATCCCATTTTTCCAGAGAATGTTGTTTCATTTGATAAAGAGTATAAACAGTGATTGGAGATGAACCAAGGCTATAGTGCAGTTATATTTTTGTATCATATTTTTTTTATTCATCAAGGAGTAGAAAGGCACGCTGAGAGCAAGATGAGGGCTACTATTAAAAAATAAGATACAAACCTAGGTAGTGCAATACAAGAAAACTGTTCATCCTACTACTCATGCTTGATTTACAAGTAACTTAAAATATTTGGTAGACGATGGATAAGTCTGCATTTTACATGTCTGCATGTCTACACTTTCTGGCAATACAATGAGAAACATGTAGCACCATCTATGTACACTCGCAACTGCAAATTAAGTCAGTGGAAGCCAAGGTTATTTATCTTCTGAAAAGTTCATCCTCCCAGCAATAAAGCAGTATTGTCCAGAGAGTTGAGTATGAGGTTGAGATTGAAAATAGTCCAAAATAAACTGATTAATTGGCATATAGTTTATTTGCCAGAAAAATAATTTTGGTTGATCTGAACTGTTGTGTGAAGTCATTTCAGATGCAGCAAACAGTTTTGCCAAGTGAAAATATTTCATACTACATGCATGCATGATGAACAGAACCAGCAACAACAAAAAATGCTGTCAATATCCCTCCAGTAGTACCTTGTCTGTATTCACATTAGAAAATGTGTTTATGAAAATTAAAGAAATCTTTGTTTGAGTCATTACAGAAATGGTGTTTTACGCCCACAATTTAGCAAGTGGTCTCCAGAGAAGAGTGATTCCTAGCTACAAATGAAGTATGTGTAGAGAAACACTCATCTTTCTAGCTTGAAGTCTGTTCACGCTTGTCTTCTGTACTATGAAGTACTCGTATCCTAACGTCGCATCTGTAACGTGTAGTTTTCTGCACTCAGCAAAAACACCACTCCAACATCCTCAAGTGGACTCTAATTTATATGTGCTCTTTGGTATCAGGTCATCAGGTAGTCACAGTAGTGGTACCAACACACCTCCTGTAATTACTTTGTGTGATTTTAAATAAGCTAAAATCCCACAGGGGGCACTCCATGTCTGCACAACTTGCTGCCTGGGTCAAAGCTGAGTACGTACCTTTGCATCAAACCTTTTCCCACCTGCAGTCTTCAGGGTATTTTTTTTTTAAATCTTTTTTCAGAGGGAAGACACACAGTGAAAATGGCCACAAATGATATCCTGCTTGTTCTTTTGAACTTTCAAGCTTAAAATGTGTAATTATGTATGCTTATTTTAACTATGTGTATTGTCACCCTGTTAAATGTTGCAGTAGCCTGAAAAGTGAAAAGTTATCCCCTTCCAAATACTAGAAGATGCACAAGTTAAAGATTATATCATTAGAAATAAACTGAATTTGGAATTGCTGTTAATTTCAAAATGAATCACACAGAATCCAACAGGAAAGGGAAAATTCTGTGTGTGCATATATTATGTATCTTCTAAAACTGAGAGTCGTTGAAAGACCCAAAGTTGTATTTTGCATTTTGTTCCACAGTTGTCCTTGCTATGATGAAACATCAGGCTTTCCAAAAATGTAATTGTACATACTTGTTATCTTCAAATTTGATCATTTTTGCTATTATTTAATTCATCTGAAAGTTTGAGGTAAAACATCATCTCTTTCATGTGTTATCTCTTTTGGCAAGTACAGATAGAAGCCTGTTAACCTTTCTCTTCTCAGGCCTTGTCAAAGAGCCTAAGAAAGTCAGAGTAGTGTGAGTCTCTTAGGTCAAACAATTATTAAATTTGAATTTCAACATTTCATAGCAGGAGCAAACTGCAAAGCAGTGGAACCTTTAGTGAAGCCTTTGAAAATCAGGTGTCTCATCCAAGCATACGCAGAAAGGGATAGTTGTGGTTTACTATGTTTCTTTAGCTACCAGGAGGTTATGCATATCTTTTGCAAGTGGTTTGTTTGTACTGTTCACCTTCCATAGAAAACTTTCTGTCTGTGGCTTCCCTAGATGCTAAAATCTTGGCTCTATGCATCCCTTTCTGTCTTATGATCAAACCTCGTTACCCCCATTTTATCTTAAACTCTGTGCTTCTCAGGAGCAGTCTTGGAGAGAGAAAGTTCTGTGCTATCTTAATGAGCCATGACAGACCTGGAAGCAAGACCAACTGCTGAAGGGTGCACCAGGTGGTGAGCAAGGGGGTTGTTCCCCTCAGTAATTGCTCAGACCATTAATGCTTTTGGGAGGGCTTGCGAGAAGGAGGTGCAGCCGTTGGCTTCCTGAGAGTTTAATTACGCTGTGCTTTTATTTCCGTGCCTTTCCATGGAGAGGTTTTTTTTCTTCTATGTGTATTTTCCGGGGACTGGAAACATAAGTGATCCCTTCAGTAGTTCTTGGAACGTAATTTCTAGACAGTACAATGAAATCAAACCTCTTTCAAGTCGAAATGTGAAAAATACAACTTATAGCCTCAGTGTTGAGAATACACGGTTGGGTCATATTTTTCTTTTCTATTAATAGATTACAATATTCTTGCAGAATTACTAGGAAAAATTCGAATCAGTAGAAAAGTTTTTGTATACGTACGCAGAGCACTAACCTATAAAATCGTCTAGGCTTACACAGTCCTAGCGCTGGTGAAAGGATATTCTTGTCTTTTTTCCCTTGGCTATGAATTAGTGCAAGTGAAGTTAGGTTAGGTGCAATACAAAGTAATTTTCTGGAACCCGTTAGTGCTCTTTGCTGTCTGAGAGCTTTGCTTTGGGAGATGTTTCCTTTACCATAACCTGCATATTATGCAGCTCACCTACCTAGAAGTACAAGAATAATGCATTTTTCTAGATAAAATTGCTCAGCTTACCTAACATTAAACTGGTGATGGGAGAGAAATAACTTTATTCTGCCTAACGTATAAAACAGTTTGCTTGTAAGATAGCTCTGAGAGTGCTAGTACTTTCTCCTAGTCATTTCTGCATTCCTTTTCCAGTACAAATCACTTTTCTTTATTCTCACATGCACTTTAATTAAAAACATTCAGTTTTGTTTATAAACAAAAATATGCAAAAGTTTTCTGGCTCAGTATTGGCAGCAATAGTACATTTTCCTATGCTAACTGTGCCCGTTGCATCAGTTATTCCTGTCACCATACCTAATCCAGCTATAAGATTCTGGGTCTTCCAGGGGCGTTATTGAGCTAAACCAAATCAGGTACTTTTTATTTTTTGTTGAAGTCAAAAGAATAATAAGCCCCCTAAGGTTCTTTTTTTTCTCTTTTATAAATGCACACTGTAAATAGCGGTGCATATAAATCAGCTCTGTGAACACTGCATATTTTGGTAAATACAGCCAAGCTGTGAGCTAATAGAAGTTCCAAGTGAAAATATTATGGTATCTTATTATGTATGTTGTAGGTTTAATGTATTGTGAACAATAGTAGCTTTGAGGCACTGTAAATCCCATCCAGACATAGTCAACGTAGTTCAAAACACAAGGAGAGAAATCACGAAGGTTAGATGGGCTCATATGACCCCTGTGCATACATAAGTCATTCTTTAATTGTTTTTAACTAGCAGTGTAGTTTTCTGAGGTGTAGGTAAGGCAGAGCCTAACTTCATATAACAGTCTGGAGTTGATCAGATGTTTCCTTTTACCAGAGGAATTGGGTTAATTGGCCTTAATTAAGAAATAAGCTCTGAAGCAAGTAGTGGGTTTTCTAAAGCTCTGGAGGACATACTAACCAGTGGGAGCAGTGGGAGTTATGTAAGAAAAACTGGATAAAAGACTGGGTAAATTGTTAGGAGTTGCTACAATCTTTGGCTTCGATTTTTTTTTTTTTTTTCTCTCTCCTTCTTCTCTCTCTCTCTCTTCTTCTTCCTCCTCCTTCCCATCTCTCCTTGCAGAGATACTTTTGAGTTATTTTACACACACAGACAAGAAAACAGCTGAAAGGCTATGCANTAAATTGTTCGGAGTTGCTACAGTCTTTGGCTTTGATTTTTTTTTTTTCTTCTTCTTCTCTCTTCTTACTCTGTCTCTCTCTCCTTCTTCCTCCTCCTTCCCATCTTTCCTTGCAGAGATACTTTTGAGTTATTTTACACACACAGACAAGAAAACAGCTGAAAGGCTATGCAATTCCCGATAAAGCTCAGGAAGTGTTTTCTTTCTCTCAGTAACAAGAGAGTTTAGGACTGGACTAGTTTATCTGGTGGTATTTTACGTGCAGTGCAAGTATATATTTATAAGGGAGATAAGAATATGAATATTGGCCAGAACTGTTCATTTAGAAGAGACTAAGATAGATGTGAAGCACCTTAAAAGTGTCTTTCCTGAAGGTTTACTTTATTATTTACTATTTATTTTACTATTATTGCATTTATTCAAAAGTCATATTTGAATGTGTAGCAATCCAATATGTAGCATTATAGTCTACACATACTGCAGGATGGAGAGAACTATCTTTCGTAGTAGTCATTAGTACATATAGAATTGAAAGGAAGAGTGAAACACGATTTGACATAATGAAACACGATTTGACATAATGTCGCCTTTGATGTAATGGATATGGCTGTAACTGTCTATAAATGAATGGTTCCCTTTCAGTGTACTGATGCTTCACAGCTTTATTCCCTTTACAATTGATGTTAAGAAAGCATTGTAGTTTGATTTAAACAAAAATGATGCAAATTTTTGAGTCACTCTATTTTCCACTATATAATCAAGGAATCAAGTTTTATACATGAGGTTAAACTAAATGATCAAACTAGTATTCACTGTTTAATCTAGGAATCAGCTAGTCTAATCATTTAATGTAACATCATGTATAAAGCTTTAAAGGCAATGATGCAGTTTCAGCCCCCACTTTTTTTACTTCATTTTTTTTTTTTAAGTTGACCAATTTTGAAAAGACGACTAGTGCATGTAGCTCTGAGCAGTATTTCGTCAGCCTACCTTCAATTCCTAGAATGTTTTTGGAGTAAATAATCAAAAATACTATTTGCAAAGGCTCATAAAATAGTAAAGTGTTAAGAAACAGATCACCTGAACTTGATGAGACTAAATCATGACAAATCAACTATGTGTCCCCATATTACAAATAATAGTTTTGATAAAGCAGTAGATAGATACAATATATTTTGATCTCAAGGAAATTTTAATCATTGCCTTGCAGAACTGTCTCATCATCAAGGTAGGGAATATATTCCAGTATGAACTATTATAAAGCAAATAACAAGATATTTTGAAAAGGAGTAATGAGTAGTTGATTATCAAAATGGAAAACTGTGTTACATGGTTTCCTTAGAGTCTCTTGCAAGTCCGCTACTGTTCAAATTTTCCCTTACAATGTAGCAGAAGAGCCAAATGCTATGCCTTGCCAGAGAATACCAAGGTGGATATTCAGAACTTTGCAGAATGACATGAGAATTCAAAATTATCTCTGCAAAGTGAACATAAGGTCTAGGGAGACTGTAGAATACTCTCTGGAGGCTTTTACGGAAAAATTACATCAACATACCAGGAATAGCTTAGATATAGTTGGATGTGCTTTGGAATAGACTAGATAAAATTGATGATAGTGTGTTATCTTTAAGTTCTTGTGACTCTTTAGCACAGATGATATACTTCCCTGAATTCATAGCTGGAAGAACAAGAAAATGTATCTAGCAAAATTGTATATAATATATATCTGTACTTATTTTACATGCTATTCCATGGGGTTGTCACATTCTTTAACACAGGCTTTGGCTTGTAGATTCAATTTCTAAAGAGAAAGTTCACACATACCTATCCCATTTTGTGTGTTCTCACTTTCTTCAAAATAACATTATTAATGCGACTGTTAATAATATTTTGCAGTTGGATTGTTTTCATTAAGGATCTTCAAGGTCAAACTCTTCAGTTTTATAAAGAGAGAGAAGTGCATTCATTCTTCCATCTATGAAACTGAAACGAAAGACTTAGTGATTTGTTCACTCATGGCTACAGAATTTCAGATTAAAATCTTAAAGTTGTGGGATTATATCCCTATAATAGTGTACAATAGACAAATGCTTAATAGTAAATACTGGGCAAGTAGGATTCATAAACCTTGTTTTTTAAAATCTTTTTCTTTCAATATGTTCCTTTACAGACCCTATGTAGATCTTTATCTTTCTGTATACTAAATAACTGTACATAAAATTGCAGATACTTATATTACTGTTTCAGTGCTGTATTTGGAGAAAGCCAATGCGTTCTGTTACCAAGATAAGTTTTCCTATCATCTGTCTTGTTTGCTAGATTGTCACTGTTAGTGAGGTCTTTGGCTTGGAGTTTGAAAAAATAGAAGAATTTAGCAAGATGCTAATTTGAAACAAAAATAAATCCATTTTGGCTTGCCGTGAAAAATATGGAGCTGACTTTTGACTACAATTTCATAGGTTTTGTGACAAATGAGGCATGAAACAAATTGGCATACCTGCAGTGTCCCAAGTACAGTGGTCCAGTGTGCGCTCCAATTCCCAGCCCTTGAGATCTCAGCAAAGGTCGCAAATTAAACAAAGTTAACATTAATCAAATCTGCCATCAAAATACAATCATTAAGGCTTTCGTTTATTACAGAGAGGCAGTTGTGAGAGGCACTGTAGCAAGTTCTTTTGTACAGCAAGGGAAAACCAACAGCAAGGTGTCAAACAGAAAAACGAAACCGTGCAGGTGAAACCATGTCTTTGAAGCCAAAAGAAACCAAAGCTTATGCAGAAATGCTAGTAAACTGTTGGAAAATGAAAAGAGTGCCTGATGCTGAGCTGCAGAATATGTATATTTGGTCCAAACAGAGGGAGCCCGTGCACTAAGATCAGTGTAATCAAGTAGCCAGGTAGTCATACTCATCCACTCCAAGTCACCTCGCAGCAGGGCTTCGCTCCTCTGGTGTCAGTGGCTGTAACTTTTGCTTCCTTAACAGCATGGAGTGTGAGAGCACTTCTTCTGTGCAAAGTCAGTTAAGTCTAGAAAGACCCTAGATGAGAAAAACATGTTCCTTTGTACTTTTTTGTGTGCCCTAATTCTGGAGAGATAGTGCTCCATGTGACTTATCCAAGTATATGGATATGCCTCCATTACCTTAAGTGCAGTTGCTCATTGTATACAAAGGCTGAAGTAAATGCTCCATGTCATGGACAAATATAGTCTGCATGCAACTTAAATATAACCAAGTACATGAAGTTCTTATTTTGTTACCTGTTTCTGAAGCAAAATCTGTAGACCTTTAATAAAAGAATAGCTATGGAGTGACAGAAATCTCGCTGAGTAGCAATCTGTTTTACATCTCAGTGGTATAAATAATAAAAAGTTTTGTTCCGGTCCATGAGAGATTATGTTTTCATAGATCTCCATTCTGGTTTCTTTTTCTGTTTTACTAATTGATATAAAAATAACAATTTGGGAATAGTATATAAAAATACAATGAAATGCATATGCTTTAGTATACATTTAGCCTTACCAGTTGCTGCTACAGAATGCTATTCCTGGTACAGAAATTGACGTGTGTGCAATGTGCATGCATCACTTGTTTTTTGTGTGAGCTATCTAGTGTGCCTGTCATTTTTATTTTATAAATGAATGTAATTAATTTTCTGTAGACAATGAAAAGTTTTCTGAGTAGTTTAAAAATCATTTGACATATTTTCAAGGTAGGAATACCCATTTTATGATTGTCATATTATAGGATACTGTTCTTCCAGAGTTGTTTCACAGCCTGTTTCTGTGTCAGTCATTTGTTTCTTGAAGCAATTGCACTGCAGTCTGCAGAAAATTTGCTTCGCAAGTTGCTTGTCAGGATAAGCCTGCTTGAAAACAAGGACAGCTTTCATCATTTGTGATTAGTAGCCATAGATTTCCAGTTAAGCTCTCATAACCATTCTACTGATCTTATGAGTCTAGCAAATATGCTGTATGGGGAAAAAAAATGTATCTTTTTCAGTTGCTGTATCCCAAGAAAATTCTTTATCTTTGTAACAAGATCAGTATTTCAAATACAGATTACCTGAACTCTAGACACAATATTGTCTGATTAGAGAGGAAGAAAAATGATGTGTTTTCCCTTTTTTTGTTGTTGTTGTTCTTTTTCTACATTTTTGGAATGATTTTTTTTCCTATTTCTTATCCCTACTCTTTTACTTTTCGTCCACTCTGCCACTTTCTTCCCCATAAGTGTATTTTTAATCAGGCTTTGAATCCAAACTCTCATTTCTTAATTAATCCATTCCTTTTAAAATGAAGATTCATTCTAGGAGACCAATGCAAATTTTTTTCATTTCTGTTTTAAAAGCACTTTACAGTGTGAATGTCTTTCACTGAATGTGTGTAGCACAGAGGCAGATTGGGAGCAGAGGGTGCCCATTCTGAGATTCTAGGAATTTTCTTTTCAATATTCTTTTTATTAAGTGCCAGGTTTGCAAGGAAATTACAAAATAAGTTGACATCTAATTTGGACACAGACTTCTTCTGTTTTCTGTAGATAATACTCAGAGCACACTGAGTGTTTCCAGTTGTCATACAAGAACTTGTTTTGGGGAGCGCAGCTGTACTCAACTGTTGGCAGTGAACTACCAACATTTTTCAAAAATGCTACTGCTTAGCAATTTTGGGTGCCCTTTTTTGTCTTCTTTGATGCCCAGTTGCTATACCTCAGATTTTTTCCCTCGTAAAGCATGTGCCTTCACTTTTAGGAGACAGAAGTAGATAAAATTCTTCAAGTTCAGCCTAAGTGTATAAAATTCTTAGCTAATTCAGCTTACTAGAAAGTTTTGCTTAGTTTTACTGTCTGTCTGCACTAAGTCAATCTCCGTAGCACAAAGCAGAGAGTATGTTTTTTACCTCTTTACCAGTCTGGTTAAGTAGATGATCAAATTACAAACTTGTCCTTCCATTTCAGGCCTCTGATACTAGTCTTGCTAGCAAAATTAATAATGGATTTACTATATAATTATTTTCTTCCTGCTTGCAATCAGTATATTTGACCTCACCACTGGAGATCTTAGCATCTGTCAACAAATGCTGACATTTTTCAAGTGGTGTCAACTATAAAGGGAATCTATTTCAGATCTGCCCTACTTTTCTGTGTTTCAATTCCACAAGTGTTAGAGCTTTAAAAAATATTAACTGAAGAAACAACCACAAAAAAATCATGTTCCCTTTGCAATTCATGAACTGCAATTGCACATTTTTCTAGTTTGTTGTCTGTGTTTTGCTTTGAAGTAAGAATTAGGAGAGTCTAATGGAACTATTTCATTACCAGCACCTCCGCTCTTCCAGCTGAACTCAAGGGCAGTTCACTGAGACAGAAAAGTACATGCCAACACCTCTAATGAGCAAAATGGATTTGCCAACTCAAATGCAGTAAGATAATTTCTCTCCCCATGACCATAAAATACATCTAGCAGTAGAAGTGTGTTTTTTTTTCTTTAATTATGTGGCCTTTTATAATTTTAAATTATGCCACCCAATTCTGATTATAATTCATCTTGTATAGCGCTTTACATCTGAGAATCTTAAAGACTTTACAAATACTGTATTAATTCTCAGAATACCTCTCTGAAAAAAAAACTAGTATGCTTATTTCTAGATAAAAATAGAAAAGTCAGCACAGAAAAATTAAATGACTTGTGAAATATCATTTGGGCTGCTTGTAGTAGAGTGGCTTCCAGGCCATACTCAAGACACCAAATTACTGAAAGACCATTTGCGTTCCAATATTAGACTTAATTTACAAGAAAGTAAGACTTTTTTGCCACAAATCCAGTTTATATTCAATTGCAAATGAATGAAGGCAACACTGAAGTATTTTAAAAGGCAATATTAAAATTAGCTTTCTTGTTCATGATAAAAAAAGACAGAGACCAAGAGGTACCCGCCGAGGTTGTTCCCCATCTTTTCAGTTTCTCAGGTCTTCTCTTTCTCTATTATCTTTGGTTGACCTTCAAAGTCTAGGGACTGACTTGTCTGAGCGCAGGAGTCTGTTGCCATTTCAGATGCACTGGGATATCCCACTAGATTTTCAAATGCCACTTCAGAGGGTCCTCCATTTATTTGGTCACAGAGGTGGCCTCCTGCATGTCTCTTTCCTTAGGATAGCTCATATAGCATTTGACACCCTGGTTTAGGCAACTCAATCCCAAAACATGCATCAGGAGCAACTGAATCATCCCCATCAGCAACAGTTAAAGAGACTAGCCTGCACTCTCATCAGAGAGCTTCTCAGCACTGACAGGTTATCTTGGAGTGATGGCAGATGTATTGACTCCCCCAAATTTGATATTATAATCACATTTAGTGCTGCAGGAACTCAGAGTTTCAGTTGAACCTCCCTCATTTCTTTTGGCACCTTTAAGGAGGTAGGCTCTCTCTGTCTGTTACTCAGAAACACAGTGCCCTGGATTATGGAAAGCAGTGCGGTTGTTGTCATGACATTTCAGGTCACATACTTTCCTAGAAACTTTGGAGTGATTCTTCCCAAAATGTTTGTAGTCAAGCCACTTCCACACCATAGGTTAGTCATAATCACTGAGGTTGAATGAATCTTTTAGTGCATTTTTTTTTTCCAAAGGAGTTGTGGAAGACTATTTTGTTCCTAAAACACTGCTAGTAGCTGACTTAACTTTCACCTCCCATTTTGAGGATGATTCAACAGTATGTGTGATAGTTCTTTCAGTGATTTAACTGAATATTACTTTTTTAAAATTAATATTATTTTATGCAATTAAAGTCTATGATTTTGGACAAAGAACATTAGATCCCTGATTTCATCATAATACCTTTGCGTACTTGCTAGATTTTCTTGCTCTGTCGTCTTTTCAGAATTAAAATTCAAAATTATCAAGATTGTGATTGTTTATGGTAACATATCTACACGCTTTGCAGAATTGTAGTACTAAAAACAAAAAAGAATCCCCCACTCTTTTTCACAATTAAAAGAAATATCTTTATTTCAGCAATTGGCCAATGAACCCAGAACTCACACCCAGAGTCAAAAATTTTTGTTTCTTAAATATGACTACAGAAGCAATCAGAAAGATTGAGCAAAGCAGAGATGAGCCTTTCTCCTTCTCACACAAGAGGAGGAGAATATTGTAAACCTGGACATATTTGTCATTGGTATGGAAGACTATTAAAGATAAGGAACAAATTTTTGAATTTTATCAAGTGATATGTAGAAGGCCAGTTCTAGGGATGAAAATATGCCCTAAGCACATTGTATTAGTGCATACAGAGACTTCATTTAACCACTACTGAAATTGTGAAGATATAGTTAAATTCAAAAACTCACAGTGCCTAGAAGTTGCAAATGCATGGCTCATGACTGCAAAATCCAAATTGAAAGATGGGGCAGTTTCCTTTTCAGCGATACAGGGGCAGAATAGTGTTCATTTTCTTAAATCAAAACGGGTATCACTAGAAGTGCTGAAATTCATTTTTGTATTTTAAACCTTCCTTTTCCCTCTTATGTTCATCAACATCTCCTGGTAGCAGTTAGGCCCTTAAATAGCAGATAATATTGTTCATATCTAATATATTTACATGGCACAGAGAAAGATGCTTACTGACTCCTCCTTTATTATCTTGTTCCTCACATCAAAAAGTCTCACAGGTAAGACTTATGAGGTCAAAAAGCAGACAGGTCTACAGAAGGATAATTAAGCCGTGTTGTTTCTACTAACCTATTCCCAGTCAGTTATATCAACTGCTGCCTGTCAGTGAAGGCATGGCCTGTCAGTGAAGGCATGGCCTGGTCCATGGCCAAACCTACCTCTGGAGTTTTCCTGGACTTAAATTTGGTTTTACAAATACGTTATCATTTTGCTACTGTGGTTTGCCCTTTATTGCACTTTCATATTTTTTAGAAATAAAATGCTCCATAATGGCATGATGGATAAAGAGTTTGATCCTAGTCAAGTCCCTTAACATTTTCCGAGCTCTAAGTTGCAGAGAACATTACTTTCTCTCGCAAGAATTCTGTGAAAGACTTTAAGAATGCTTCGAGGTGCCCCGGGGTTATCATACTATTTCTTTCATATTATCATACTGTTTCTGTATTAGTATCTTCTGCATTGGGTCAAGGAACATGAAATCATACAGAGAATCTTAGAAAAGAAAACCCTCTCTCTCTCTCTCTAAAAACACCTAGGACGCATTAGGAACTGTGTTAAGGATGTGGAACAGTCTGAGTTGGTCCCACTGCTGACCCGTTATGGTTCTTCTCCACCATCCTCATTGCTCCCTTAACAAAATTCAGACCACTAACCTAGCAAAAAAATGTCCACGTTTTGGTGAAGTTAGTTTTCTGCTTGCATAGTGCACTGAAATCCGAAATGGCAATCCATGGTCAGGTAAGCTCCAGAACACACAAGACAAGTTTGGAAACTTATGTCCTGTGGCCTGTTGTGGCCTGTGACTACGAGCGTAAGCTTTAGACTGTCTTGAGCAGCAGCTTCACTTAGGAAACAAAAAAGCCCTTGCTTTGAGTAAATGCCTTGAGGTCTTCATTCATAGCTCATATAATGGTCTCACATGATGAGATCTTAGTATCTAATAATCTTCCCATTCTTATAATCCCTTCCTCTACTGCTTTCCCTTCCTCACTAGGTCTGTCCTTGCACCATACCTAATGGGCCTCCTGCCTTTGAGCAGCTGCCTCTGATAGTGCCAGTACAGTGGAGATAAAACAGTATTTTCTGTTCTGGGTCTGAGTTGCAGCAGTCCCTCCATCATCCTGCAGCTGTCAGTCATCCCTTGGTCTGAGCTGAGTGCCTTGATCAGACTGATCAAGGTGGGTGACTAAACTGACTAAACTGGGTGATTGGCTTGAGAGGGTTAAAGAGCATCCATCTGTTCTGGATTTACTGCTGTGTCAGTGGAGGCAGAAAGGCCAGGAATTAGTGAGTGGCTTAGTCTTTTCTCACTGCTGGCAGCTGACAGCAACACTGATGAGGTGATAATGAACTCAAAAGTCTGCCCTGTTGGCTAGGTGGGAAAGGGACCCAGACAGTGGGCAAGTCTCACTCCAGTTCCTGCCAAGATTTGCACTTTTTAATGGAATCCATCTAAAGCAAAATTAACAGGTATACTTTCCTGGATGATTTTCAGTAATGTAACTTATCACCAGTGGATACTAGAGAACTATATATCGTGTTGCTTGCAGGATGGCAGCTCTGTAGGGTTCAGGTCCCAGACAGCCCAGTTAAATAGAAGCAATGGTGGAAACAGGGCTGGAGTGTTTCATCAAATAAAAAGACATGCATTCTTTTGAAATACCACATGGAGTTGTGCTGAAGAGAGCTCTTCCAGTCTAGTTTTGATTGCATTTGCTAGCATTTCTTAATTTTAACATCTTAATCCCTGGAGTATTCAAATTGGAATTTGGAAATACATCTTAAAGGTATTATAAAGGTATTCTGTGTTTTCCCTCATTGCTTTAGGTGCTACAAAGTGTTATCTTTTCTACTTCTTTAAACTTCTCTCACTCAGAGCATATTTCAACAGCCTCCCAATATTTCAGTTTTGGTGCAAGTCTGGCTGTGCCAAGCATGAGCATTCTTAATATGTATGCACTAGCATGGGATGGTTAAGCTAGAGTACCAACATGTAAGCACCGTAAGCCAGTGGGATAGCACCATGTATGCACCCAGTGGACTTCTAACATTAACATATGGGGTTCTTCTCAACTTACTTGTTGCTGACAGACTTAATAAAGACTCAAGGTTTTACAGGTCCTTAATTTGTAAAGAGTCCACAGAGAGTATGAGTATGAAGTCTCTTAGTATGCTGCTTCAGGATTTGTGTATTTCTAAGGGTTTTGCAAGCTGGCTTGGAAACTGTTTATTTCATAGTCTAAGTGTTTGGAAGGCAAATTCATTCTTTGAGGGTAAACCTCTCCGACCTTTACACAGAAGATTGAGGGGGTTGAGCACAGGGAAGATCATGACCCCCAGAGTCTCCAGTGGCTGGTGATTGAAACCTTGTGTTTCGTGAAATAAACGTTTCAGAACATTTCCTTATAAGACCTGGGCTGCATGCACAGATTTTTTTTTACAGCACGTTAACTATTATGGTTAAAGGTGTTTCTTCCCTTACCCCCCTCTTCTGTCCCCCATCAGAAAGGACTAGCTCAGCACAATCATTAGTACAACCCTTAGACTGAATGCAGTTTTGTCATTATAGACAGCACCATGACGTAACTTCTTTTCCTAAATCCATAGGCTTGAGCTATCTTTCTGTGAACATGTCTGTATGACTCTAGCCATTTCTGCACTTGTGTAATTGCATGTGTAAATTACACTAGCACATAATGCTTTGTAGGCACAAACCAATAAAAAAATAAATATACTTAAGTCCAATCTTGCAAATAGACAGTAACTCTAATGGATGAATTTGTAGTGTGGGACAGCGCTAATACAAAACAGAAACATCTAAAGGCCTTATAAACACCTTATTCAATATCTTTTTGATAGCAGACAGATTAAAACAAATATTTTAATACAATTCATCTGTTTTCTCCATGTGCCACTCCAGTCACATGAGGAAATTCAGAAATGCTTGTTTTATCAGCCTTGTTCGTTGTGATTTTTTCAAATGTTAGCAAAAATATGGATGAAAATCATCTTGCCTTATGTGTTGAAGAAATTAATAACTTTGAGATTAATTACTTTGAGAACTGACCTTCCCTAACTGGTGAGCTATTCTGTTGCGTTAGTTGTACCAGCGTTCTTGTGTGGGTTACAGTCAGTGCTCTGACAGTGTTCACCACCACCAAAGGAACTTGTTTTTTCATGATACCTTATTTGTAAGCTGAATGTTGTGATTCAGAAGAGGAACTATCTTTAAACTGGGCAAAGGTAGCAGAGAACTGGGTTTTATGACTAGATAAAACAATCTATTTTATGGAAATGATAACAATATTTCATAGCTTTCAAACGAGTTTAAATAGTATACATCTGGTGTATATCATTGTATTGTTTTGGGATTGGGATTTTTTTTCTTGTTCAAAAGCTTCCCCATGGAGGAGAGAATGAGATGTTTTTGACATTTGCCCACTAAGGAGTCCCCAGAAAGAATGTCTCCATTTGCAACTCTTTCTCCTCCCTTAGATAATACCAAAAGTGCTATTGGGTAGTTGTCAATTTTCAGCCACCCCATTTCTTTAATGCTCATTTTCTTCAATAAGAACAAATGAAGGGTTATCAATGATACTCACAGAAAGGTTTTATTTTTTTTTAAATCAATCAGTATTATTAGAATTGTTCCTAAAATGATTTAGAGCACCATGATCAAGCATCTTGATTTGAACAGAATTAGGATTTTCTTGCCTGTTCCATAGTTAAACAGGACGTATATTTTGAAGTAATACTACACTAATGGCTCTTCACTCCTTCATCATTTGTGTCTATTATTTGTACCTAAACATAAACCATTTTCATGTATAAAACACAGTAGAAATGCTTGCCCTGCGAATATGGTTACTTGTGTGGACTTGAGAATGACGCTGACATCTTCTTGGTCACGTAATCTATACGAGCTTTATCTTCTCCTTCATCTCTCCTTATCAAAGGTCTGTGAGGAAGCAAACTCAGGAACCTGAAGCCACAGCATAAAAACGTCAAAATTTATCTCCAGATTCCCTGTGTGCAGGGCATCAGCTTTGTCTCCCATCTAATCTCTTGTTCTCTTTTCCATATTTTGGCATTTATAGCACACAGGTAAGGCTTTCTGCCTCTTGGGACAGCTAGGAGAACCACATATAATAATTTAAAAAATAAGTAGACAAAGAAATGTTTTGATTAAAAGTATTTCTTAGTGCTCTAGGTAGGAGTTTATATTGATGAATTTTGCCAGATTTCCACAGCCCCTTCATATTAAGCTTCCCATGACATCTCTCCAGGAAACCAGAGCGCGCTGTTTTTAAACTTGATTATGGGTTAGAGAATGCCAAGTAATTATCTGCCCAGAAATCATTTTTCACTCACCCTTTTTATTTTCCTTTTTCCCTTTTTGTTAACTATACTCATGAGGAAGGGTTGGTCAGAATTGCTGATCCTACCCAGTAACCATTCCAATGTGCTGTAGCTTTTTGCCGTTACTTAATGAATGTTTCTTTCCCTCTGGAAGATTGTCCTCAGAAGCCATGGTGGCTCTTTGTCCATGGGCTATATGTGAGTGGTGTGAGATCGTGTTTCGTGAAATTATGTGTGACCGTAACCGTAGAGCTAAAAGGAAGCACTTCAGTATAGGGAGCGTTTCCTTTTGAGTAAGCCTTGTGCATAAACTTCCTTGGCTCCTTCAAGGGCTATACTGACATTGCTGCCATCGTGATAAAGTTTCTTGATATCACTGATTATAGTAATGGCATAGAGCCAAAATCACTGTTGCTTTTGGCTGAGCAGGAAGCAGGAAAAAAAAAAAAAAAAAAAAAAAAGAATAAGAAAAGGATTTTGGCAAAAAGAGACTTAAAAGTTGATTGTTCTACCTTTTGTATCATATTCAAATGAAGCTATTTTTTTTTAGAGTGCTATTTTTGGTATATTTTGTGTCAGAGGTGCTGGGTGAAAGAGCTTTTAAAGAAAGAATATTTCCTTGCTGAATACTTGCAGTGCATAAAAAGTAAACTTACTGAGTGCACTTCCCTGCTGTGGCTCATGGCTACAAGGGATTTCCATTCCGGAGAGCAAATGCCCCTGTTCTTTCCTATTGACTTAGCTAAATCTTACTTGATCCACTGTAGTTTTCTTTCTGTAGCTAAGTGCATGGTGGGAGTTATTTTATTTGTTCATATTCCATAATATCCATGAATGCAGTCAAAATCTTCTAAAAACTGTTCTTTTTCTCCTTCAGGCTGAAATATTAAGCAAGTCAATGTACAAACCAAATGAAAATTAAGGTGATTGTATGGATAAAGGAGAACTTTTTAAATTATAGGATATATGTGTGTCTCATTTCAAGGGCTTCAAACATTTTTACCTCTGTCTTTGATATAATAATTCCAAGTTGATTTCTTAAAGTTGTTTTATTCTTTGTGACTGTCTTATTTGTCCCTTACCTTTCTGTGTAGGTGAAGCCTGTAGTACTTTTACACTGTATTTAACTACTCACCTTATTTTGCATAGGTATGTAGTCAAGGTTTCATAGATCTCAGTGATATTACACAATAAATGAAGTTGTTTTCTCTTTTCATTCAGGAAGTTAGAAGTTAGAAGAAAGAGATGTTTTCCAGATATTTTTCTTTGCAGAAGCCACAGAAATTTATTCTATTTAGGGAATTTAGATATAGAATTCTCTTTTTTTTTCCATAAAACTACCTAAAAGTATTTTTCAACTATTAATTAAGTTACTGAGATGGAGGAGGTTTACATTATCCCTGTTTAGTTTGTGGATAAATCAGGTATAATTTTAGTGGGATTCATGACATTCCCAAGATATCTCAGGTCTGCACTGTGGTGTGGCAGATTGTGAGCATTTGGAACTTGTGTCCACAGTAGAGATGGTCAGCAGGTTCAGAAAAGTTTAGACAGATGCATGGACAGTCGATCCATAAATGTGTCCTAGAGAAAATAGAGATGGTTGTACCCATATAATAATATTATAATAACTTTCAGAATACTGACAGATTATGAATGAAATAAACCACAGTCTGCTTTGTAAACAGCATGTTCCATTGCTGCTGTCAGAGGGAGAATAGTTCGTTGAAGGAAGCAGTGGTTTCGCCCAGCATGGACTTTCTTATGTTCAGATGTTCTTGTATGTGGGTTGCATTAATATTTTGTACATTAGGAGCAGTAGAATCTGGACCTAAAACACAAAATGTACTAACAAGAAGGTAGAAATACCAAATCAGATTTTTGGATTCTGACAGTAGTAATAATAGTGACAGCAAGTAGCTGTTACTGGCCCATAGAAGGATGAAAACCAACATTAAAGCTTTTGTCCAAAGCTACAAAGTCACACAGTCAGATGTAGGTGTACACCTTGTGCTCCAATGAGAGGGTCACTTCAGAACAGGAAAAGCGCAGCTAAAAAAGAAGACTAGCAGTGAAATCTGAAAAGCTAGTTACAAAAATAAAATAAAGTGGAGTACTCTGAGGGATTTTTAAAAGAGTATGTATAAATAAATAAATAAAACTTATATTATTTCTGTTTTTGGTACCAATTTAACTAATGTCAATGCAAAGAAAGCCAAAAAGATTAAGATAAGATAAAGGAGCAGGAGCTAAATAGTAGTCACAGCCACAGACAGTGAAAGAAAAGTTCATGCTAAATAATGTGAAGTTAAGAAATGTAAATAGACCAAGTTCCTGGGAAAAGTGGAGTAAACCCATGAAAGTGCTGACATTATAAAGACAACTCTGAAACGAAATGAATTTGGAGTGGCATAGTTCAAAAGAGGAAGTTTGAGACACTCAGGTTTTTCTGTCAACAAGCAGGAGAATTCTGTTTCCTTTGCAGTTAGGTATGCAGTATCATAACAGATTGACAGATTTTTGTTGTATTGCTTTTAGTCTTGTCTTTCTTAAGAATGCCTTTTTATACAATGCGTCTGTATATCACCAATTGTCAAAGTGGATCAGATTAAGTGGTTAGGTGGAGTTGAGATCGTTTCAGTTACACTGTCAGTGAAAATTTAGCTAGAATTGATTGGAGGAAGCAGATTTGGAGTTTCTTCAGAAATAGCTAAAGATCATTTTTAAGTGGTTTGATCGCCCAGTGATTCTTTGCCATCTGAAAGTGGTGTTTGCTTTAGGTTTCCTGAGTGTGGAAATATCCATCTGATTCCTGTTTGCTGCAGCTATTATCATTGATTACATTCCTCCTTATTGTAACTTTATCTTACTTTACCTCAGATTTTTCCATTAATTTCAGGAAATAAGAGCCTGACGTAGTTAATGCTTGCAAGTGAAGTCTGGTCCTTGGCATCCTGATGTTTGAACTTTATGGATTAGGATTGTTAACTGAAAGCAATCAAGTTCACTCTTGTTGTGTCTGATAGGGAATAGAGGAGGCCAAGCGAAACCAGAGCCCCCAGAGTAAGGACATTAGTCCTGTATTTTCCAAAGTGAATGCTTTCCCTTCTAAACAGATTCTGGAAAAAAGCTTAGTAATTCCCCAGGGAGGCAAGTTGTAAAACTTGAGATGGAGATATTTAAATCCTATGAGCCAGCCAGCAGTAGTGGAATTGGCCGTCAGAACTTATAAAAGTCTCAACCAATCTCTTTTATTGTCTTGTGGCTGCAGCAATGAGACATCTCAACCTTTTGTGTTGACCTTTCGCCATCCTATCCTGTTTGCTACTGTTTATTTGTATGCAAAAAAAAATAGTGAGATGTATTTCGAAGAAGCCTATCTAGGATGACAAAGATGGACAAGTGTCCTTTTGTCTGCTGAGTTTAAGAACATGAGAATAATTTATGTACATGTTACTAGAAGAGTTTCCAAACTTGACTGGAGACCAATCCAGGATCTATTCAGTTTTAGTGTCTAAAATTATCAGTGCTACAAGCGGTATTTAAGATTCTTATATACATCATTTTGACCTAGGTATTTTTCAGTGGAATTTGTCAAGCATATGTAGGAATTGCCATTTGCAGACCAGTTAAGCTTCCTGGACTGCATAGGAAATTTTATCTCTCTATTGTTGTATGAATCTAGATTATTCAAGAAAGATCATTAGACAAATTCTCCCTCCTGCTCTTCCTCTCTTTATGTGTGATGCTACCACAGCCAGCAGTATAATGTGACTTTGAGTAGAAACAACCTTCTTGATTGTAAAATGAAACTCAGGGAGATTATTTCTGAATTGTAAACCTCTCCATCTTTTGCATCGAGCTGCGTCATTGTTGTTGTTCTTATTGTTTGTGGATGAAACTATAGGTCAAACTTTGATTATACGTATAATTATCTGAGACATCAGACCAGTGACATTTTTGGAAGAGTGGTCTGATCACCACAGTAGGTCAAAGAGTGAATTGAATAGACTTTAGAAGTGACTATATGGTGTAGCTGTCTGTGATGACAAGGAGTTGAAATTCATGACCTTACCAAATTAGGAATAGACAGAAAAATCTACATGAGTTACATCTGTTCAGATGATGAGACATTAATTGGATCATTCATATGCATTTTTATATATATCTTCACATGCTCTAACCTGTAATTTAGACAAAGGGTGTCTGTACAGAGCTCTATTATGTGTCCTTTATTTATTTTGAGCGACATACAGATCATGAGTACTGTAGCTTTTTAGCACGTAGTATGAGCTCTTGATCTGATTAATATTTCATCTGTGCTGTTATTACTGTATTTCATGCTGGACCATTGATATGTTAAAGCTGACTCCTCAGTTCCCATGCCAGTTCAGTCATTGCTTGTGGGCTTTAAATTGTAGGCGCATTAGTATTACCACCAATTATACAGCTGCGAATAATAACACCCTCGTGTTTTTGATTGATCGTGGAACTTCATATAAAAGATATCACAAATTACACAGTTTCCTGGTGTAACTGGGCCTTGATGCAAAGGACAGAGTATTGTTATTCAAGATAGTTGAAAGGAAAACAAATTCTAAAGTGGAAATAAGCCTGTTTGTCAGTTAGACTGGCTGGTAACGTGGCTTCTATTCAGTCTTCCACATTTTTAGTGGTTTTGTTTCCCGTATTTATCAGAACTTGATTTGCCAGATCACAGCATTCCAGATCCGTATACAGGCTACATCAGAGGCTGTTTGTGAGCCTTCTGGAGCAAGGTAGAACAGTTCTTGGTATGCAGTTGAATCAATGTGGGGAAGTTGAAGACTTAATGCTTAAGAATTAGTAAATAAAATAAAGTTATTCTAGAAAATTCCATGAGGAACTTACGATTTCTAGTGGCAATTCCTTAGTTCTGATGCTTTTTTTTCCAGAGTGCTCAGGACTAGCATTCAAGCTTCACCTTTGCCTGGATCTGCAGCAAGGCTTTGTAGAATTTCTGCAGAATCCATCTGTTCTTTCACCATTCTTAGATACAAAGCTCTCTTCTATTCTTTATGAGCAGAACGTTCTGCTTACTTGGTACAGCAAGAACATAAAGGTGATGTGTATACCATCAAATTACTAAAAAAATTCTAAAAATTTGTAGTATCTTAATATGAAATGAGAAATCTGATTGAGTATTACCAATAGGAATCTCATTATGAAAAGGAAATGAAAAAAGATCCCATTGTAGACTACACTGTAGTCCAGTTACTCGTGCAAACGTGTGGATTCAAAGTGTCTCAGAGAAAAGAAGAATTTCAACTAAATTTCATAGTTCTTGGTCAGTTTATTTTAAAAAAAAAAAGCTATAGATATGGTCATCACTTCTGTGTGCCACCTTCATTCTGTTCTCCCATACATGCTGTAAAAGAAGGTGACCCAGTCAGTTGTACAGAAATGTGTATTTTGGATGCATATCATAGGTAGCAGTTATGGGCTGTGAATCATGCTTTTACAAATAGATCCTCTCATGGCAATGGTTTTAATTCCTAAAGTCAGGAATGAAACAAGTCCTACATCTTTCTCCTGTTGATTATTTAAATGTTCCTCCATTTTGCTGCTTGTCATTAATTCCCTGAGCAGCCTGACCTATTCCCGTTCATTGCATAGGGAACTTGGTGGTGAATTCGCTTTGTGGAGCTAGGGCCTGATTTGAGGCATTGCAGAGCTGAGGGTGATAACATGAGTAAATGCATTTCTAAGTGGCCCAGAGAGCTTTCTGAAAGCCTTTGGCATGATGTATGCTGCACAGGTGCATTCCCAGAGTGCTGTATACTGACCATTAGCTTGAAAAAGTCTAATAATAATAATAATAACTATGCTAATAATATTAGCCTAGTATTTCGCAGGGTGGGTGATAGAGGAGGTAACCATTTTTTTCCACAGTAGTCTATTTACCAGAGCACTAGCACAGGAATTGGCAAGTCTAGGTTGCCTTCCCTCATCAGCCAGAGAAACATTAGACTTCTTGGATGAATTTTGATTTGCTGGCTTAGGGATGTGATTTAGACATAAACTGTGAAGAGATACCTAAAAGAGATCAATGAGAGAGTGGTATTAAAAGCTGAAATTTTCTCTGAGTTTATGTTTGACCAAACTATTTATAGTTTGTTAACAGAAAAATAAGAGAAATTTCCCATTCTTAGAACTTGAAATAGTATACATTTGTTTTGTACATTAATCTCCAAACCTTTTACTCCAATTCCTTAGTTTTTAAGAATTGATAACAAAATAACCATGACTGTGGAGGAAAGAAAACAAAGAGCTGGGAATTTTGTTTGTCTGTTAAACAAATCAGGGCAGAGAGATGAATTAAAACAGTAAAAACTTCATCAGTCCACTACATAATTTGAATTTTATTAAAATGCCTGTAATGATTAAGAGCTAATGTTTTCATTATCTCTTTAGTATTTTTTCTAATTAGTTGTAAAATGTGACCATTTATTCTTCATAGCACTTGGTCTACACTTGCAGCTACCATTGTTGTGCCCTCTGTAGTCAGTAGATGCATCAATTAGATGCAAATTGTTAGCATAAGGAGATGCAGCGTATTAGGGACCTGCGCTGCACTGAATTTATTAAAAAGTTTGTTTTTAATTAAAAAAAAGTTTACTTTGAGACTCCACGATTCATCTTTGTCAAATGCAATAATAACTGAAGACATTTCAATGTTTGCAGGTTATTTATAAAAAATTTTATATAAAACTGCCTGAGAGATGGGGAAGGGTTGAGCCCTAATTTCCCACATTTCAGCTTGGAGTGAATTTTTCTGGCAATGTCCCAAACCCCTAAAACCATGGGGCGTCGTGTAAGCATCGGCGCTGGTGTAACCTGAGCAGTAGGAATGAAGTTCCTGTAATACAGGGGACATTCAGGACTGGGGGTTTCTGATGGGAAATGCAGCAGTGTAGACGATGTACAGGAGGGGCCGCTCTACACTGGCTTGCTCGCGTGCTTCCTAAAGGGGGCTCTAAGAAGCTGCTGTGGTCGCAGGTGAATTCTGTCTGTTCGCTCTGCAGGTAGGAAGCTGTAAGTCAGGGTCCAAACATGCAGCAGATGCCTTCTGCTGCTTCAAGGGTCTGCAAAGGTTTTCTCTGATTGCAGTAGAGGATCGAAGTCTTGCTTGGCTAAGCGCTCCTAATTTCCTTATTTCCTTCCTTTCTTCCCTCGTGCCAGCTCCACCCCCGAACCCTCTGTCCCAGGCCTGCTAGGTCTGAGCGAGGCTTCCTGTGAGAGGTGGTTTTGGTGGAGATCCCATGCACAGGTGTCTGGAACCCACATGGTCTTGGCTTGTTTAACATCCCACACATGGTCTCATTCCGTGGTTGGAACAGGCTCCATGTGAGCTCTGCTCAAGGAGCAGCCAAGCCCTTTTCTTTGCCTTTCAGCCCATTTGAGCCTTGGACTGATTTGTGCTGCTTACACTGGAGCCTTGGATGTTATGGGTAACAATTCTTTCCCGTCGCCTGCTTCGCTTCCCTGCAAAGGCCAGGAATTTGTCCTTCAAGCGAGGAATTAAACACTCCCTGGAGTGTTTCAATGAAATCAACGTTGTGCCTCCAAGCCATGAGTTTGACTCCATCCCTCGATCTTCATCCTGATGCTCCTCCCCAGCAACCCCCCAAGCTAATCAAGTGAGCGTTGGGCATTCTGAAATGTTTACTGAGAAAACAGCTCTGTTTTGACAGACAGCAATTATAGCACCTGGGCTATAGGCAGACTTTACAGCTCTTCTGGGGATCCCTTATGAATAGTCACCGTGAGGCCAACATAGCCCTGTGCAAACAAGCTTTGTAACCAAATTGCCCTGAAAAAAACCCTTCTTCTCTACTCACACTCCTCTGTCCCCAAGTTACCGAGTAGCATGGACATTTCTGCTTTACCTATTCAGGTGCTGATAAAACTCAGCCTTTATAAGGAAGTACTGTCTGCAATTGTAGAGAATTACTGTCTTACTCAGCTATGCTTGTTTGAAGTCCTCTGTATGCATGGCTGTGCATCATGCACACACATTTTATTTGGATCAGCAATTTTTATGGTGCTGGATTTAACCATTATTTCATGCTTGTGAGAACTCCATAGGATACAAGAGGAGTCCTAGTGATTCAGCTGCATGGAAAATTCAAGAGAGGATGTCGATTAGTATAGACGCAGCATATCTCTGTGTCCTTCAGGGAGGCAAATTGTCTGATCTTGTTTGTGATGGTTGAACTGTTTGTTACTCATAAATTACTTTTTGTTGTTGTTGTTTTAAGAAGAAATGCACTGTCCGTCAGTTGTCTGCTCCTGATCCCAGCCTTTCCTTGAGGATGGGGGCTCTCTTTTCAGCTGTCATTTTCTTTATCCACTTCTTTTGCTTGAACACATATTTCTCACTCTGGACAGTTTCATTAAGGCTAAAGATTCCCCTTTATATCTTTTCACTGTTTATTCAACAGCCTGTGCTGGAAGAAAAGGAAAAGAAAGTGTCTACCATAAGGTAGCCACGTCAAGATACCAAAAAACTATTAAATGCTAATTTAAAGAAAATAATATTGACCAGCCATACTACTGAAAAGCTACCCTCATTCTTAATCTTGTAGAATTGGTCTAATATGCTAGCCTTCTTGGTGTAAAACATACTTTCTCCCAGAGTTTTTTGTACTATTACAGTTTGCTGTATTTTCTCATAGGCCAGGATAGGTTATATTTAGCACATGTATTTTATTTCTGCTCCAAGAGCAGACTCTCCGCTCTATTTTTAAATGAACGACTTCAAAATCTTCTGCAGCGAGGTGTACGCGGCAGCAAACGTGAATGACTGGCTGCTCTGTGAAGAAGGTGTCTGTTCCAGGCAGGTTGTTACTGCTTTTTTCCCCTCAGCATGACCTCCGCTGCGAGCATGCCCGGGCCCCCGCCAGCGGCCGGCTGGGGAAGAGGGGCTTTCATACGTCTCTGAACACACTGTTCTCTTTGCAGCGAGACGAAAAGGCGTTGAGCTCTCCGAGGAGCGTAGTAACGGCCCTGGAACCACATGAAAGTTCGCAGCGTTAATCCCCTTGCTATGGTCTGCGGTAAACTGCAGTTACCATATTACACCAAGGGTAAAGCTTTCGTAGGACACGCTCGTCAGGAGGAGGAAAGAAAAATCCAGTTGGTATTTGCTGTAACTTAAAAAATATCACCAGGGAAAAGCTAGTGAATTTGGGGAGTTACAGCATGTTCCCTGACGCCTCAGGTACCCTTGTTATTGCCCCACAGCCGAGGGCTTGGATCCAAGCACCGAGAGTGAACATCTTGAATGAAACAGATCCAATACTATTAATTTGGAATAGAAAATTATTACATACAACCATTACATGCAGAGAGCGGAGGAGGTATTTCTCACTTATCCAAATAATTCTACTCGGTTACTGTTATCTTCCTTTTACTGCTCTCAGACCAAGAAGTAAAAAAGCAAGACACTTGAGCAAGGAAAAATATATATAAATATAACTTATATTTTCTTTATGCATTGCAATCTTGTTACTTTCAAAACTTTAACCATATGAGTGTTTGGAAGCAAAGATCGGGCTTTTATACATTCTAAATAAAATCTGAAAACCCAAACTCATGTTTTCACTTTGCCGTTGAAGCCATTCTGTGTGTCACAGTTTAAAACATCATTGCAGACAATGAGCTAATAAATTATTAGGGATCTGCCAATGCTAATTTTTGCTTCATCTGACCAAATTTTCTTAAACAACTTTAGGTGCTCTTTGGCCATAATTATTGAATATATTACTCTTATGGGAAAATAAGGTTTTCAAGATGAAATGACATATAGGTCCTGTGTCAAACCTATATATTTTCATCTAATAAAAAAGGAACTATAAAGCATACTCACAAGTAGACAGTGTCAGAATTACATTTCTTAACCCTTGCAAATTTTAATTTGCGACCTTACAGTGTTTTTATTTTTTAAATATGAATTATGCATATTTTTAAATAAATGGAATGCTGATCTATATTTCAGTAATACCTAATGAAAATTTAAAGCCATTTGGAAGACAAGGAGAATCCTTTCCCTTCATACAGCTGTTGCTATATGAAGTCAATGGGAATTTTGTCTTTGGTTTCAGTGAGAACACCATTCATATTTGCTGTGGTGACAATACAACTGTCATTTTTCTAATGCCAGCATCCTAATCATTACAAACCTGCTTAATTGTAAGACTTTGCTGTTTTCTGACAGTAGTAAAATAGCCAGTGAAATAAAAATTATTGGAAGAACAAAGACAAGCAAGATCACTTTCTACTTTTTTTTTCCTGCTGTTCATTTAGCCTTTTGAGGTATTTGCGATATGCATAAATTAGTATTTTAGTATTTTACAACATCCTTTATTATTAGTTTGGATTATACATGAGTTTAACAGAAATATTCTTGCTTCACTTCTTAGAAAGGCACAACAGCATTCCACTGTCCTTTATTTTCTGCATGAGAAACTGTTGAAGATGTTACACATATGTTAGGGATGGCAGGCCAAGATTTCTTGTATGTAAGATCCCTAAAGGAATTGGCTGAAGAGAGTTCTGGCTTCTTGGAAGTTTAATAAAAATTGGAATTCTGGTGAAATTCTAGAAGTTTTGGAAATGTTAAGGTTGTAGAGGTATTGCAGAATAGCAGGCAGGATGACTTAAGTAGCTAATGCTTGATTAGCTGTTACAGCCTGAGTAAAACAATGGATAAATGGATAACTTGTTTGAATGATAAAAATAATTTCTTGGCTAAAATATAATTAGATTTCTGTAAAGGAGCAATTGGCATCATTATTATACTAATATTGTATAAATAATATGCTTTAAGTGAGCATTAGTTGTTAGCATTTACCCGTTATAGTTAAAACTGAACATAGATATTGCTTGAAATTCATGAATTTTGGTGCTGGAGTTCATGCTAATAATAATTTTGTCAATGATCTATAACTAAGTATAAAATGATTTTCAACCAGTCGATGATAAAGAAAATAGCATAGTGTTGCCTAATGATGAGAACAGTCATGCATAGCAATTTCAACTTCCTCTGAATGTGAACTCATCAAAAAGTGCATCTGAATGCTAAAAATATAAATTACAATGATACAGAATTGTAGAGTGCTTTGAAAGGATGGACTTTGAAAAGATTCAGGGATGTTGTGGAAGAATGTGATGTGTCTTGTTGGTGCCAGAAGTACTCTAAGTAAAAAGAGAATTAATGACTCAGAATGGAATGACTGTTTTACTTATATTTTACAGTGTAGCTGATACTATTATGACAATATCTTATGTAGTTCTAATATCTAGAAAAGGAAATAGTAGTGATATTAAAACACTTTACTCCAGCAGAGAAAATCAAAACAAAGATCCCTATCTGGAAACTGAGACCAGAAAAATTAGAACTCAAAGTAGACATGATTTTTTCACAGTGAAAATTCCTAACCACTGGAATTCTTAACCTAATAGGGATAGCAGCAACTCATGCCTTTCAGTTGCAAGTGGATTCCTTTCTGAGATCATCTTACGCTCTGTGACAAGTTACTGAATTAATTGGGAATAACTGTATGCATTCTAGGTATTCTAGGTGTTCTAGACAGGATAAAATCTAGGAATAAGCTTTGATTCTGGTTACTGTGAGCTCTAGAGAAAAAAAAGGAAAAGAAATAAAAGTGAAAGAAACCTTTTTAGTAGAATGAAATGAAATAAAGTAAGCAGATAGTGAAATTAGTTTTCTTTATTTGTTTTTGCTCGTAGCAAAAAGCTGATACGGAACAAATCGCTTCAGGAGATCTCCAGCTCAGGCATATATGATGGACTCACCAGTACTTACATCTGTTTTATCCATTCTTCTATCTCTTTTCCTCTTTCCTTATCTAGATTTTTTTGTTTTATTTTTACTGTTTCAATAATATTCTTTAGTTACAGTGTTCGATGAATTCTTTCCTAAATTTTCCCCAAGTTTCTTCTCCTGCCCTCTCTCCTTCTCTTGGGTTCTTCTCTGAAAGTCTTCAAGTCTGCCAGGTGTTTCCTGATATGTGGAAGGTTTTTATTCCTACTATATATTTGTGAAGCAGCTCCTCAGAGGCATGTCACCTTGTTATATCTATATTTTTAAGATTTTAGAGAACTTTGAAGAGAGAAAATAATCAGGATCTCTTCCACCATTTGCAAAGTGATTGTACAGAAAGATTTAGTATTTGCATGGACATAGGAAGTTCATGCCTTTTGCCTTGAGATGTTCAAAGGGAAGCTTCTTACCTTCCTCTGTCCAGCTTTATAACTTCGTGTGAGTACAAGAAGCCTCAATTGGAAATGTTTGCTCTTGTTTCCACAGAGAATGGCAAAAAAAATCGCTCTGCATGTGACTAATCTTTATGTAAGAGACTGCTAAAAGACAAGGCAGGGCATGATCAGTTGCTTTATTACAGCCCAGAAGGTCTGTGCTTAGACACTAGGCTCCCCCAGAATATTTACCACAGAAAATACTTATTGCTTTGTGTCTTGACTGATTTGGGTTTCTTGCTATGCTTTTTTGCTGAAAACTTAATGAGTGGGTTAAGAGCAATATAACTCTTAGCTTAAAGTGAGAGTTCTCAGGAGTCTTGCAATGCGCTAATCTTTGTCACCATTTGTATTTCTTTCAAGGTGCCCAAACCAAAAGTCAGATCACTTGGTCACGCAGAGAACATCCAAACTACAATCCAGATTACACAGGAAGTTCTTCATCTTGCAGAATACTTTAGGTGAAGGCTCTGTTTGCTCATAGAGAAACCAATGAGTTGCCTTTTGAGTCCTTCAATGTCTTAAGGTGAAATTCTCTTAGTGTGGAAGAGGAACTAAAAACCAAAAAGGAAAGTAACATATGGAGAATATTTATTTCTTGGGTGGGGAGCTATGGCTGAAGAATAGGATTATCTCAGTAAACTTATTCCGCAGTCTTGTCACCACAGTAATCTGTTGCAGGGGAGGTCATTTCTAAAGGTGGTATTTACGGCTAAACACAACAAGCCTCTGGCAAGTGCAGGCCAGCAGCAAGAGGCAGTGGTGGGGCTGAGACCTATTGTTTCTTTAAGTGGTTCCAGGGCTGTCCAGGTGTCCTGATTTAAAGGCTGCTCCTCGAGACAGGAAATTGTATCTTGTTCTGAGGTTTACTGTAATAAAGTACATAGTCCTAAGGGAATGTGCTGCTGGGTCCATGAATCACTTTATGGGCTGGCTGTTCTGACCTCAGCCCTGTGATTTATTCATGCCATACCGCAGCAGGAATGGTAAAAATGTAGCCACCACATGGTCTTCCCAGCCCCCTCCGTCAAACGCAGATGGGCCTTTAGCTAAGAGTCAGCCATAAATCCATAAAGCAAGGTTGTTCAGAGCTGGCAGTTTCCCTGGTCTTTCCCAAGAGGTCTCTGCTATGTATCTGATAGGGATTTGGTGACAGAGGGATCCTCGTGCTTCTCAGGTGTTTCCTTACTTCTTGGTGGCTTTGTGGCCTTGAGTAGCTCTTTGAATTGCTTGTGTGAAAGAGTGAGTATCTCTGTGCAATCAGACCACACTCAGCAAAGAACAGGGAGCTTTTAAGTGGGCAAGGTTTTGGTATTCCAGTCTTTCTTTTAGGCTAACAAGGAAGTCTTGAATCCTGGCTGTTTTCAACTCAGGACCTCAGGTTTTTTGCACTGTTGCAACTCTTCAGTAAATTGAATACCAANGTATCTCTGCGCAATCAGACCACACTCAGCAAAGGTTTTAAGTGGGCAAGGTTTTGGTATTCCAGTCTTTCTTTTAGGCTAACAAGGAAGTCTTGAATCCTGGCTGTTTTCAACTCAGGACCTCAGGTTTTTTGCACTGTTGCAACTCTTCAGTAAATTGAATACCAATGTTTGCATTTACAGAGGTAGCTGAACGATGTGCTCTTGGTCAAGTCAGAAGTAATAGGCATGAGGAATAGATCTTGACTCTCTGCTCTGTTTTAAATACTGAGCCATGTTTCCATTTCAATCTTACGATGATTTTTCATGTGTTTTGGAGTTAGTAGTTCTTAGTTTTAAAAATCTAACATGTTTATGTGCCAGTGGTCTTTCCTTCTCATGTTTTTTTATAGATTTACTCTGCCTAAAGCCTACTTATTCTTTAGGTACTTTCAGTGGTACTTTCAGAAAATGGCTCTATTTTTTCCAGTGTTCTGCAATGTACCCATTTCCGTAAAATAATTTTAGGATTAAAAGTTGTTGTCTGATTCACTCATGCTCTTCCTGCCTCTCAGTTGTTTTCTGCCCTTGTCACCTGTGAATGTCCGTAAAACTAGGTGTGTATCTATGTGCTTTGTTTTTTTTAAAATCTAATCATTTTAATTGTTTAAACATTATAAGGAACTGACAGCTGAGCCATTTCCCCCCCTAGCAGTTTATAAATAACACTGTTAGAATGAAGACAGTCACCTATGCAGCAGTCCTCTTCTCTGCAACAATCTTAAGGTTCTGCCTTCACCTTCGAGCTTCCTCAGTTTATTTTTAAGAGAGACCATTTTAGCCTAGCCACAAGACTTAGTACCTTTAGCACATGCCAAATTATCCTTTATAATAGCACAACTGACTAAAGGGCAACTATATCAGAATAAGCAAGAATTTCCTTCAGTGGAAGTTCTCATCCCTTCTGTACTTGTAGTGTAGACAAGATTTCATAAGAGCCAAGCTGTTGGTGTGATAGCAAGCTGGGTTAAATTTATTTCAAGGTAATAACACTCCTTTCTATTTCACAGGCTTGGAATTTGATGTTTTTACTTTTTATAATATACTAGATTTTTATTTGTAAATTTACATGTGATAATGTTTCCTCAATGAAGCAATTTTTATGGAAGTTGCATGTAACTTTAAACTTGAGGATAAACACGGTTTCAAATTTGGCTAATAGAAATGTTCTTGGTAGCTGGAGAAGGTGCTAAAAATGTGGGGAGGTTTTTTGAGACTCTCTCTCACATGAATGAGCTGTTCTCCCACTTTCCTCATGTTGCTTAAGTTTTATATTCTTGTTTCGCATTACAAAACAAGGACAATAACTGTAACTTTGCAAGTCGAGCTTCCTCAGTTTATTTTTAAAACACTTTGAGACTTGACAAAAGCTCTGTAGAACAGAATGTGTCACTGTGATTAGCAGGGATTTGATTAAAAAAGGGCTATGAGGAGTCGGTCTGGACCTGCTTCTGGAACAGTGTGCTGCCTACTGAACTGACTTTCCAGCACACAGCTCCAGTTTCTGCTAGTTCTTCCTGTGAAGAGCAGGTACTGTGTAGGTACTAGACGAGAAGACAGTAGAATGCCTCCTTTTTAGTATAGAAAGCAAATTACTTATATCTAGGCATTCAGAGTCCATACTGTAGTGCCAATTCAAACAAATCTCCTCTACTAAGAGATGGCAAATAACCACCCCTGGGTCTGAAAACGGAAAAGAAACTGGACTTCTTGTGCCTCTTTCACTGCAATTATAGAAATAAATATATCCACATTTTATCCACAACCACTGACACCTGCTCCTTTCCTATCCTCACCCCTGGTGACCTCTTCAGTCTGCTTTTTGGCACTGCTACCAGGAGAAGAGGCAAGCTGTTTCCTAAAGGCTGCCTACATTGTATTTTCTCTTCTGCTGCTGCAGTTTCTAGCAATATCCAGGCACTTTGTAGTGCTCCCTCATCAACCCAGCTGCTGGGAGGGAGCAGCCACCACAAAAGACTGAAAAACAAGTGTGAGGACTGGGATGGAATAGATGTCAACATGAGTGGTCCTGTTGTCCCTGCTACCAAAAGCTAAGGCATCTTTTACAGAGTTAGTATAAACAGTCCCATATGCTGTGGCTGGCCTTATAGAATACAGACCTTTTCAGAAATCAAACAAAGTGGTGCTGGAAGAAAGGCATACACAATCTTAACAGAAGGACTCTCAGAAAATGGAGGGAGCAAGTTAGGAGAGAGACATCAGGTTGGTCTTAGTCTCTGGAAATCAATCTAATTCCTCTATGGAGGAATAAAGAAATGCAGAGGGATAAAAAGCAGTCAGTAGAGTGGGCAACCAAGAGAGAGATGGCAACAACATAGGCGATAGGTAATGAAAAGGTAATGCCAGCAAGGAAATTTGTAGAAGATCAGAGGAAAAATGCATTGTTTGTGTACTAGTGTAAAAACAACAGAACAAAGTAGCTCTACCCTGGCAATATATAACGTGATTTCAGATCTTATAGAGATAATGACAAATAGAATAATATTTGCAGGTGCATAGGAAGTACAGGCTCTGAAAAGTTACAAATGAAAGTGCAGATGATGTGCATGAATGAAATGAGATTTTGTAGAAATATTTTAAAAAAATAGCATTAATGAAATAGCATTAGTTTGGGTCAAAATAAGTCAAGGAGCATAAAGGAGCTTTACAAACTGAGTGCTTGGTAGCCAGCTATGGCCTTTGGGGTTGAAATTGTGGTAGAAGAAAATAACAATTGGAAATATTTCTGTTATGGTAGACATTAATTTATTAAATTTAAATCAGAGAAACTCTCAGACTTCTTAATATTTACTGAATCACCAAGAAGTGAATAAAATAAATTCAGGAATAAAATAAATTTCATTTATAAAGTTTTCAAATTCAGAAAGATAAACTTTGAAAAAGTAAGGATATTAATTAAGAAGTAAATTAAGCAGAAGTTCTCAGGGAATTTATTTAAATAGAAAGTACAAAACGTTGGGGTATTTGCATCCAAACAAAGGGGGAAAAGCAGAGGAAAGGCATACAAAGTCTGACTTAAAAAGACTATTCCAACATACAAAAGGAAATTATGAGAAAGTAGCAGCTTGTACATCATCTTAAAAAAGAGTCAGGAAAGAGAGCTGTTTCTGGGAGGCTAAAAATTACAGGAATAAAGTGAGATTTATCAAAAGTCATGCTGAATTAGACCTTCCAAAGGAAATTGGAGCAAATAGTAAAACATGCTGTAGCCACAAAAATAAAAAGATCATGAAAAGAAGTGGAACCACAATGCACTGAGGAGAGGGTAGGATTAGTGATAGTATACATATGGTCCCCAAATTGAGTGAGTCATTTTGCTTTAGTTTCAATAATGAGAACGATAAAATATAGTGGGAGGAAGGTATGATGACCTACCAGAGTGAGGATATTGTTATGGAAACAAGATACAGGCAGAAAGAAGAGAGGCAAGTTATACTAACTAGGAATCACAGTCATGATAGGTGTTTGGCAAAGAGGTAGGTTCTCCGTCATTTTACATCTTTCATTTGAGTCTAAAGCCTAAAAGGTTTCTAAAAACAACTATGTTATGAGTAGCAACATAGACTATTTACACGATTAGGAGCCATCCCAAGGTTGCGTTATTGCAATCAGCATTTGCCTGATAGAGCAGGAGAGTCTTTCTACCAGCATTCACCTGGGGCTTGATTGGCAGTGGCCTGATTAAAGAACCCTTGCTTTCACTCTAGTTGTCTGTGGTTCTTTAGCATGTTCTAATCTGTGCAAATTCCCTGATTCATTTTCTGTTCCTATGATTTGGGAGCGCTGGCTTTGGCAACTAAGGGTTTCATGCTGTAGCCATGTCCAGAAGAACCACAGTTATTCTAGGGATAAGGAACTTCTGGAGAGATTTGGGTTTCTCCTGTTTTCTCAGGGCTAGGTTTCAACTGGATCAAGGAAACTGCAGGGCTACACAGGCACCAGTGCTAAGAGCAGGGAAAGGGCGGGAACCTGCACATGAGAGGGCAGAGAGATCTTTTTCAGCAAGAGCTCTGTCTTATGTCTGCTTGGGCTGGTTGTGAAACCGCATGCTAAGCTAAAGCTCAACCTGTCCTTGACAGTGTCACAGGAAAAGAAACAAGAGCTGCTTTTCTTATAAGGTCATTCTGGTGGCCTGGATGAAAATTAAGCCTTAAGTTTGTGCTCTGTTTGAACTGCTGTTTTACTGCACATGAAGAAAGAACAGCGAAAGTTTCAGGAATTCCTTCTCAGAAAAGCCAGCTCTGGGAAATGCAGGAATTGTGAATACTTCTCTCTCTCATCCATCTTGTACACTGAAGACTGGTAAAAACAAGGAAAGTTCTCTTGAAAAGGTTAGTGCCGTTTTTAGGGGCCAGCCGCCAAGAGCATCAGGCTCCAGGACTGTAGCTTCCTTGCAAAATGGTCCCTCTTTGAGAACTCCCACTCCTCAGGGACAATTACGTAAGTCTCATAAAGTGCCAGTTTACCAGCTGTGACATGCAGCACTATCTTTTCGTAGGAGGAACACCATCAATAAAAAATACTTGGGAAAATTAGTAGTGGATTGGAAAGGCCTGCTGTGAAAGCTTTGGATTATCTTCTGGATCTGTTGACAGCTATATTGAAGTTCTGAGTACTCCAAACTGCGACATGAACAGAACTAGGGATCATAAATCTGGGCTTCAGCTACCAAAGTGGAAAGATTAAGATTTAAAAAAAACCCTTTAAACCTGTTGAACATGTTGAAAGAAAGGACTTGGAGAAGTATCTGCTATAAGAAATGGTGCTTCTATGATTCTAGCCATTCAGTATGTTAGTGTGTATGTAGGAAAGTCCAGATATATAATTAGTATCTCTTTTTAAGTAAGGACAGCACAAATGGTTATGTTTCATGTGTCTAAATTAACATTCACTATTATCACAGCATTCGTCCTTCACACACATGATTCACGGGGCTCTCTTTTGTGACCATGCTACTTTTTTCCCAAGGACTTCCTATTTTTATCTGTTGGTTTCAAGTGGTGTTCACATAATGTGTGTAAGGCCATTGAAAATAACCGTGCAAAGGTGTAAATTAATGAAGCTTCGGTTTTCTCAGGTCAAATGACCCTTTATATTTGTCTCACTTAATTTGCTTGAATATGCAATTCCTTTTATGGCAGCCTTGAGAGTTTAGATCACAGGTGAGAAAGATTGGTGAAATTCCACGCAGTTGATTCGGGAAGCAAGAAGAGGAATGGGAGGAGTAGTGTTATCCCTTTTGATTGAGGCTGTAAGTCTGCTTTTGGGAAATTAATTTTTCATCTGAGGTTTGATTGTTCCCATCTGTAATTAAAAGAACAGGTAGTACTTATTGCCAAGTAACACTTTTTTCCTGCGCAGGTCCTTGCGGGAAGAGGTTGCTACTGTTTCTTTTGGATAACTATTTTACTCACTTTGGGATTATGGTGATACTTTGTGCTTTTCTTAAGGCCGCATCTTGAGTACCGCAGAAATTGTAGCTGGTGCAGGATTTGGCAACTCGTGTATCAAGCAAAGTCCTGGTTTAATGGCGTGTCAAACCTGTGTTCTGTGGTCTGACTGCCTGGGTGTTTTAAAGTAACGTGAAGACCCTGACCCTGGTGCCTGGAGCTCTGCACGGATTCTCCCTTTCCTTGTGAGATGCTGTAGGTTCAGTAAGCAGAGGCACCGGCTGGGTGCTCTCATGGCCAGGGTTGCAGAGTGCTGGAATTTGAAATTTACTTCCCACGTGATTCAGAGCAGTTGGTGCCTCGTTAACTTTCTGAAATGCTCCTTAGCCAGGGAAAGGAAAGGGAAGGAAAGAGGAAGGGGAAGGGAAGGGAAAATGTAGCACTTGGAACTCCTATTGTAAATGTGCTAGCATAGTTTATTATTAAAAGGATGATGTTAGTGCAGGATAACCCTCCTATTGGATCAACTGTTTGGTGTGTTATATTGCTAATTACTTTAAGAGTTTAGCAAGTGCGACTCGAGAGAGCTGTGTCATGGTACTAAACATATGAAATTAATGATGGCTGTGTCCTAGTGTATTTACTTTCTAAACGGCCACATAAGCGTCTGTCCAGCAAGTTCTGTCAGAATCTCCTTGTCCAATTCTTCTGTATATTGTTGTTGCTTTATTGGAGCGTTTTAAATTTATATGCAAATATTATTTTTGATCAAGTTAATTTTCATGGTCAGTTAGAGGAATGAGTAAGAAATAAAACATGTTAGATACTGTTGGATTCAAGAACTGAGTTCCACCGCACATGAAAAGAATTAATGTCCTTTATCAGATTGTCCTTTAGCAAAAATAACTAACACATGTCTTATTGTAACAACGATTTGCCGTTGTAAGTCTTACAAATGTCTTTGACAGAAAAGGCCCAAAAGCCTGTTGAGCATTTTCTGCAGGCTTTTCGTGAACTACAGCGGGCTAAAATGAGACAGGTTCAGCAAGTTGTGCCCAACTATCACCTCTGCCCTTCCCTCAAGACTGATGCCCTTAGAGCTCGAGTGATGAACCAGCTCACAAAACAGCAGAGCCTTTCTGTTTTTAAGCCTTGTGTTTGAGGCTTATCAACAGAAATTAGAGCTTATCCCGACACACTGTGTTGGAAACTCTTCACAGGTCAGTCATCCCTCACATAAGAGCAAGTCTTTATTGAAGGGACTGACTGGGTGGCTGGGAGCAGTGCCTAGGCCAGCTCTCCAAGTGTGGGTTACGCCACTAAATCTTGTACTTTAGGTCTTGCCACCTAGCAAGAAAATGGATTTCATCCCGATAATAAAATTAGATCTCCTGGAACTGTCCCAGTTCTTTGGTGACATTAAAATCAAAATTGCTGCTGATTGCAATATTGCTTTTATATTATCTCATCCACATTTTTGGAAGTATTCCACTTTAGAAGAAATTTGAAATAAAATGATCTAGAACAATGTATATATAACATTTCTGTATGGAATTTGTGTTCTCCCTGACATATGTAAGCATATTATTTTAATGAATATATATTGTATTTATGGTTTGAAGCATCATTAATTCAGCACTAATTGCAGTCTGTTACTAATCTTTCTAATCATACAGCTGATAAATATTCCAGTGTTGTAGTCCTGAGAACTGGGCTGTGAAGTATAAAACTTTAGCTTTTGCTAAAAGTCGTCGTCATCTTTACTAGGAGGGAGCTGTGAAAGAATTTTTATAGCCTGGATGCTGTAGAACCATTTAAAGACATCTTTATTAGTATTTGTATTTCAGAGGCTGCTCTGGTAGTTAAAGTATTAAAAATGTTGTGGATGGACCTTTTTATGATTTCTTATTGGACGTGCTGTGCTACAGCTCATTAGGCAGGAATACAGCATATTAGTCCCACAGTGCTGAGGGTTCCCAAGTAGTTAGAAAGTCTCATGTCCCCATTTGCAAAAATATGTTGTGGCTCACCAAAGAGGAAAAAGAGGAATGAAAGAAGAATGATGTCTGCAATGCTCTGCGGAGAGGTGTTATGTTTTTTTGACTGTGCTGCACTCAGTGCGTTCACATCTTGCACCTTGGGGGGCTTTGGTGCTAATGGTATTTGGTAACTGAACCTGTGTGAGCTTTAGTGTCCTCTCCAGCCTCTTTCAAATACTTGGTCGCTCAAACTACCAAATCACTTATTTATTCTCACAAAAACCCATAAAATAAATATCGCCTGTGCTGGATGGGTCTTTTTCAATGGCCTCTGTAAGCAAGTTTCTGGGACTGTAGCACCTGTAGTTTCTATTAACATCACCACAGCTGCTAAACCCCTCTAAGAATAATATTGTTTAGTGCCTGAAGGAGTATGCAGTATGGCCTCCATGGCCTTAGCCTCTATCTTCTCTGCTACAGGGAGAGTTAGAAAATAATGTTTTGCTGAATTTGTCTTCTATTTCTATAGTTTCTAGTATTACAAATAATTGTATAATACTATATCATTAATTCTATCCTTTAATTCAAAATCAAAAAGTGTCTCTGTGGTCAAGCTTCTTAAAGCCTTTCCTCGATTCAAAGGCTATAGTGAAAACCAAGCTGCAGTTTGGACTGTTGGCATCTTGGCCAGTTATCTTCCCAACACTAGCTGTTTTTACACTGATGGGCTGAAGGAGATGGGCCTTCGCACAAGACTCCTTTTTGTGTGTGTTCACAAGAGTGTCAGGATGGCCTGTAGGGACTACAAAACCACCTCGCCAGGGATCCTTCAAAAGCTCAGCATTTTTGGCATCAGCAGAATTCAGTCGTGGTGGTGTTCAGTGACTTCAGCTCTGCCATCATCACTGCCTTTCAGGAGGTGTTTCAGTCCTCTAGACCCATATCCCAGCTGAACTCCATCCGAAATGAGGACAGTGGATGCATGAAAAAGTACCCAAAGGACTGGTATACTGCTGTATAGGTATTCTGCAGTGATATGCTCAAAAATAGGAGCAACAAAAAGACAGGGAGGAAACACTACCCTAGTTCTTCAGTTTGCTGTGGTCAGTGGTGATCATGATCCACATCCAGTGCAAGGCTTCAACATGTCTGTGGAAAAAACACCCTCTTCTCTCTAGCGCACTTCTTTTTGTCCAAGTTAGAGTTAATCCTAATCCTCTTTTCACTGGATTTTCCACACTATTATCATAGTGTCTGGGCTGTTTTAAAGTCTTGTCACCTGTTGTGAGCTACTATACAGCTCAGCACAGGCGGCCCAAATGGAGAGATAAGAAGCAGTTTCCCTCTGCTGAGTTGGTGTTGCCATTGTTTGTTTAGCTTGTAAGACTCAAAAGAGCTTATNTTAATCCTAGTCCTCTTTTCACTGGATTTTCCACACTCTTATCATTTCAGGTTACTCTTGGTAGTGTCTGGGCTGTTTTAAAGTCTTGTCACCTGTTGTGAGCTACTATACAGCTCAGCACAGACGGCCCAAATGGAGAGATAAGAAGCAGTTTCCCTCTGCTGAGTTGGTGTTGCCATTGTTTGTTTAGCTTGTAAGACTCAAAAGAGCTTATAGACTTTACCTATCATGTCACAGGGTGTTTTTCTTTTGGTTCGAACGGTCATTCTGTATCAGTTAGGCAGAAAAGCAGAAGACCACAACTCCTTTCACCCCACTACTTGACCAGAACCCCCGTCTCCCACGCGGTACAGCCCTGAAGTATTGGGCTGAAGGACATGGATTTTCCAAGGCATTGTGGTGAAGGTTATGCATCCATAGTAATGGATTGCTATCCATGTCCCATTGTCCTTGTCCTGGAGTTTTCACTTGGAAAGTAGAGGCGGGCAGTGAAAGATTTGGTTGCAAAGGATATGCTCTACACACTGTTTGAGGCACCTCAAATTTCCATACCAGAGTAATGCCTACAGAGATAATGTTACAGAGAGATTCTTGGCTCTGGTCCTGAATCATCAGCAAGGATTGTGGATTTACTATTAAAAGAATAAGTGTTTCTTTAGAATCAAAACAGATTACTCGACAGAAACTGAAAAGGACCAGAACTCCAATCTAGTCTGTCTTTCCCAGGATACTGATAGCTAGAAAAAGCAGAGAACATGTATCATATTCTGTCACTTCATTTTCTCTTTCTTTTTTCCTTTTTTTTCATATATTTCAGGCAGACATCCAAAGCTGGATACTTTTCCATAAAGCAAAAGTAACAAAAATAAAGTTGTAATAATAATGCAACCATTATCAATTTTTCCCATACCTACAATCTACACTACAATTGTTAATCTGATGTTCTACTCTTTCTTTCTCCTTTTTTCAGTTTTGCTTAATTATCAGAATGTCTCTTTTTTTTTAATAAGTAAATGTATTTAGAGTAATTTTCAGTTTATCTGAAAGTCCACAAAACGCTTAATTTGTAGTGCTTAGAAAAATAAGAAAAAGTTTAAGGTACTAGTTTTGTGAGATAACAGCCAGGCAAGATCCAGGTACTCTGTAAACTGGGTTTGTGAAATTTCTTATATGCTCGTAATCTGCTTAGAATAAGCTTACTCTGTTAGGATATGCAAGAAACACTTGCATAAATCCAGAGATTAAATCTACCTACAGCAAGTCCTTCGTGTAAGTCCAGTCTGCTTCCAGAGAGTATGAAATCTTGTCTGTTGAAAGACACCTTCTGTTTTTCAACAAAGAACGTGTTTCACATTTTTTGATACAGGATATGTGGCTTCAGTGGAGATCATTATGATAACAAACTTCTGTATGTGAGTAGCTTCAACACAACTCTACTAGTCATGGGGCGGACTGAGGAGAAAAACAGAGATTGCATCTTAGTTGTATTCTTTTATGCACGGCTTCCTACCACCTGCGTTGGGGTAGCAGTCTCCAGTCTTAACTGGCATAAACGTTTCTAGAAGCTCAGTCACGGGCTGCAATCAGAAGGAAGACAGGTCATACATCATCCCCTCTTCTCACCTAAATCCACAGGGCTTAATAGAAAGTCTTTCTTCTGTCCCTATATATCATTCATCTGAAAATTAGTCATGGACTTGCTCTTCAGCAAATCAGTTTTCACCTGCTGTCCTACCAAAACATCACACCTTTCAAGTGAAAGCAAAGTGTATTTATCATGTGTAGAAACAAGAGCTCTTAAGATACTTTCATCAATCCAACTGTCTCTCCAACAGAAACTACTTGAGAACCCTTTGGCTTTTGATCCAGGCTGTGGAGCTACCATGTTTTCCACATACTTCTTCTCTGATCAGAAGTGCCCTTCTGGCTTCTGCTGAGCTGGGTTAAAACATTTCAGCCCTGAGCTGCTTCTCAGAGGCTACTGTCTTCTTTGCTCTGCTAGGAGATCTGTCTATAGGCCTAGTTGCTTCCCGGTCCATTTCTATAAAATGTTAAATATATACATATATTGTATGTATATTGTATACATGTTATAAAGTACATGGGGCTTTTTTTTAATCCACAGTTAAAACTTATTAACTAGGAATGACAAGATACAGAAAGAGGATGAGGATGCTAAATCAGCTAAATTTCTTACATCATTTCTACAAAGCTACAAATGGTTTGTAGTGAGGGCAGAGCTACCTTTGTTTTAGTTTCGCAGGGCATTAATATGACAAGCTCATCATTATCACAGTTATGTGCAAGAAAAGTCAGAGTAGCTCAAGCATCCTTGAGGGCATGTGGTTTTTGGCTCCTCATTAACTCCTGTACCTTCTACCATAAACTATTTGAATGCACAGCACAGAAAGGGTCTGTTGTCATTGTCTGCTTAAGGGATACACTGCATTGTTTAAGAAAGTTCAATGAATTCGCCACAGACTTCCTTCCTTCTGAAAGAGCTAGATGAATAGGCAGTATAACCTAATAAAATTTAACATGGAAATCTTCTCATTAGTCTGGTACATGTTCTCAAAATCTGGATATGTTTAGACCAATATAAATCAGCAAAATGTTCAGACAAAGTAACAATGGTAGACGCTAAAAACTGAGAATGTGAGTACAGAATAGGAAGTTCTATTAAATGTTGTTCTTATCATTTAAGCAATAATCTGATAATCAGCACAGTGGGGTTTGTGGGAACCAGGAATGAGAGAAGGTATTCTTCCTGCACAACTGGCAGCATGTATAAATGTGAAAATTATATTTATTTCTGTCTAGTGAAGTTGCACAGTTCTATAGCATTTGTTTTGTGCTCATCATTTGTAGATGCCACTTTTGAGTTTTGCACAATCACATGTTTATATGTGTTTTTCAGACAAGAAGCCCTTCTTGCTGCCATTAGTGAAAAAGATGCCAATATTGCTCTGCTAGAACTTTCATCCTCTAAAAAGAAGACCCAGGATGAAGTGGCTGCACTGAAACGAGAGAAAGACCGCTTAGTGCAACAGCTCAAGCAGCAGGTGGGTGGAGGAGGGCGGGAGAGAAAACTGTTGTTAATCTGGTGTTGTCAGATTAGGATTTTGATTTATGGAACTGTATAAATTAATAATATTGGGACAAAACACACAAATACTAATTCCAGACTAATTATTGATCTTGAAACCTGTAAAACACAGGTTTCTTCATGTCACTGCATGAGTAGTAAGTATGTGATAGAATATGTAGAAAACAACACATGAAAAAGGAATTAATTACTATCTTCTAGAGACATGAGTAATCACAGATTCAGAGATATATAGTAATACATCCGTCAGTGTTTTGTATTTGCCTTGTCAGGGGGGCATTATACATGGAAGAAAATTCTCTTTGCTGCAAAGATGAAATTCTAATATTTTTCACCCATCAATCTCTATTGTGGTTTCTGATTCATGACAGCAAGCCTGTAAGAGGATGCCAGCTAGCTGAGTGGAATTTGGTAGGTCTAATACTGGTGAGGTGATTGGTCCTGTCTTACTTCTGTTCCTCTCCCAACTAAAACGGACTCAGGAAATTGTAAAATATGTTTCTATGATCTTTTTTTAGGTGGAATAATAAGACGAAAAAGTATGGTTCTACTCAAACATTTAATATTGTATTTCAGTATTAGATGTAAAGTGAAAAATACATTGCTAATAAAATATGGAGGAAGTGAAAAGCATCCTAGGCAGTAAAAGATTTATGATCTGAAAAAACGGTGTAGATTTTTCACTTCAGCACTTCTGGTGGATCCTTTGAGTTATTCCCATGCCATATTCCCCATAATACCACGAATGCCACTGCCAATCCTATGTCAGATCCTTCAGTATCCTGATGCCATCTTCATAAGGTTTTATGTACTACCTAGTCATTCAGATTATTTCTGATATCTGATAGAGGATTTCTCCTTATTCCTTAGTAAAAAGCACTATGTTAAAATTATTTTAATCAAAACTTATTTAAGGTTTAATCTTAGAACAGTGATGTTGATAGCTACTCCAGCATAAAAACAATTTATAAGGGTAGTTTACTGTCTCATATTATTTAGTGTTCAGCAACAGTTGTAATTACTTGCTCTTGGTAGCAAGATGGCCTCCTGCTAGAACAGGATTCAGTATTCATAGCAATGTAAAGTACTTTTCTTCTTCATGTAGTTGTTTGTAAGTGTAGTATTCTTAGTATATTTTTCCATTCATTCAAACTGAAATTAGAAACTTTTTTTTTCTACCAGGAGTTCTTATAGACTTGACTTTAAATTCTAACTCCTTTATGCTCCGTGCACTTCCCAGATTATTTCTGAGTATCTTTGGCTGGCAGATTATGTAACCTTTTTTTATTTTTATTTTTACTGAAAATTTGTAAACATTTAACCTACATGTTTCACTGTGATTATTTGTAGTAACTTAGGTTTCAGTTAGGTGATTTTGATATTGTTTTTGGTGCTGTTAAAAAAAATCTTAATTTATTGTCTCTAAAAGATATGGCAATTTCCTGTAATGATGCCCATTCTTAATGAAAGTTCTTAAAAAGAACTTTCTCAAAGAAAACAAATTACTATAATGTCCTCATTAGTTCTCCAGTATGAATAGTTTTATGTATAAAATCATAGAGATAAAGTCATAGATAAAGGGGCTGCAAGGTACCATCCAGTGCAGGATGAGTATTTCTATATAAACAATATAGCCTATATTTACATGATTCATGAGAGATACTTGTTATACCTGACAGAGATTCTATATACCATCCCTAAAACCTATGCTAGATCTTAAAGATATAAAGTACTTTTTCAGTACTAATAAATTTCATACTCATTTTCTGCACATTGTTGCCACCAATTCAAATCTTACCAACTTCGACAGCTTCAGAAATAGGAGATGAGAGGGAAGAGAAGCCTGTGAGATTTTACAGGTTCTTCATTACTAGGAATCTTACTAGTCAAAGGGAATTTTGCTTTTCCACATGCTTTTCCAGCAAAACACTGTATTTCTTACAGCAGTTTCATCACCTTGAGCTTTCTCTAACTACACCCTCCTCTACATCTGAAGAAAACAGCTCTGTCTCTGGAAGTATGTAAACTTCAGGAACTCCCTAAAAGTTTAGTCATTATTCCTAAATTCCAGGTAGAAATTGTGAATGAAAAATCTTTTACAATATAGATGTTTGAAAAACAACTGTTCCAGAAAGGCAACCGATGCCTTTTAATCAAGATCTTCTGGAAGACTTTGAAAAGCCATCCTGGAACTTTAGGTGTTCATTCAACTCTTCACGTTCAGAAGTGGGATCTTAACCTCAGCAGTTTCTTCCTTGTGTTTTTAACATTTTTCAGAGCTGCTGAGCTCTATGATAAGCATTCCATATTTCAATCCGTCCCACTTCCCAGAAATGCTTACAGTCTGTATTGGGAAAGCAGCTCTTTCAGTTGCCTGACAAACACTGTTGACTTAAAGCGTCCAGTTTTGATGTGCATAGGATGCAGAGATGCTGAACACTATTGGAAAGGGATATTTTTTGTGAGAACTTAGTGTGGTGCAGTGAGTACCATAGGTCTGATTTCTGAATCATTGCAGACTAGAAGGAGCTTCTGAGAGAGATATCTCTTCAGAAGAACCTTTCCATCCACGCTGCAATAGTGAATGTGAACGGATCAAGTTATCTGTGTAGGATTCAGATTATGCCTTTCTGTCGTTTGTGCTGTATGTCAGTCATCTGTTGTAAGAGCTACCACTGTTCGTAGGCTGTGTTACTGTTCCTTGACGTGAGGCTTGTTGCTGATTGACCTGTCTTGTATAAAAAATGGACCATATTGTATAAAGATGCAACTCTTTCCTAACTGAGTCTTGTGGTGAGCCTCAATTAACTTCCTAAAAGATTCTCTAGCACTACAAAGCAGCATGATTTTCATGTATTTAAAAAATACCAGTGAATACAAAAGGAAATGATGAATCTGGAAGATTTTATGATGTGTCTTTACTTCATCTCTCCTTTGTCCCTTCCCCAACGCTATGTCACGTTTTCAGTGACTCACATTGGAAGTGTATTACTGTGAGAGAGCAGGAAGGAGTCCTGCCAAAGACATTTTGGTTCTTTAATTTCTTTAAGTATGTATGTTAAAGTTTGGATGGAGAGAGTCATTTCAGAAAGGGGATATGGCATCAATGTTGTTTTAATTTAGAGTTTCTAGGCTCTGAACTACAAGAATGTGCCTCAATATAGAGACCATTTCCTAATGAGGCAGTCAGCATTGACCAGGCTTTCCAGTAAATGGAGCTGCCTGTTTCATATTGGTTGTCAGTCTCTATGAGGGATTTCCTCTATCATCAGAAAAGGAGACCAATTGCAGGGCGAGGGTCACCAGCTAATGTGGTCCCAATTTACTTCCTCCCAAAGTACTTTGTCTCCTTGACTAGTTCATGGTGAAACAGTGGTTGGGAGGCTGCTTCACAAGAGGGGGCCAGGGCTGATGCAAGAAAACAGAGCTGGAGGGTGTCTAACAAAGTCCAGATGTAGCGCGGTGAGCGCCAGCCAGTGCGTTCGGATTATAAGCCGTACAGAAGCCCCTGCAATGTGTGTCATGCCGGAATTGGGAGAGACCCAAGGAATGTTGGGCCTGCCTTATGGCATCCCAGCCACCTCTCATCTGTTAGAGCATGCTGTTTATTCATTTTCTTTGCAAGCAAAGTTTTAATGAAGAGCATACATTTATTGCAGCAGTGTGAAGTTTACTCTGCAGCTTTGAGTTGTAAATGGAAGGCATATACGACTGGGCTGAGGTTTTCCGGTCTGTGGGCTTTGAAATTTAAACATTTGGGTTTTTCTTCAAGAAGCTATTTAGAGCAAAGATTGTCATTTTCTCTGTTTGTACTGTGTCTAGTGCAGTGGGGGCCCAACTTGACCAACATCTCTAGGCACTACTATGCTATAAATGTTTAGTCATGGTGATGAAATTGTTAGGAGGCTTTGAACTGGCTTAGTGTCTGTGTTTGAGAGCTAGGAGTGTTATGCAGTTAAAATGTTGGTAAATCACTCTATTCTCTTGCATTATTACATAGGCATTCCATAATCATTCCCATCCCAATCATTCCCATTCCCAATCCGAAGTTATCAGGAACTGGTTGATTCAGTGTTACTCATGATAGGATCTCAGAATTTTCACTTTTAAGTGATGCAACAGCAGGTTAGGTTAATACTGGGAGCATTTATTCTGAACAACATTTTTCTTCTATTTTAAGTCTGTCACACAAGTTGCTAATACAAAATATTGAATATTACTGAACACAGGACAGAACTCTGGGCAACCCACTTGATTCATTCATCTGTTTTAGTAGTTAAGAGTGGATAGCTGCTATGGAGTCTAATTTCCCAAACAGTTTTGTACCCATGTTTTTGTAGCTGAGTCACAGAAAATGCATCTCACTTCAAAGCAAAACCAATTATACCTGTAAGCTGTTCATAAAGACTATTAGTGAAGGAGCTCTTGAGATCTTGGACAGTCTGAGCTGTTGCTCAGCTCTCCTTGTCGTTATAATGTCATTGCTCACGTTCAGTCTCCATTATTGCAGCTTAAGCTCATTACTGTTCGTTCTGTCTCTTAGGAGCATAGAAAATAGACTTTCTTTTCTCCTTTTAGCAGTCCTTTAGGTTTATGATAAATGCTGTGGTTATCATCTCCTCTGTGCTTGTTCTCTAAACTGAGAAGTCCCGGTTCTTTTGGTTTGCATGTGTCTTATTTTCTAGATGTCTGGTCATTCTTATTTTTTCTTGGATTTTTCTAAGTGTGTCATCCGAAACTGGACGCAAAACTCAAAATGAGGCCTTTTCTTAGCTGAGCTTGTTTGTTAGCATGTCATGTAAAACTGTCAGATCTCTTCACTTATCCATGCAAGTCCCAAAACTATTTTCTCTGTACTGTGTTGTGCTTTCTCCCTATGAAGATTTTGACTGTCTTTCCTTTTGAAGCCAAAGTACTGCAAAGATTTGTTTCTCAAGTAAAAGCTTCTTGCTGGATCATGAGGAAAAGGAAAGCATTTTCAGTTCTAGAATAACCTCTTCCCCCAAAGTAAAATATTAGTTTTCCACTGTTACTTGTTTCCCTGGAAACCCCACAGACCAACACCTGACTCCTCTCCTGTGAACTTTTCCAAAGTGAAGTTTCACTGGTTCATTTCTTTTTGTAAGAGGAGAATCTAAAATTGGGTCCGGGGAGACTGACAGGCAAGCGTTTTCCTCTGACTACCATGGAGCTGTATCAGAATTACCACACTTCTGCCAGTTTTTATTACCACCCTGCCTGATGAAATAATACAGATGCTGTAAGCATGGCAGTTAATCTCTGCTTTGCCTTAGCCACTCTGATTTGAAACTCTATCTGATGAGAGTGATTATCCTGTCAGCAAGTGAATTTCTTCTTCGGACGTCATGGAGGCAATCACTGCAAGTAATTGTTAAAAGTATTGCTGTTTCTGTAAGAAAACTACTGTTTTTCTGCAAGAGCATCTAAGAGTTCCTGGCGATAAAATGATACCCACTGAAGTATAAATGAGTGGAAGTACCTCTTAAATCATGAGGCTATCAAAGGGGACTGTAGGAAGTCAAGGGAGAAGTATTGAAATTGTTAGACTACTGTAGTCATCCTCATAGAAAACATGTCAAAAGTAAATGTTTTAAATGCAAGTGATATGGTTCAGGGACCTTGGATCATCACAGTGTCTTTTTTACACTAGAAAGAGTGGGAATAGATGCAAAACAGGAAAAGGGGAAAGAAAGCATACATGAAAGGAAAGTTAAGAACAGATCATAGAGTTTTAGGGAACACTTGCATTCAGAGTCTCAGCACGTGTGGAGCTGAACAGAAGGTGTTCAGAAATCTCTGAATGCCACAGTAATCTGTTCACGGCAGCAACGCATGCATGGACACATTAATGCAATTTTTGCGAGGAAATTTTCAAGAAATAGTAAAGCATTTTGAGAAATACTGTCAATGCAGTAGAGTTGTTAACCAAATAGGACAGCCCCAATCTCATCTACATGCTTCCCAGGGCATAGCATTGATATAGAGATCTCTCTTCAGGATCACTGGGACCACTTTCTTTAGGTTCAAATATACCATAAAAAATGTGGGTTTACCATCTTTAACATACAGGAAGGTAGCAGAATATGTAGTTTTTATAGTATGGTCTTAGCTGTTCTGTCAGTGTAGTGTCATACATGTGAGCAGACAGAAGTGAGGGGAAGCACTCTGTACATTTCCCCTTCAGGAAGCTATTGGACTAGGAACAGAAGAAAGTTCTGGCTGAAGCGAATATATATCCACTAATTGGCTCTCATCAGGCATTGCCAGCTGTCAAATGTGAGTATCATGGCTTTTGTCGAAGGCCTGTAATCCCCCCAGCTTATCAATCACAGCGCTGCTTGTTTTGCCAGTCTCTGCTCCTCGGTAAATGATTGTGTCAAGCCGGGAGCTGTGCCGGGAGCAGAGCCCCGCGCCCCAGCAGCAGCCGAGCAGGCACGGAGGGAGCTGCTGTCGCGCCCTTGCACGCGGCTTCCCGGAGCACAGCGTAAGGAGCATTGCGGATTAAAAGGAACTGCCCTCCCTGCCATGTGCTCCAGACTTTTTTCCCATCACTTTTAATCACTGGTTACCACAGTAACAGCCATGTCAGCAGTCTTTTCTGTGGCAGCATTTCATCTTCTGAGGGTATTACATGTGCTCTCATTCCCCTTTCCTTCCTCCTGTTACCTTTACCCTTTTCCTCTTGTTTTACTGAATAGTAATGATATATGTTCAGCTTGGTTCCTTGCTATAGCTGGCTTTATGGTTGCAGAGAAATAAGCTGAGTGTTGGTCTCACTTAAACAGTCACGCATGTTTTCTGTTTGTGCCTTGGCTAGTGTTTCCCTCAGTAGTTTTTAGATCATTGCAATGTTGGCCGCACAAGTCTGTCTGAAGCGGTGGGGCAGGCGGTTCATTACCTCACTGACAGAATGAAGTTTGGAGTTTATAAAATTGCTTGGGAATTTACATGATAAAACAATATTTGGTGTCCTTCCGTTCCAGACTTTTGAAACAATTTAAAAAAAAGAAAAAAAACAAAAGCCCTCCCTGGACTATGGACTAATATTTCACAAGTTCAGCCTCAGTTTCACTGATCATATTAAGATTTTCATATTGTAGTTTTAGTTACAGTTTTTTAATTCTATAAAATGGTGCATGAATAAATGAAAATTGATAGAATAATTGTTGATAGCATCCAGTACCACGTTTAAAGTATCTCTCATTCAAGGATTACAAAATCTTGTACAAAGTTATTTAGGCATCATTAAAAAATTAGGAGATATGAGTGGCTGTTGGACAAGTCTAAGTCAGCAGTTAAATCCCCTATTCCGTTTTTATGCTTTTTTTTTGTTACCGGCAACCAGCTTGCTCATGCAGTCATCAGTTAAAATGTCTACACTGGGAAAAACAGGCTTGTTAGTGGTAACAAAAAGTTAAGAACGCTAGAAAATGAACTTGATTTCTCCAGACGACTGTACGGAGAAATCCACTGTTGGGCCTCCAAAGTAATAATTCCCTCGTCTAGGATTTCTGGACACCAGTGCTGTATAAATAATATAGTCATCATCATTTCCCATCAAAACTGTATTTTATGGTGGTTTTCTGTAGTCATCTCTGTGCAAACAACTGATCTGGTAGAGTCCATTTTTCATCTAAATAAAGAGAATATATTATGTTATTGGGAAATCTGTGTATATAGGTTTCTGTAATAAAGGCTTCAAATAGAACATTTATTAATTATGAGAAATCTGTATTCTAAATGTTATATTGGGACCAGTTATCCAGAATCAATTTATGACGGTCTTTATTTTCTATTAGCACATAAGTTCCTGGGATAGATACAGAAGCTCAAAAATAGCTGTTTATAAGAGCTCAGGATTGCCAATTGTTTTATCCCTTGTTAATTCAAGGGATAAAATTATGAGTCCTTCTTTTGCTTAGCTTCAGTAGTTTGCGTGGTATGATTGGGAAGGATCCATATACAACAACTTCCTGTTTGTTGGCCATTGACAGGATGTGCCTCAGGGATAAAATATCTGAAACTTTCCCACAATCAGTTCTTGTGGTTGGGTTGGTTTGGCATCACTACTGTAGTATTTGAATTTATGATGCTTAAGCACTGACTGGAAAATACATTGAGTGTATGATTAGATTTAAAGCTTTTTCATACAGATAAATAGTTCAGTAAGGTCTCAAGTTTTGGTGACAGAGGATTCCGCTTACATTCGTAAAGAACTTTAGTGAAATAAACCCATGAGTCAGTTTTGTGTGACGAAGAAGGAATTACACAGAAATTTCAAATCTCATACAGGAGGACTTGATCTCTTCTATGAACTTGGTAAGAACTCGGTGATTTTTCCAAGTGTGTAACTGTCCTTACTGAACATTTCATTGATTGGATGGCATCTTTTTTCTAAATGATTCCCATCTGTTTAAGCTAACCATTTTTTCCCGGCATTGCACATATCTAGAAGACACATGTCTTCATAACTCATATACATTTAAGATTTTCTAAATAGTAGGTTTGTTCCCACATTTATTATTGTTAATTAATAGGGAATGCACAACACCTTGAACAATTTCACAATAAAGCTATAAGAGAAGACATTGTCTTGCGATTTTGTCCCTGTGGATGAAAGGTTCAACAAAGTGGTGACTTCTGACACTTCCTCTTAAACAAATGGCAGTCTGTCTTTCAACCATCTGAAACCCTTTTTAGTAAAATCCTGATTTTTTTTTGCCAGTTCAGGGTTTCAGAAGCTTCTTTACAGGCACAGTTTGTATAATGTGTTTCTATGTGATGCTGATTGAAAGTCTTTGTTGTAGGAGTTCCCTAGCAGTGTATCAAATACTGTGTTTTTAAACCTGTTCTAATCGTTAATAAGACCAACCTAATATCAGCACTTCAAAAATTAGGAGACAAACTAGAAAGAAAAATTTGGGAACTTTCTAATTACAACATTAAGACTGCATGAAAAGTGGTGTAAGTTCCATTTTTTTCAAATATTCTAAGTAAGAATTGACAAATAACCAAAAATTACTTTAAGGAACTTCATTGCATTGGCCATCAAGAGGATATCCTTGGAATGTAATATATCCTCAGTATGTATCATTGAATATCCTCAGGGTATCATTGAATTGCATCTGATAAGCACTTCACATATTGATAGCTGATAGAAAACTAAGAGGCAGAAAACCCTTCAACAAGCTTTAATACAGGTTTTCATTTGTATAGACTGTGTAACAGGTGAGATGACAGAACATGTGTTCCAAAAATGTGTAAGGAAAAGGCAAAGTCAAAGATATGGGGTGATTACTTGCTTTTAGAGAGATAAGCTAAAGCTATACAAGGTTTCAAGGACATTTCAGATTAATGTTTATACAACTTTACAGGTCAAAAATGTTTCCTTTACTTGATGTTAAGAGTGATGGAGAGAATGAAGCACCTAGAAATATTTAATGAAATCAGTGATCTGTAAAATGCATATATTACATATTCTGATTTTTACTTGTGATGGAATAACATTGTAAATCAGTGGTTCTTTTTAGAAAAGAAAAATGCAAGGCTCTAAGAGAGAATTAATCCAGAGGAATCCTCACTTTCTTAGGAACTGATTATGAAAATTAAGTCTCAATACTTCAGAATAAACTTTATCTTCAGTAAATAGTGACCTGTTAATTAACATTGATCCCAGATATTTTCACTTTCTGCCCTGAAATATTTCTCAGGTTGTCCCTCAACCACTGTATTTAGTGCCTGCTACTTTGGCAAATAATTCCTCTTTTTGTGTCAGTGTGGTAGTCTAGTCCAATGCATCACAATGCAGTCCAGTGAATTAATGATAATGCCGGGGACAGGGAGGGAAAGCATCATATTACAGTTGGAAAACTGAGATATATGCCTGAAATCAGGACTAGTTTCTTGATACCAAGTCCTCATTGCTTTACATACTGAATTGTGGGAATCAACAGGCTAGTATATCAAGTTTATCAAAAGGAGTTACAGGTTTATGAAGTTAGATGCCTGTTACTTATGTTAATTACTGAAAATGAACTCCTACTGAAGGCTTCAGCCTCCTTCTGCTTCTGTTCATGGTATTATATTCTGAAGTATCCAGGTCTTTAAATAGTAGTTAATTATTATTCATGTTTTGGTGCTGAATAAGGTTAGATGATTTCCTCTTTAATAAGTACATTTTATTCCCTCCACCCTTTTCTTCTAAGATGAAGTAATGTGCAGGGCCAGAGAAAAGGCGCATATTTTTTTCCCTAGAGTTTTTGACCTTTAACACATGTGTGTGTACAGAGAGAATGGCAGGGAGCTTTTTCTGCTCATTTCTACCTTGGGGGAAGCTGTGATGACTCTGTTAACAGCTGCCAACTCTGAAAGATAAGGATGCGAAAGTTGATACTGGTGGTGATTTTGCTTCCAGTCCATCTCTTGAATGGAGTTCTGTAGACAGCGCTGTCACATGCAAGGCAGTGATTTTGACAGATCATCTCTACAGCAGTTGTGTACTGCTGTCCCTGAGTGGACCTTTGCTGAGCACAAAATCAAGGAATGGTTTGTGTCTGCCCTTCTTTGCCTTAGCTGTGGCACCAAAGCGTTGAGTTTCTTCAGCAACAAAAACTGGCTTTAGGTAAAATCTGTGCTTAAGGACAAAACGGGTCTCAAACTCAGTTATCAGAAGATTAGTGTCCGATTTTACTTGGCGTAACCAAACATTTATACCCACAAAAAAAAAAAAGTAGTGAGCTCAAGCACCCTAAGTTTAAAGGATGAATAAAATGATCTTTATATTAACATCTTGCACAGTTCTAAATTGCTGATAGCATGTGGCCAAATGTTATTATCTCAACTGCTGTGAAGGTTTTGTCTTCAAATGTGTATTAAACCATGATCACAGTACTTGTGCTGGAGGAAGGAATGGCCTGTTGTCTTGATTACAACCTTGGCAAAAGACTAGCTGTTTTGTTCAGCTTACTGTCCCCTTCCTTGGGTTGCAACTTTGCAATAGTAAAACTTAGTCTTTTGTTCTCTTTCTTTCTGTTTACCACTGATTTCTGCCCTTCCTAGTGTGAATACAAATATTGCCTGTAATTGAGTAAACAGAAAGTAAATGGAAATCTCCATTTACTCTGCAGCAGCTGAGCTTTGCCAAGTTCTTCATAAGATCTAAATAACCTAGGTATCTCTCTTGTTTTTACAGTGGTATTTTTATTTTCATTGGGAACCTAAAATTTTAAACACTCAATTTCACCATTGTACCCCCACTTAATCTTTTTAACAGTTTAAAAAACAAATCTTTCTGCCTTTTTCACATTGGCCTGAAACTTAACTGTAACTTCTGATACCAAGCCAGGGTACCCTCCATCTCCAAAATACTAATAGATAAAACCTTGGCTTTTCCTCCTTTATTTGAACTAACATGCCAAAGTTCTGCCAGCTGCTGACTTAATGGTGTTGAAAAAATAATGGAAACGATATAATGATCCTTAAGAAAACATACATATATAAGTTGTTTAAAACTTGGAAGGCTGCAGGGGTTTATTTGCTCTGTGGAAGTAATAAGTACTGTACCTTCTTGTTCTGTCTTGTTTTGTTTTTTGTTTTCTGGGATTTTTTTTTAGGAGAAATAAATTTCCATTTGTGCTACTTTCAGGTTTATATCTCACAAAAGAGGAGTTAGACTGCAGTGGGTTCTACTTGATTTGGAAAAAAGAAAAAAAAGGTTCCAAATTGACATGTGGGGAAATACAGGCTAAGGCTCGTTCTTTACTGTCTCTCGTTGTCTTCAAAACCAGATGATCAGAACATTTCTTGATTGATTTTCCCCTATTACCAAAAGCATCCGTTCCTTCTCTTTTTAGGATACAAAGAGATCATTAAAATATAAAAGCTTCCTTGTTTCCTTCTAGGTCTTTCAGCTGCAAATAAGTCAGTTTAGGTTGCCCCATGTTCTTTCATCTGCACTGCTTCCTTGGCTTGGTCAGGGCTGTTTAATATGTGACATCACCTAAGTTTGATCTTGCACTGAGAAGATATTTAAGGATAAAAAAGAAGAGGTATGACTGGTTTTCATGACTGTTAATTTTTCATTTTGCCCTCCGCTCCTTCTTCTCTTGACAGTTCCATTAGAGAGATAGAATATATTTTTTAAAGTTTTTACAGTGCTCTTTTTGACCCCTAGTGGTGTCATAATGGATATGAAATGGCTTAATGTAATATAATTTACAAGAAAACAACAAATTATGAGTAGAGAAGGTAATGGCAAAGATACTATCTGAAATGCAGATACCTAGGAGAAATTCGTCTGACCAAATCGGCACATGTCTACACATTCTATGTCATATATTTTCTAGAAAGAAAAATTCCTTCCTTGGTAAGAATAGTTTTGACATAGATAAAGTAAAAAAAAATGAATGTTTCTCCAATCTTTCCAGTTAATACTATTATCTAAGCTCTGATAAAGATTTAATAAGAAAAATCAGCTGCTGCAGGAAAGGAAAAAAATGTTGGTTTATTGTGATTCCTTTTGCTTGTGTACTGCATGCAAGGGCAGAGCAGATGAGCAGGACTCGTCTGTCCAGCTCTGTGTATTGCACATGTGCTGCTGTGTGCCTGGGCAGGAATTCTGCCTCTCTGGACCAAACACAGGGACAGTGTAGATGGACAGGCATCCTGTGTCTGCAGACCACACGCACAGATGGTGTGGACAGACAGGAATGTAATGTCTGTGTGTGTGCACAAAACTCAGGAGGCAGTGCTAAATATCTATGTAGTAGATATATCCACTTAGTTAATATCTACATGGATATTAACCCTAATAATTGACTTTAAACATAAACTCTTAACATTAGTTTAGTTTAGGATAGCAAAGCTCTGTTGGTTCACAAGGAAAATGCGCTTACTATTCTTCCCTGCAACAGCAATCATGGAAGATTTTGGCCAGATTGAAAGATGAATTTGGGATGGAGGAAGGCCAGTATTTTCTTCTATCTTTTTTTTTTAACTCAACTTTTAAAATTAATTTAACAAACATAATAAATAGTCTTGCGGTTTTGCCTTTTTTTTTTTTTTTTTAATTGGTTCACAAGGAAAATGCGCTTACTATTCTTCCCTGCAACAGCAATCATGGAAGATTTTGGCCAGATTGAAAGATGAATTTGGGATGGAGGAAGGCCAGTATTTTCTTCTATCTTTTTTTTTTAACTCAACTTTTAAAATTAATTTAACAAACATAATAAATAGTCTTGCGGTTTTGCCTTTTTTTTTTTTTTTTTAAATGTTGCTATNGAAGAAATAGTCTTGAGGTTTTACCTTTCTTTTTTTTTTTTTTTAAATGTTGCTATCAACACTGTTTATATCATGCAGACACAGACACATTCATGTATACACCCAGAGCCTAGGTTCTGGGCAGTCACAGACAGTCTGTGCTGCGATGATACTGAGCAGTTCATGTCATTTTAGAATCTAGGAATTTGTATCTGTACATAACTACTATTTTTTTAATGCCAAGAACAGCCTGCATAAGGGGGGTTGCTATTAAGGACTCTTTGAAGCTATGGGTAAGGGGCCGTTCAAGTGATGAGTCATATAAGAGCAAAAATATGCAAGACTGAAAACTGTGGTGTAAAAACTGTTGTACAACTTCCAAAAATATAAAATACCTGGACAGAGGAATACTTCTACTGTTATTTATTGTGAAGGCATAGTCACAAGAGACAGAGTTTGAAAACTTTTTAATAGTGTCGACTCGTAAAAGTGTATGTAGCTATCCATGAGCAAATGGTCTACAAATGTTTTTTATCAAAGCAGGTGATCATGACTAGCTGTAAAGATTTACAGTTGGCTGAAATGTGCTGTGCAGACTCCTAGGTGAAGTTTTTGCCAATCAGTTATCATACATATCCCTAGACAGACATTTTCTGAAAGCAGCCTAGGAGAAAGCAGAGTGAAGGAGAGGGTGTTCAAAAAGCTTGAAAAGGAAAGAAGTAGAATCAGAAATCTGCAAGTTTGTGTAGTAAGGATCTTGAAAAAGATGTCTTTTTTTTTCCTTTTACATTGTTATAGAAGTAGCATTTCACTTTTTTGTTCAAGTGAACTGTCCTTCATGGCGAGTACCGAAGTTGGTTAAAGAGACTGAATGAACTGTCTGTATTAAACAATCAGCAGATGGGTGAAGTAAACGTGAGAGGCTGTTTGCTGTTCCATTGAGAAGTTCTAGCAATTTGACCTCCCAGAATCTTGGAAAGATGTGGAGTGAGATATCAGAAAACTCCACTTCTACAGTATTGCAGTTTTTAATGCAAGGTTGTATTTAGAGACTAAATCCAGCCTTACAGACTTACAACTTGACAAAATATACTAATTTGGGCCAGGCATTTACCCTAGCATTTTCCAAAGCAGAGTTTAAATGACAGCACTATCCATCTGCTTATCTGAATTTTACCCCAGCAAGTAACTTTTAAGGCTTTTGACCAGTTTAAGCTAAATTTGACAGAGGGAAAAGAAGCCTCAAGGATCTTGAACCCTATATAGGAAATTGATTAACATCCACAGTTAGGTAGGGGAGAAAATAAAACCCCAAAATAGTGCTCCCATGCAGGGAAAGGCAAGAAGAATTGAAGCTGTGAGGTATTTTTCTTGGCTATAGCATGTGCATATGGCTGGTCATCCAGAACACTCACACTGGCTCCAGCTGACTCTTGCCTGGAGGCACCGTGCGGAAGGAGGGCAGGAGAACGACAGTATAAAGGCAGAAGGTCAGGCTTAGAATATGTAGGGTACAAATCTGAAGCACACAGATTTCATCAGCCACTATAAAATGGGTAGTAAAGTGGACTCCTATACCCTATAAGTGTAGCTGTGCTCTCTGCAAAAGAAATCAGTCCTTAACTGATGAAAATAGTAGTGAAGAGGATACAACAGGAAAATGGAAAAAGTGGGGCGATTTAGCAAAAAAAAAAAAAAAAACCCAAACCCGTTAATGCTAAGCTAACTTAGATAAATGAGGTGTTTTTTTCTTTCAGGTCATGGATACTCCTGATGTTATGTTCTCTGGTAGGAAATTTTATAGTAAGGGCCTTCTTTCCTGCCTTGGCATGGAATAGGGGTCAAACTTGCCCTCACCAACTGTATCGTGGGGCACATTTATAAAAGAAAGCCTACTTACCTGCATGCTTTAAACGCAGATTATAAAGGTTTTATGTGCTCACTCTTGGAAGGTAAATATAACTAGTTCTCTTATTTCATCCTAAGATTTAAGCAAGCAGTTTATTTTGCTTGCTGTTGCTGTCTTCAGATCAATTTCAATAAATAAATTTTATGGCCTGGTTTAGTGCAAAGGATCCAGGATTCTTTCAGGATGTTGTCATAGGGTACCGCTTGTTCTTTGATCTTGCGTAGGCCACCCAGTCAGCATAAATCCGTGATACAATACTGTGGTAAATGTTTTCAGACTTCAGGCCTTGTTCAGATATCTTCTATATACAGGAAAACACACCTTACCCATCCATCTGCCTAGGACCCTTATAAGCAGTGGAAAGATGCCAAAGAACTAACGCATTTATTCTTGCCCTGCGTGGTGGTTGGTCATTAAAGAAGAAGGGAATTTTTTAAACACAATTAATTGCACTAAAGGCACAATTTTAAGTCTTTGACTGGGCAGATTCCAGCTCTTGTGAAACAGATGAGGGAAAGACAGTTGTATTACCAGCATTCTGTTAGTCTTAAATGCAGCTTGACCCTGCAGTGAGTAGCTGAGAATTAGAGGCACACAGAGCATAGTGTTCATATGGACAAATCCCAAACACATGAACTGGTTTGGGTTGCCTTTTGTTCCACTGCTTCTCTCTATACAACATGCAGAACGGTAGATTTCATTAAATTTGTCACTGGGCAATCCTGTTCATCTCCTAAGAAACTAATAAAGCTCCAAGAGACACATTCTTGTATGAGGAATATTTCAGTTCAAAGTTTGCCTTTTTTAAAAATCCGTCCACACGTGTCTACATATGTCAGGCCTCGAGACAACTCAATATCTAAATGAGTGGCCTTTAATTTAGTTCAAAGATTTTTGGAAGTGCAATCTGCAGAATGAAATTTCTCTGTAATTATCACACAAGGAAAGGTAAACAGAAACAATAGAAAGAATGAAATATAAAATTAAAGGAGTTGATAAAGTCTTTTATAATGTAACATTGTTGTAACATTGCCAATAGTTAATGTGGAAGCCTATATATCAGGTAGAATCTGTGTTAAATCTTGCAGGTTTTGAAAATTCTAGCAGCTGCACGCTGCGCGTGTGCTTTGGGGTTACAGAAAAGCAGAATGAAGTTAATGAGAAGGTTTTGTCTTTGTTTTCAGGCGAACACCATGTCTATTTGCTGTTAATAGTGGAATTAACAGCAGATTGCTTAGTTGCTTAGTTAAGGAGCACATCCCAATCCCAGTGCTATCGTGTGTCTTTAAAACCTAAAATGACAATTCAGCGTGTAACATTTGTAATATTACATATTACAAATTTGAAAAATATTTGATGGATCATTAAGTTTTATGAATGTAAAAAGTGTGTATAGTAAAACAGTTCATACAATCTTTAAGAGATCCTGTGTTCAAGGTAAGTATTTATTTAAGGTAGTTATGGAGGGCATCATACTTTAATGTGAAATTTATTCTCAATGTGTTTCTGATCTCAGAATTCCAGTAGGCCCGTGCCTGTGTGTTTACAGAGTGCATAGCTTGCTGCATTTTTTTCGTAAAATAGAACAGGGGCTATCTGACAGTCTTTACAAGAATGTAATTTTCAAATATATTGAATTCTGCTTAGAATTTTAGGAAAAAGATTATTCCATTTCTCCATTACTTTTTAAGTTTTTAATGGGCAAAACTTTTTCAGTGTATTGCATTTACATGTCTGTACTGTCATTGAAAAATGCAACTTTTTAACTGAGAGAAGTGGGATGACTTTTAGCTCACTGATACACTGTCTCCACCACACATCCGTTTGTCACCAGTACAGTCATCCTATTAATGTTTACTTAATGTGGGCTTTTTTTAACCTCTGCATTAAAAGGTTAATAAAGCTTGTTTAGACTAGTTAGAAAAGCCAGAAATTGCATGACTCAAGTATTTTGTAAAAAGTGAGAGAGTAGCCTCTGATATCCTGGTTTGCAGGTTCCCTCCATGATGGAGAACCTGAATTGCTGGGAATTGTTTGAATAAGTTACGCTAGTGTCAGTATGAACTAGGCTAGATTCATGCAATGGATGCATAGCTAATTAGTTAATATCTGCTTTTTATTAGAGGTCTTGTCGAGAGATACAGAAATGTTATTCTTACAAGTAAAATTTGGTTTCAAAAATTTGCCAGGGAACGGATTAACACAACGTTAGCTATCCTGCAGAAATACTTAAGAAAGGTATGTATTCACTTTAGAATATCTAACTTAGTGCAAGCTTTCAAGTAAAAATATTCTCTAAAATATATTATAAACAATGTATATGCAGTTAAATCTGTGGTTTTCAGATTTATATGTGGAATGCCACTTTAAAGGGCTTGTTAGTCCCAGGCAGAACTGCTCTAGGCTGTTTTACTAGGTATGTGCCTCCTCCTGTCTCTTGCTTTCCCTCTATATTCTGTGGATCAACTTCATTTTTTTCTCGTATAGTAATTCAACTTTGATAAAATCTATAGAGTTTGGTATTTAGGGTGCAAGTGCACAGACAAAGCTACCAATTTAGCCTGCAGTGAACAAAAAGCAACTTACTATGAGGCAGCTCCAGGTGAGACTACCCTTTGAAGCAGTACATCCGTGAAGCAGGATGTTAGTGATTCTCAAACAACATTCGCCTTGGCTACAGTGTGGGCAGCTAAAGTATTTTTCAAGTGCTGTTTGGAAGGGAAGTTTTCAGGTGTTGGCTGCATGAAATAATCAACTCCATGGTAATTTCCTTGTTTACCCAAACATCTAAAGAATATAAAATTCAAACCTAAGTAAGTAAACTGTCAAATAATCAGAAAAAGTATGGGGAAAATACAGGAAAGGTAAATGTGAAATCCCCGCAGGCATACAAAACAGCAAAAGAGAAGGGAGAATAATTTTAGAAGGGGTGATGCTGAGCATTCACATTTGTGAGTAAAACAAGCTTATCTCATACTTTCTCCCGGTTTTCTTTCAATATAACCACCTGCTATAGCAAAGCACAGAACAGAGGCCAAGGCTAAATACTGACAAGAAGCAGGAAGGGAGTTAGGGAAATATGTACAGAGACAAGAGCAAGATTGAAGAAGTTTTAAAAAGGAAAAAAGAGAGGCGGAAAAAAAGAGACAAGATCTATTGCACAGTATTGGCACAATCACACAGGTGGAAAAAACCTTTTTTCTTTGTTAGATACAATGTCCATGCAGATGTTACACTTTAGATCTGCAGTCTACAGGCTCTGCTCTGCAGATGTCTTATGGCAGGTTATCTGCAGCCAGGCCAGACTTTCAGCGGGAGGCCTGAAAAGAGTGTGCGATGGCACTTCGGTGATTTGAGGGTTGGCACCAGTCTAAAAGGTTTGGGGACTTTCCTCTGCGTAGTGATTATTAGGAAACTTGAAGTTTCAAAGACTTGAAAATGCTGCCAAGTGAATTACGGTAGTATACCTGGGCAACATCTATTTGAAATGTGGAGGTAGGCTTGCTCAACTGTGCTACATTAAGATTGTTTTCTGGATTTTTAGTGATTGGAGGGCAAAAAATAAGGCTAGTCTGTCAAAAAAAAAAAAAAAAAGTGGGAAAATCAAGAAACCTTTAGTTTGTTTGTCCCTTTTTTTCCGTCTGACATTTTATCAGTACAAGCAAGAAGAAGGTCTTGGTCTAAGTGGATCTGACGTCCGGTTCTTAGCGTCACTGGTTTTGATGACAAGCTCCGTCGGTTTTAGGCAAAGGCACTCCTCAGGCAGCCCATTTGTCCACATTGCTCAGGCATTTTCGCACGGAACAGTGGTTAAAACCACTTTGTTGCTCATCGTTTTTACAGCGATGTAGAAATGTTTGCCCTAGGATCTGCGCCATAACCTCATAAGGTGGGAGCAGATTGTATAATAGCGCAATGACAAAGCAGTTTAGGACTGCAGGATGTTGGAGTGGTTCCCCGCAGAAAAGTAAACTGTTTGTTTTTAAATCATTCCAGCAGCCATATGCCAGTACTCTAGAAATTTCCATCCTTTTGAGGGTTTTTCTTTTTTTTCAGGAGGGGAGCAGTGGGAGAGAAACTCGGTTCATATATTTCCATTTGTTTTGAAAATTCCCAATTAGAAATTGTTCAGTTAGCATTTGAGTCCAGAAAAGAAGCATTTTGTTCCCATATTTGACAGGAGGAGGATTAGAAAATTATTTTTTGTTCTGCAACGGTGCTTGGAACTTCAATACTGGAAAGTTGCTAGTGGTATCTATCAATAAGCAAATTTCTTTCCCCTCTTGATTTCTGCCTAGTTCCAAAAATGTGTGTGTTAAGTAGTTCTTATTATGAAACCATAGGGCTGACATGACATTTTCTTGCTACGATGTGTCTATCACAAACATGCACTTTGGATTACCAGCAGCAGGAAGGTCAGGCTGGATTGAGGGGAAGCACAGAAAATGACCTTCTAGGTGAACTGGTCCTCTATGTTCCCCATCACTGGGACATTGCAGGGACAAGAATCACACACAGTCTTTCCTCTAGGAAAAGTCTTTCCTCAAGGACAAGAGGAAATGGCCTCAAGTTGCAACCAGAGGAGGTTAGGATTAGACATTAAGAAGAATTTCTACACAGAAAGAGTAGTCAAGCATTGAACAAGCTGCTCGGGGAAGGGGTGAATGAATCACTTATGGACATGGTTTAGCAGGTATGGTGTTGAAGGGTTTACGGTTGGACTCGATGATCTTAAAGGTCTTTTCCAACCATAATGGTTCTATGATTCTATGGTACACTTGGATTAGCTTTTCGAGTGGGTTGTCATAGCACTAAATTGTATATGTGCAACCAGATGGAATTTTGCAACTTTATTTTCCTTTTCTTTTGAAAACTCCAGCCTTAATGTTTATAAAGTTGCCTGAAGATGAAAAGTCTAAATAATTAGAATTACAGAAAAAAACTATTAGCTTGGATTTGGTCATCTAGTGCAAAGGCCTGCTCTAAGTATGTCCAATTAGATCAGATTACTGCAAGCCATGCCAAGTCAGGTTTTGAGTATGTCCAGATACTCAGCACTCTCTGGTTCTAGTGCTTGATCATCCTCATTGTGAAAAGATTTTTCCTCATATCTATGTTGAATTTTCTGCATTTCAACTTATTCTCATTTCCTCTTACCCTATCACTGTGCATTTCCAATAAGGAGGTGTTTGGCTCCATATTCACTGTTTCCTCTTATAAAATAAAGAAGCCTGCTCTCAGCCTAATCCATTCTCATTCTCTCAGCATCATAGGTCTTGCTAAGTATTAGTAGTAGAATAATACATATGAAATTAAGCACCTGCAGGATGCAGCCTCTTCAATTTCAGTTTGGAAAGTTCTCTGAGAGATCCTGTGCTTCAAATGTTTAGGTCTGTATATTCTTCCATCCTGTAATGGCACTAAAATTTTTTTTACATGCAATATCAAAGTGTGTTGCCTGTCTCTGGGAAAAACCTTTACAAAGCTGTTTTTTTTTTCTCCTAGAAAAGTCGATGTTATATACTAACATTCTACTAGCCTGATTTTTTTCTACTTTTTAATAGATTCATTCTCACGCAGTTTGAAAGTCATGTAGCACATGTTTATTGGAAAGAACAAAAATTTCCAGAGAAATGTAAAATAATTTGGAATCTGTAGGTCTCTCTTGCAAAGAAGAAGTTATTAAGAAAACCAGCCTAAAATATAATAAAATAATAAACATTGAAAAGGCATCTTGAGAATAGACTAGTTGTCCAAGTATTAATATAGCATGTTTCAATCAGTGACTTATGAATGATAAGAGTCAGACTTGGAATTCAAAACTTGTCTGACAAAACACTGAGCAAACAATATAAAGATTTTGTATGGTTACATTGCTTTCCTCAAGCACAATTTAGTATTAACTTTTTTAAAATGAGTCCAGAATAAAATCAAACCCAGATTCAAACCCTGGACCTTTTCTATAATGATCTGAATACAGTCAAATAGAATTTACTTTCTCTAGCCTTGAGGCACTCATTAAAATTATAGTTTTCAGTGAGAAACCATTAAGTTGTGAAGGGAATGAATCAATAATTGGCATTGTTACAGAAAGTTGTGAACTTTCGTTAAGACATTTAATTTAGTGAATCTAAGTGATTTAATATGTCTAGCTATGCACAATTTGCTACATATCATATCTTATATTAAGTCTGTCTATGTTTTTTTCTTTTTTTTTCTCCTTTTAACTGGTACAAACATTTCATAAACCTTAACCAAGGGCTTTGTCTACCTTGTGAGGTACAAGGAGAGTTGTCTCTTTTCCCTTATAGCTCTGCTGCAAGGCCCAAGTGCACTTGTTTCCTTGCATATTTGTGCGTGTGTTTGTAGGACATTAGAGACCTCCTTTCTTAGAGATTTGTCTTTTTAAACAATTTGTTTTGAACAAGTAGTAGAGGAGCAACATGTGTTCAATCAGTTGTCTGTGTATAACCAGAAGGCTCCTTTGAGTTTACATTTTTATTTTAAACTTACTAAAAATTTGCCTTGAAAATATCTGGTAGTCAAGAGTTCTACATGTATTTTATATTTGAGGGCTTTTGGTGTTTTTTTTTTTATTATATATCGGTGGAATTTTAAAGTTTCCTAAAAACTTGAAGAAAAGTTAAGAATAAGAAACTTGCTTGATATTTTGATAATTCTCAGCTTGACTCTGTGGTTTGTAATTTTAAACATGTCAATTACATCATTCTATTATTCTCTTTTTAATCTTCTCTTATGAAGAGATTCTTTTCTTCAAGAAGAAGAAAAATCTTCTTCAAATTTTTCTTACCAGTCTGAGGATTTTTTTTCCTACTCCCTGCTATATCCATTGAAAGATTATTAGAATGTTTATACTCAATGGACTTTTCTTACATAATGCCATATTCAGCATTTTTATTATTGTCATTTTTTTACTCTTTTTGTAAATCTAACTTCATCATTTTTTTTTCAATTTTTTTTTTAATTTTCAACTAATGTCTGTTTTTTTATTTTCAACTAATGTCTGTCTAATGACTAATAGATGTCTTCAAGGAGCTGTTTTCCAGATTGGTGCTTGAAGCTTAATCCTAAGGTTCTTTAACAAGAAGGAAGTTTCTTTCTACACATATGACAGCACAAGTCTTAGGTATAATTCTGATGAGCTAATTCATTGCAAAACAGCTTATCCTCAAAATGAAGTGGTTTGTACTTGTTTACTAGGTGTTGCTAATTCTCTGTTGTAAGAAAAACTAATATTTAATGTACACACTTACTTTTTCATATTTTTTTTGGATATACAGGATAACATACATATCCTATTCTCATTAGCCCTTATGTTACAAGCCCTTTTATTAGAAAGTAGACTGAGATTCTTCTTTCTCTTTAATAGACTCAAAACCGAATGAAGCTGATGGCTGACAACTATGAGGATGATCACCTCAAATCCTCATCCCATTCCAACCAAACCAACCACAAGCCCTCCCCAGACCAGGTAATATGTCTTTTTTTTTGTCTTTTAAACTAATTTTTACTATGAGGTCTGTTTATTTTGAGTTATACATATTTTTCCCGGACATGTTTGCAGTACCTTGGAACAAAAATAGCATTCCACGGTAGAGTTATAAAATGGATACTGCATTTCTGTCGGCTTCCTTGAAAACTCCGGAAATATGAACGAGCCGTTCCCAGTACAAAGCTGTTATTAAGTGGGTGGAGGTGAAGGAGCAGACAAGGAAAGGGAAGAAAGAAATGTTACTGTCCTAAAATGCAGGACTTGCCTCGTCTCCAGCATATTTGGAGTTTTAGAAACTCAAGCTTAGTGCTTGAGTAGGCGGAGTGTCCAGGGCTGGTTCTTGTCTTGAGTAGCAGGAAATCATGCTCAGGATCAGCTTTCTGATCTATGGATTGCATTTGAGCAGTTTCCTTCATTTCCCAGGAGGGAGCCCTGGCCTCTGTGCCAGACGAGCACAGGCTGCTCCTCTCAAACTCAATGGGCCATAAACTGAAGGAAAATCTATTTGCCATCTCCACAGCAATGTAGAGCCACGTGTGTCATTTACAGAGCACAGCCGTGTGCTTGATAACTATCGGAGAGATTACCTATCCCTCGGGAAGCACAGAAAATGCCAATGTAATTGCATAGCCTGTGTTGTAATCTGCTCCGATCCAGTTTAATTGTAGCATTAGCAATCATTAATCATAGTCTTGACCAAGGGAAGGAGCGTTTTGGCACTCCTCTCTGCCCTTTGGCTGAGCTAGAAATAGTTGAGGCCTGAAGGAAGGCATCTCACTCTAGACCTCAAAGTACCAGCTCAGTGAAATATAGAAATTATGAGTAAAGTATGCCAGGAAAATGGCAAACAAACAAATACTTATTCACCTTACTAAAAGGTGTATGTAAGAATCTCTGCTTGTCTCTATCAGAGAACGATATGCAATATGAAAAGAGAAAGGGTTAGAAATTCTTGCATTTTCAACTCACCCTGCTTTCACCTGTTGCTTTCATACCCCCTCTAGATTATAAATGAAGATCTGTAAGTAGAATGACTTGAATTTTCTGGAATGTCTTTGGAAAATGTTGATCATGCCTTTTTCAGGAGAGCACAGTCATTACATTGATTTCCTAATCCTAATTTGGAGGAAAATTTAGAGTATCAATTTTTTATATGTAGCAAGTCTGCAGAGAAATCAAGTCATTTTCATAATGCAGTTGTAGCACATGTTTAAAAAGGAGCACAGGTGGCATTCGCAGATGAAATGAAGAGATAAAAATTAAATACCTTAGGAAGTTATTGCAGGGGCATCATGGAGAAAGTGGATTGGAACGGGAGGAGGAGGGTCTAGTTGCACTTTCCCTGTGTGTAGGGACATTTTAAAAAACCTCAAAGCTTCACAGAGCATAAACCTCCAGATGGCTCAGAATCTTGCTCCGGGAATTAAAAGAATGCTTTTTTTACTGCTGTTTGTACTCACGTTGTGTGCTTTAATTACTAACCAAGTCTTTATTTCGTTCCCATGCTGCGCTGGGGCTCTCCCCTGCTGGCCACTTCTGCGCCACTAGGATGAGGAGGAGGGTATTTGGGCATAACGAGTCAGATGCTCTTAGTGCAGCCATTTTGTTCAGAACGGTGAGAACCCCCTTCTCCTACCAGTCCCGACAGCGATGCCTCCCGTGTCCCCTCGCCCCTCGCTCCCACGTGCCCCCTTTCCCTTGCTTCCGTCCTCTCTGCATGCGGCTGTTGCTCCTATCTTGATTTCTAGGTTGGGATTTTCTGTCTGCTGATAATCAAGCCCTTGCTTCGTGCTGTTGTGGGGAGAGCTTTCCAGGGCATGTAATCGAGTTTACGTGCAAAGCAAGCAGCGAATGCCTCTGTGAAAGCAGGAAATGTCTCTCCTGTAATTTGTCGTTTACTTCGCGGAGGAAATGTTTTCAGGGAGATTCTTTTTCAAAGCAGCTTGCACCGTAGCCAAATCTCTGTGTGCTTTTTCAATTCTGCTTAGCAATGAGTTTGCTCAGAGATACTGTTCCTTCAGGAGACCATGGCGTTTGAGCACGTTGAGATGTGCCACTGAGATTACTGCCACATGAACTGACCTAAATAGTCACAGATACTTCTTTGCCCAGAATAGATGATTCTTGATAGTAAGAATCTTCTTCATATAAACTTTGAAGGCAGAAAAGAGCATCACCTTAACCTTCTTCTCTCCTCATCCTCATTGTTCCCTGGAAAAAAAAAGAGGGGGAGGAGGGCGGAAATTCTGCTTATTTGTCATTTAAGCTCAATTTGTTTCTTTATATCTGACCCCATAATTTATTTTTTGTGCTGTCAAATTGTCTCCACAACAACCCTCATTTCCAGAAGAGAAGGCAATGCCCAGCAAAGTGCCCTTGTCCTTGCTCTGGTTCTTTTGTAAAAAAAAGACAGTAAAAGTCCATTTACTGACCAAGAGCTTTGACACAGTTACAGAGATGGATTATAAGGCTACAATACATAGGATTCATTTTTGTATTCTGGAAGGTGTTTTATGGGAAGATGAATCTCTTTGAAATACTTAAAGAAAACATTTTAAGGGATTGAGATATAGTAATATTTAAAGATTTATATGAAAACTTTTCACTTACCCTTGTAAGAAAACAGTCTTGCAGTCTTTCTCAGAATTTGATTTTTTTCCTATCAGTTATTTGAAATATTTTTCCTGAAAATTTCTATGGAATTTTTGGACCTTGCATTTCTGAAAATCATTACTCTGAGGGTTTTTTTTTTTAATAAATAAAAGATACACTCTTATCTCTTCACACTTGCTCAATTAACTGCAGAGTTATGTATCTGTCTGACTGCTTAGATCAGATCCCTCTTTTCAAGTCAACCATCTGAAAAATGTAATCCAGCTGTGGCAGTGTCAAACTTGCATTTCATGCCTTGGAGTTTGAACTGAGAGAATCTCTTCTGTGGAAAAATCGATAATGTGCCTCAGTAATTTACACTCCTTGCTGGTTTCACGTTCTTTTTTGAGTTGCTACTCTTGCAAAGGTTGTGTGTTGGTATATGATGTTAGGCATTTTAGAGACTTACAAGGCTTGTAAAGATTTGCTGAAGCATGTCACTTAAACACGAAGGACCTGGTAAGTAAAGGATGAGAAGGAAGAGCACGCGCCCTCTGAAGGTAGGCACAATTCTGGTTTTTATTCTAGAGCGAAAATGAAGGTTGTGTTGCAAACATTGATTGAAAGGTGCTTCTCTTTTCCTCTCCCAACTGCTGACACATTTGTGAATGCAGCTATGCAAAGAAGTATGGTTTCTCTTAATCTGCTGTATAAAGGCAGGGATGGTTCATGTATCGATCAAACACAGTGTACTCCTCCCCTTTCTCCTTGACACGTTTTCCTCAGCTTCCATGCTATGGCAGCAGGGCGAGGCAAGGCAAGGGTCCTTCTCATCCCCTTTGTAAAAGAGAAGATACTATAGGCCACAACGTCCAGGTTTAAAATTAAATGTACATATGCAACAATTTGTAGGTTACAATGGCAAAGAAGAGACTAATAGTATAAGGCTGTGAGCTAACCTTGTTCTTTACAGTTCCTTTAGTTTTGAGGAGGTAGTCACCTCTGGTCAGTCCTGAAGATAAAGTGGAGATCACTGAAATATGTGGAATAACAAACTACATTAATTTATTTGTATGTTTTGGCATTTTCATGTTCTTTTCCCTGTAGCATTCTGGAATTGGCCCAAAGTGTTAATATTCAAATATGTCAAATCAGTACGTGATCCCAGTATTGTACATAGCTCCCCTGAAGTGGAGCCCTACTTCTAAACATATGTGCACTTCCTGTAGTTTCAGAGTATGGTAGTTTACATTGCAGTTTACAGGTCAATGTAAATACCATTTTTCATCCTGAAATATTAAGGTAGTCTTTCCTAGCGTTTTTCTCCAGCATTATTCCCTTGCAGTTTTTCTTACGACTTCTCTCTTTATTCCCCAGATGGAGCTCTGTGCTCCTCTATATTCAAGCGTATTCACATAAGCTTGTTTGCCAGGATGCTGTTTTGTATTTTTGAAATGCTAGAATGTTTTGGCTAACAGTAATGGCTTAATTACTATTCATTGTTATAAAAATAATAGGAATTTAGCAATGTTATGGTATCTAATGTGTATTATATGATACGGATGCATGTGTGTATATATACATATACATATGTATTGCATCTGGGCTGTGTGCAGTGTAGAGAAAAGAGAGCTTCCATAAGTAGCCTTCTCAAGGCTCCTCAAGCCTGGTCAGCTCATCTAGTTTTAATAAGAATGGCCAGGCTATCTGCTATATTAGAAAGTGTGGGCATGGTTCATAAATCTTATATTACCGCTGTCTATAAAAATGAGAAGTGATTTCATTGAATAGGTATAGTGAACATACGATCACAGCAAACTGTTGTAAATGTGAAAGACAAATTAAAAGATACAGGGAGAAAGTGAGAAAAGAGCAAAAGTGCTACAGGCAAGAAGAGAAGCAAAACTGAAGCACTGACTTGTCCCAGTGTATGATTTATTTATGCACTATGCATTTATGCATTATATTCTGTGTGTTGTTAAGTGTGCATGCTGTTGTCTAGCACTCTCCTTCCCATATTCCTGGCTTGCAGTAGGAATTGGAATCTGGTAGATGCCCTCACTGTGCAAACTTTTTGGCTCTCAGTCCATGGAAGCATTTTACATTAGCAGTTGCCAGAAGTCTCTGAAGTCACGGATATGCCTCTTAAGGAGCAAAACATTTGGTTTTGCTGTTCTTGAATTCCAGGAACTAAAATCTGAAAATGAATGTTATGCTTATTAGGGAACAGTGGAATGGTCATTTAGCAGGGGTGTATAAAAATGTTGTTTTTTTTCAAGATGATGAAAATATTGGCAGGTTCCTATTACCTACTGTAAAAATATTGCAAGACAAAATGCCTCTTACATTTGACATTTTTATTTCATACTTGACTTATACACATTTTCACACAAAAAAATAAGTGTTGTGCATTGACTGCCAAGTACACCAGCTAGCAAGTCTCTAAGGACTCCAGAAGGTGATGTCTGTGGTGGAAAGAGGGGTTAAGTCACAACGGGAAAGTATTTGAATAATTTTTTAATAACAGGGAAACTATCATTTCAAATAGATTCATGGATTTCATGTCGAAAATACCATAAATCATAATTTGCAGCATCATTAGAATGCATGTATACATTGTGTAACAAAGACTACATTTCTAATGTTATAATTTGACTTCACACATGTCCTCTGAACCTAAAAGCTGAAAAAAGGGAAAGTCATCACTATAAAGCATGTTTCTCATCTAATGATGAGTTTTCTACTCTAGATTTTAATTGACAAGTTACAATATTCTGAAGGACATCTTTAGTGAATGCATTTTTTTTCTGTGAGCAGTCTCATACTAAATAGCCACTCATGATTATTGACGGGTAATGGAGCTTGAATGGCATTTCTGCATGCCATCTATTAGGACTATTTGATAGAATTAGAATAAAGAACAAGATAAACAGTTAAGTCTCACAGAGAACTTGATATTGATAGGCTTATGCAAAAACCAACTGAATGCCCAAGTTTGTAAACCATATGTTTCTGAGCGGTGTCTGCTGAGCAGTTTTATCTGACCCCTAGGAATGCCCAGAATAAACATTCACAATTTCCTTCTTGTTTGTTTTGGATGTTGTGTTTAGCTATTTCCATCTGACAACTCAAAGGAAATACGCAATAAATTGTCACTTAGTCAGTCAGCACACCTGGCTGTTCAAACAGATGAAGAGGAAAGTGGCAGAAGTAGGTGACAAGTGAACGTAGTCAGCAGAGCTGTGACTACTCTGATGGCCGGGTGGAAGAGGTAGCAGTAACAGCGTTGAGGCCATGTCAGATTTAGCTTTGCCACAGCTGTCAAACCCCATGAACTTTTTTTTGAGATCACCGCAGAAGCAAATTGGGAAGTTTGAAAAGAATACCGATTTTTTTTCCACATTATTTGATGTTTGATTTAATACAGTGATTTCTTTTGGTGAAGTGTGTATGTTATGAATAATGAGTTCCATTTTCAAGTGATTGCACAAGCATTCGTAGAGTGCACAACTGTGATCTGTCTCTCAACACGAGGAACGTAATATCCTTGCAGTATGCACAGCTCTGCTCGTCCTACTGTCACACTTCTGCTGAGGTTTTCAGTGTTGTCACTTAGTACATTGGGACCTCATACACTTCTCTGTGGATGCTTTTCGAACAAATTTATTTTCAAGATGGTCTTTTAATTGTTAGGTCAGAAATCACCAAGCTTTCATGCCTGACTTGTATTACAGTATAATTTATTGGACAGAGTACTATACTATGATTCAGAAGATAAATTCTTTCCTGGCATTGTCTCTAACCACTCACTTGTTCTCTTTCTCTCGCTGTCTCAAATTCTCTATTTGTAAAATGAGCTGAGTTTTTTGTAAACTGTTACTGCTCCTTGGGAAGAGTTCTATAGAAGACCTAAGTAACGTTATTACTTGATATTTTAAAATAGTGTTGTTACAGTGATATGATGGTGATTGTAATACCTCATTTTGAATTTGTTCCCAAAACTGTGCTAGATTTGTATGTGATTCAATTTATTAATATTTCTTATTTTTCTTTCCAAGACCTTATCCTTTCCAAAAAAAGGGGAAAAAAAAGCCTTAATTTAAACATTTCAAGGAATTGTCATTCTGGCATACTGAACAAAGCTCTTTAGACTGCTGCCTCTTCTTTTTCATTGTCATCTTTTGTCCTCCAAAGGATCACTTCTTCCCCTTGAAGAATTTACAAATAAATTATGCAGTGGATATATCTGTTTTAGTTCTTCTTTCATATGTGTAAAATCTTTGTGAAGGAAATTTATCTTCAGCTTGCCTTAAAACTGTAGCATATCCAAAATTTAAAAGGAGCTAGATGAAATCATTGTACTTTTTTAAAACAGTATCACTTGACCTGACTGAGGGGTAAGATGCCAGATTTGTTTTGTCAGTACTGATGACAGTCAAGACTCCTCACCCCCCATTCGCAGATGGGCCAAACTTGTAAGATCCATAATGCGATGCATTCTCCTGTGCTGATACACAATAGCTAAGCAATCATGGCAAGGGCAGCACCTTGAATGCAGTTGTCCTGTTAATCACACGACCTTTTCTCCCTGTCCTTTCCTGGAACCTTGCTTATCCAGGCACCAAAATCACTTATGCAGCTGGTAGTGATCTCTGCCTTTAAGCTCAGATGTGGAGACACAAAGAAAGTGCATGGTGTGATAATGACTGCTTTCAAGAACTATACAGCTAGATTAACATGCATACTGTTCAAAATCCTGAGTTACTATCATACAACCATCTGCTTTTTTCAAGACTTTTCCAGGTTTTCCTTTCTTCAGAGCCTTTTCTCCTCTGACCGTAATACCCCTGAATAATGGAAAGCCTTTCCTAGGTAGTGACTTCCTTACTTTAGTGTAAGTAACCATCTCATTATGATGAAGTACTTAACCCATGCTGTAATCAAATTAAGTAAGATTTTGCTTAACATTCGTCTTTCTGATTTAGGGACAGCTCCTTCACACCTTCTGTATCCCCCTGACATGTTATCCTGTACTGAATAAGACTATGGCGGGACAGGCAGCCCAGAGAAACCTGCTGTCCTTAACCTGTTAGCTGTTGCTAACTTCTGCTGCCAGTCATTTCTCTGTTTCTGAGAACATTGTTGCTTTTGTTGGCTTGTCTTTTTTTTAACTCTACTATTTTGCTATCTAAATGGCTATTTTATGTTTTAAAAAGATATTCTTTGGTCAAGAATATTTTATCTACCAGCACCAAAGGGCTGATCTTGATATATCGTTAGCCTTCATTCTGATCCCAGAATGATAAGACTGAGATTTCCAGATGGAATTCTATAATCTTCACTTCTGGGATGAATTAAGTGATCACAAGAGGTGTAACTGGATTGTATCACTGTCTTCCTCTTGTTCTTATAGATCAAAGAGGAACACAAATAGATACTTATATTTTAAAACATTCAGAACAGATGGTTGGTTTCTTTTGGTAAAGATTGGGACTTTTCAACAAAACAATTGCAAAAAGGCCATCATTCTTTTCTAGCAAATGCGATTATTTCAGGTCTGTGTCTTATTTTCTGCTTTGATTTACAGCTAAATATGCTCTTCTTCCACTAGTTGTTTGGTCTTTGTAGCAACTAGGAATTCTACATTCCAACATTTTTATTGGCACCTGGCTGATTCCATGAAAGGTGTTGCTTGTAGATTGTTTCTGTACTACCTTCCAATTGCTCTCCAATTGAAGTCTCTCATAGCCCTCATCCACCGGCCAGAACGCAACCATGCAGAGCGAGAAGTTTCTGTGAACTCTGTTTCACTGAACAATGTTGGTAGCATAAAAGAGATTGGCTTGAGCTCTGACACTCCCTACAAGAATATAATCAGGCTGGGAATACATTGCTGCAGCCAGGCTGGTTGATGTCATTGCAAGTACCTTCTCATTGTAAGTTAGGAGGAGAGGAAATTATTCAGGAAGTTGTGGGGGGAACAATATTAGACCAGAGGAAGAATCAAACCCAAACCTGCTTTCCAATGCATTAACTATGAAAATAATCTTGAGAGAAATATGACTAAAATAAAAAGTGATAAGGGCATGTAGCCAATCCAGACGCTATATTTTCCTGGCTGGTAAAGTTTATAATTGCTGAAAGGTGCCAGAATTGTAGTTCCAGCTCATATTAGGCTCACCACAGGCAATCCAACTACATCTGTTTGTTTAATGCAATACATAGATGAGAAATGTTATATCTATATAAATACATGTATTTGTTCATGGGATTAGAATTTGAATGTAGAGCAAACAACCCTAGCGTTCCTGAGGATGGAGGAGCCAGACATCCTGTGACTTCACGTGGCTTTGCTTCGGAAGTGTCATGTAGACAGCGGGAGAGACAGTATGAGGAGCTGGTGTTAGAGAGGCACCAGGCAAAGATTTGTATCACCTGCGGACAGGGAGGTTACAGCTCCTCTCGCTACAAGAGCACTGGTAGAGCACTTAAGAAATCCTTTCTGTTTTCCCTTAGCAAAGTAACAGACAGCAGGGAGACTGAAAAATGCGATCACTGATATATGTGTTCACATGGGCAGATGGTCCTGGTGTGCGGGACGCAAGTCTTGTGCTTTCAAACAAGAGTGTGTTAAGCCACTGGTTCGTTTCATCCCCATAATAGGTAGATGTAAAAAGGACAATACAAAACAGCAAGGAAGAAGTGTACTGTCTTGTTCATTCCTTTTTTAGAGACGTGGTAGAGAGTTTCACTGGATTAAGCAGGTTGGTATTTTCACTTATTCTCAAACTACTATGTTCTTTTTAAAAAAAAAAAAGCCACATCAATTCTGTGCAATCAAAACTTCCATTTGATTAATTACACCTACAAAACTTCAATCAGGATAATACTATTTAAATCTGTAGCTTGTTGTAAACAAGCTACCAACACTTGTTTTCATTTGCTGGAGGAATACATTTTTTTCTTGCTGATATTCTAATTCTCTGTTTCTCCTAAGTTTGACTACCCAGTTTCACAGCTTTGTATAATTGAATTTATCATGGAAATTTTTAACTTGATAACTGTGACAGCTTACGGTAATGATATTCCCAGTTGAAGGAGACTTTAAGACACTTAACAGTAGAGTAAAAATTCAGTATCTCTGTATATCTTACCCATCTTTGTACAACCCATTTTTTTCAAAAGTAAACTTCTGGGTTGTTGGATTCCCAAGAAATTTTGAAAACAAAAGAGGACTTTGACAAAGAAAACCAGCATTTGAATTTTTATGTCCTGATCTCATCTTGCAGTTAAGTCATAGATTTTTCTTCTGCTTTACCTCAGCTAGGAATGAGACCTTCCCTTAACAGTACGGACTGGTGCAGTAACTGTATGCAAAAGGAAGAGATGAGAGGCCCTGTGCGCTGGGTACGCAGTGCAGTTCCTCAGGCTCTGGAGTGCGGGTCTCTGTGAATGCTCCTGCTCTCGAGCGTAAGGGGTTGTGGAAATGGGTAAAATTCAGGCAGTGCTGCCCGCATGTAGACAAGCTCTTCGGCTCTGTAGTGTTCCCCAGTGTTCCAGCCAGAGGCGTCGAACAGGCCTCCCAGTGTGTTTCGTTTCTGATATACAGTACTCCCTACTATTTCATACGTTGCTCCCCACAAAAGTTTGTTCCACAGCCATGTAAGCAAAAATTTCCAGTGTCTGGATTTGTTATGGTGAAAAAAATATTCGTGAACTGCTTTTTCAGTGCTTTAGGAACCCTGGCAACGCATTCTTTGGTTGTCATCTACATTACAGAGAAATGATTTTATTTGAATGGAGGAAACTAATGAAAAAACTACTTTCCCTGTTTTGTATTTTCTCTATTCTTTTCTTCTGGTCTGGATTTTTCCCAAGGTGAAGAGGGTGAACTCTGGAAATCATTAATCCATGGGATTTGTTCATGGTGTATAAAAATTTCAAAAAGAATTTGCTTTATAAAAATGATTTCCTAATTGATTTTGTCAGGAAAGAACTGAGAAAGAGACAGCTCTGTCAAAATAGCCACAATCTCTTTCAACTCCTCATGCATGTTGTTTTGTTTCATGAGGACATAATGATGAAGGGTAGATTTAAATCCATTTTTGTCTTTAAAACAAATCTAAAGAAAACTGAGCCTGTCCTTGGGCTTTTCTCTTGTGGTCTTCTGAAGAAACCAAGTATCTCTGTACAGCACTGAACTGAGCTGAACTGAACTGAGGTCAGGCAATGTCTTTTGAGAACTTTCTTCTGTTTCCATTTAAAATAATGAAGGGAAGACATCAGTGATAAATTGTGCTGAATTTGGGAAAGCTTTGCACTTTCTAAGCCAAATTCATGCCTCATAAAACTCCACTGCATTCAATGATTACATGTTGTTTGTATTTGAACCCTCGCATTTGTTGCCAAACAAACACAAATGGCCAGGGAGAAGGTGTAATTCAATTTCCCATGCAAATACTTCCAGACTGTATCATTCTGTTTCTTAGCTTATTTCTGTGACTTACAATATGGGAGATTTTGCACCATAGGCAAAATTTTCTTTTCTCATAATATCTATAATAAAAACAAGATATGAGGGAATTCTTTTTTTTTTTTTTTCCCTTTTTTTTTTTTCCTGTGTGTTTCTCTTTGACATCTGAGGAGTCCCTATGATCCATCTAGCCTTTCAGATCCTTCCTGGAATAATTTGTTGTTAACCAGTATCTATATTTTCCCAGACTTTCAGCCCATCTTGGGCAATGGTAGTTTGGGAAACAAGCTGCTCGGGTAGCAAATTAGCATTTATATGCAACAGTGTTTGAAAACTGGAACTGAAAATGGTTTCCCATCCTCACACTCATGTGAGGATGTGATTGTCAAGTGGTAAAGGGCTAGCTCAGTTTAACTTGATTGTTTTCAAAATGTATTCACTTTGTCCAGGCTGAACTGAAGTTTAGGGGACTTCTTTTTTTTTTTTTTTTTTTTTTTTTTTTTGACTTTACAGAATTGCAGACTTTGAAAAATCAGGAATCAGTCAAGTTTGATAAGCTAGCAAGCTAGAGCACTTCTCAGTTCATTGCTTGGAAATTTTTTGATTCCTTTTCTGTACACTTTTCTTCTAACAAACGCATTAGGTAAAAAAAAAAAAGTTGCATCCTCACTTCATTTACTTTGACCCTCAAAATGTATCTCAATTCCATTTTACTGCCTTTTTGATAACTGTTCTTTCTGGAATTTTTTCAAATACTTAATGATTTATCAGTAAGTTGAGAAGAACTTACTGAATTATTAGGTTGCAAGATGAAAGCCAGTTCATTCACATGCAAGCAAGATAGTAGGAGGTATTAGAAGATTACGGGAACAGTCCTGTCAGTGCCAAGCCAAGAAGGAACTATTTTCTCCTTTTTTTTTTTCCTTTGTTATTCTTGCCTAGAGGAAGCATCTGTATGGGCTTGTAAGAAAGATCCATTTTGCATTTATCCATATGCGTGATTCTGACCAGGGAGGCAAGTTTTGTAATAGAGAAAATGTTTATTATATAAGCTGATGTAGCTGGGAAAAAACAGACAAGTTTTAGACTTGCCTGCAAGCTCCAAAATTTTTGCTGTTCCAAAATGGAAGCTGCAGATTTATAGCTAAGGAGAAGAACATTTTCTCTGAATTAGCTAAATAACGTTAATTACATAGTTCTGAGAGAGAAAAGCGTGGTGGCTGACTTCATAGGAGAAGGGGGATGTTAGCAGGGAGAAAGGTGACTGGATCATTAGCCCTTCTGCATGGAGAACCAATAATTTAGAGCTGGTGGTTGTGGTGAGTGAGTCCTATTGCATGTTGATTAAAACCATACTGTGCTCTGTAAACATTTATGGATATAGTCAATATTGCATTTGTGTCAGTTCAGTACTGTTGCAGTTATAGCACCCATTTGCTGGTTTTCTTCTTCATATAACCACCTATATATTTTAACATATTTACATTAGACACCATTCAGACAAACTTTGAGACACCACAGTCTCCATATCTGAGGTGTATTCATCTCTCACAGTAAAAGTGACCAAACATTTATGTAGGTGTCTCCAACCACACTCAGCACAAGTACCTTTTCTCATCTGTGTTGAACATAGGTACGTTTGAATGCAGACTTTTATCATTAAACCAATTATAAATAGTTATTCATATTTAAGCTGGCTTATTAAGCATAGCATTTTTGTGTTCATTAGAGCAAATGTGCGAGTGCAGTTGAAGCAGTAATGATTTCATTTTAAAGCTTATTTTGCCCCTGATAGCTTGCAAATCTTCAGTTAGAATCACATTTCTCATACTCAAAGAGAAAACTTTCTGTGAAAGCTCAAAAAGCTTGCTGCTTCTGAATTGAATTGGTTTTCAAATACATTCCCAAATGTCTTTATCAGTTGGTAGAAAGGGTTTGTTTTTGTATTGGAGTTCCGTCAGGCATTTTGTGTTTCTCCTTCACCATTTTAGCGATTGCTGTGTCTAGTGAAATCCATTTCCAGACCTAACTGGCCATTAACATGACGCTGAGCTCGCGGATACATTACGCAGACTTCATTCCACGCGTTGATGAGGATGCTCTCAGCACATCGCTGCACTGGCTGGGTTCAAAGATAATCCTGGGTTTGGAGGGAAGTCTGGCCAGCTGCTGTGTTCCTAGAAAGCTCGGCAGCTCCGAGCTGGTCACGAGAACATGATCTGCTTTGCGAAGCCAGCGCCGCACTGCCGTCCCCCTTAGCAAATGCTCTTCCACCCTCTCGAGATAAGGCAGCGGCAGCTCCGCTGCGTGGAAAGCACGGCACCTTCTGCTAAATGACTCGTCCAAATTAGATATGGCAGGAACGCAGCTCTGAGGGCATTTCCTACTCAACTGGCGGGGTTTAATGGATCCCAAGTGAGAGGTGCAATTGCTCCCTGAGCAGCTTTGGGAGCGCTGCTAGCTCCGAGCGTTCACACGCCTCATTTGGCTTCTTTCCAGGGAGGGGAAGAGGCTTCCCGAGGTAAGGGGGAAGGGTACAGGCAGAGGGAACTTGTCCCCGACTTATCAGATCCTTCCGTAACGTTTGCTAGATAGTTCTGCTTTTCTTTCCGTATCAGAGAGGGAGTCCCATTGCAATGGAGAGCTCAGAAGGTTGGTGATTCGGATTCTTTTCGGACTGAAATCTGCACGTCTGACAGATATTCAGCAGACTCTATTACCTGCGAGAGAATGCAGGACAGCTGCTACATTGTTTGCGTAGCTAATTATTAGACATGAGCTGCCTAATTTTTGCACTTAATTTTACACTTTTATTAAACACTGCTTTCTCAGGGCAAAAAACCAATCTGTTATTTTCTTCTAGGAGTAGTCAGAAAGGTAGAAAAGTGGCATCTTTTCTATCTATCTTTTCTATCTATCTTTTCTAGGAAACTAGAAGCTCTGTGTATTGGTTCACTCATACAGGCAGTACATTTTTGGATCTCAAGAGGTGTGAACCAAAAAACAGAAACAGAGGCGGGTGGTGCCTGCTCGCCAAACAGCCATGTTGATGTATTCGGTTAAAGACAGCCGTGCTTGGTGGTGAAGGGGAGATGGCAGTAACCATTTTGATGCTATTAAAATAACCCTTCCTACTGTCCTGTACAAGAAGGTGCTCTGCCATGCTGCGGTCTGCGCTCTTGCTGTATCAAACCATATTTTCATATGTGTTGACATCTTCAAACAAATGTTGGCCCGGTGTTTCACATAGCTGAAGGATTAAAAGTAGAGCCTGTGAGCTTACCCTCTCTACAGGCCTCTTGTGTCTCCCCTGTGCCCCCATGGCCCTGTCACCAGGGCTTTTCTCAGCTGCTGCCAACCTGATGCTGCAGTGTGAGCTCCTGAGCGCAGCCAGCTCCCTGGAGGACAAGGAGCTTGGCACTTGTTAGCTGCTCAGCTTTCCGGTCCTCTCTCCCTGTGGAAGTTAATCCATGTAGAACAGTGCTGAAAACAAAGTAAGTGAGCCCTGACAGCCTTGTTAGCCGGCGCTGGAGCCAGAGGCTTTGCTGAAAGCAAAGCCAGCACCCTGTGTCTGTTGACTCGGAGATTATCTCTCTCCTCATTCATTAGCGGGGTCAGAGGTGCCCCACTGAAAAGGCGTCCCGGGCCCGCCAGCGAGCAGCAGGTGCCGTCGCTGGCGGGCAGCACTGGGCACTTGCCAGTGCGAGGACAAGGCTTTCGGGCCCTCCTAGCTAGAGCCCTAGCGCACGGCACCGCGCTCCTCCTCGCTTTCCATCGGCTGCAAGCTCTAGAGTTGTGTGTGCTGCAGCTTGGAGTGTGCGCCCATGAACACCAAGGACAGCGCTCTCATTCTTGTGCAGGTATAGTGAGAGTCTCCCAAGTCTGTGTGTGTGTGCTTGAGCTCTGCTTTTCAGTGAAGCAGGTGAAAAATTGACTCTTCAGATGCTTTCTGCAGGAACTGGGTGATTCCAGGGATTGGAATGAGGAGCCTGGATTAGATTCAGATTAAGCAGAATGGCAGAAAGTAATGAAGTAAAAGAGTGTGTTGGTTTTAGGTTTTCAATCTTATGATATAGAACCTGACCTGCATAATAAATACAAATCTTTGCCTTTTCAGGACTGTAAAAGACTTCTTGATTAATGTCTTTGTCCCGATTCTGCATTAGAGATGTGGTCAATTTAGAAACCCACTTCTTGACATCATACTGCTTTCAGAACCTGTTTAGTGCAGGTATATGTTACTATTAAATGTTTGCAAAACAAGGTAGAATTGGCATTGCTATTGTCTTGTTGTAAACAGAATTTTCCTCAGATTTTGTGTTCATTATGCAAGGAGTTAGCATTGAAGCACTGCTGAGCAGTCAATCGACAATCCATTTAATTTATACTGTTTCATTTTTTTACTCCATATCATCATTATTTTTATGTTAATAAGCCAGCTATCATCACCACATCCCCTCCTTTTTGTGTGCTTGGTTTCCTTCTACATCGATGCTGGATGTTTGTTGGGTGAAAGGAATACTGTGGGGCAAGAATATTGTGTGTTCACTTTGCTTCCAGTGGCAAGATTGTAAATTAGTAGTTGATTTCTGCATTCCCTGTTGCTTGAGCCTCAGGCTGCTCCTCACTATTCCTGTCCTCTTATTTCAGATAATTCAGCCCCTCTTAGAACTTGATCAGAATCGCAGCAAGTTGAAGTTGTACATTGGACATCTGACAGCCCTCTGCCATGACCGTGACCCCCTGATTCTGCGTGGACTCACCCCTCCTGCTTCCTACCACCTGGATGATGACCGGGCAGCTTGGGAGAAAGAGCTGCAGAAGATGACTCAGGAGCAGGTGAGTTTGTGGTCTGAAGCTCTGAATGAAAACCAGAAGCACCTACGTAGATCTTACTGATGTGCCCCACACAGTGCTGTGAAATCATTCCCTAAGTAGTGAATACAGAAGGCAAGGATCCATTCTTAAAGCACTGGAAGGATATGCTATTTATCATTTATTATGAAATTTTATCTATTTTGCAGTGCTTGAGGGCATGCATCCATACACTCATTGGGAATCTAAATGCAACATACCATTTTTTCATATTTTATCTGTTAACAGATTTTAGCTGCTTAATGTAAGAATTTGATATAGTCAGTAGGGATCTTAATTTTTTAATTAATGATTAATGACATTAGTCACTTAAATTATAATTGGTGCATTTTTATGAATCAGATACTTTGCGTAGAATCTTCTATCTTTGTAATGTATGCTCTGATTTTTTTTTTTTTATTGCTCCCTTAGGTAAGGTAAGATTAGGACCTAAGGTAAGATTAGGACTCACTGTGCTACATACCCCATCCACAGACGTGTATAAACACACACTCACATTTGTCTTTTAATAGAGAGTTCAAGAGTATTAATAGTGTATTTCCAGGAGTTTCGGAGTACAGAACTGGGAGGAATAGTTCGATAATGGTGTGTCCAGTTAAGTCTCTATGGAGCCTGTCAGGCTGGTTATAATTCAGCTGCTGAAATAATCTTGCTTTCTCCCAAGTCTGACGATGTCCTGCCTTCCTTAATCCCTTCAATGACAGGTTTTATCTGCTCTTTTCTTACTGAAATTCATGATTCCTCACAACCCTTTTTTTTTTTACTCCCTGCTGTTTGTCTCTACAACTCTTTATTTTATAGTGTTGCTGCTGTAGTATAGAATGCTCAAACTAATCTAAGGAATTTCTACCGGAAATAAATTTGACTAATTTTGTCTTTTTGACCTTTTGGATTATAATGCCATTCTTTCACTAAATTATTCACTTCCATGTGTGTATATATAGAACTATATTGAGTATGTACTCAAACTAATATAAGACCTATATAGTTAAAAGTGGTTTTGTGGGTCAGTGAACATTATCTTGATTCTAGCCTGACTGCTTGATCTCTGCTTTTCTTCTTTTGTGATATTTGTGCTCATTTCCTTGCACTTTCAGCTCAGTGTTGAATTGTGATCCAAAAATTTGAGACAGCAGCTCAGAAGCCAAATTACAGGCAGCTAACAGAAGCAAGTCTAACAATTTTGAAAGAAGAGCAGACCTCTAAAGATAAATATGTCTGTAACAGGACTTAGATGGTGCCCTGGACAGGGCAGTTGGTCTCTGTCTTTGTACCTGCCTTGTTCATGCTCGTCTGAACTGTAGCCTGTGTATGTGCCTCGCTCTGAATCTACATTTACCTCCACAGACCTGATATGTTCTGCTTTCTGCCTGTCATCCCCTGTGCCAAGTGAGTCAGTGTCTTGTGCTCATAGAGACTGTAGTCACTGATCTGGGATTAGAAGTGTTTCAGTATAATGCTGGCCATCCTCATACAGTGAGGAGACAGAGCTCCTATCCTGCTCTTTAAAATAGGAAGCGTGCCATTTAGGACCACTTTGGCTTTCAGACTGGGGTGAAGTACTGCATGCCAAAACCTCTGGTGTGCATAGGAGGCATCTTTGAAAGTAAAATTAAAGCAAAGACTGAATATCCCTGAAATAGGCAGACTAGTCTTATTATAGCTGTGATGGTCGTTGAATATATTCAGGGTCAGGGTCTATGGGAGTAGGTGATATCTTCTATATGATCAAGAGATGTAGATGAAGAAAATAGAAAAGATTTTCTTTGGCAAATAGTCCTCCTAAACAGATAGTCTGTTTTTTTTTTTCCAAGTGTGTACTGCCCTAAGAAAATATGTTATTTTTCTTTAACGTTTTGCCAGTCTATTAGCAACATTTATTTGTTGCATGGCAAAGAAATGCAGTACAAATTGTCATGGAAATAATTATCTAAGTTATCTTGGAGATGAGAACGAAATATATTTTTCCATCCTCTCCCATACTATCTATTGTCTCCCACAGTTGTTTAAAATTACTACTCCACTTGTGATTCCTACATATAACTAACTTACCATCTAAGTAGTTTCCCCACACTCACTCTAGATCTTATTTAATGAATGTAAGTTGAAAAATGCAAACTAATTATATATTTTGATTTACAAAACACTTTATTTAGGTCTTAGAGCTTTCCCCTTTCTGTGTTTAAAATATTCCCATGGGAGGGGAGAGGGGGTTAGTTCTCCAGATTCAGAGCAGCCCATGGTAGAATACCTACCTTTTGCAACTTTGGAATTTTAATGAGTTTTGTAAATTAGTTCAAATCCAATGGCATTAAATTCACTCCTGTCCCTTCTAATATGATCTTCTGTAGAGAATGCTTCTGCAACCTCAGTGGGAAAAAAATAATCCTCTTGAATGTTAAGTAGTGCTAACGTGATTAGGGAGGGTACATTAAATTGAAAATTAGGAGCCGTTGCAAATGTGTCCACTTCTCACCAGTAAGTTGGAACTTTTTTTTATTATTATTAATGAATAGTTCAGAATTATGTTTTCCTATGGCTGCTTTTAGAGGTGTGATTTCCCATTGCGGCAGCTCTTTTTCACAAAGGTCGCTCCTGCTGTGTTTCATCATAACCAATGCTCTGTGGGTCTTTCATATTTGCTGGGGGAGGTTCAGCTAGGAGTTTTCTGTGGCTGCTTCTGATAGGTAAAATGAGTGTATGAAGTAGATGTAGGCTCTTCACTCTTCCAGCACATCACCACAGCGATCCATGGAATCTCGTATACAAGTAGCTGTTGGAGTAGTGTCTGCCAGCATCAACACCATAGTTCTATGGGGAATTTGTTGCCACATAAATAATTTTGTGGACTCAAAGTTTGATTGATAATTGGTACCTTTCAGGTATAATATTTTCTTTATGCTACCATGGAATTCAACTGTGTTCCTTAGTGACTTCAGTTGATCTTAAACAAAATATGCGGCCAAAATGCTATATGTGATTCTTTGAATTGACTTTGTTGGCATTTTATCAAACATATTTTCTAAAACTGAGTTACTGTAGTAAAATTTAAGTCCATTTTGTAATAAAGGCCTAACGCCAGTACTTTATGGATACGTTGTAGCTCCAAAACCAATCTAAACTGGGTATACTAGACTATATTGCGGACAGTAAGGAATCTTTCATGCTCGGGAACCGTGTTATTAAGTTATGCATTCGGTGGAAAATATTCCTTTGAGTCAGTTCTGACCCAGTGTCTCCAAATGTGTTAACCGGCACAGTTTCTGGATCTGGCCTCTTTTGACCAGTTCATGTCTTGTTCATCTTTTTTATTAAAAAATTGAAGTTACCAGAAAGGAAGAAGAATGTTCCAAGTCTTGACACTGAGAAATCAACATTCCTTTCATTCATTATAAATAATTGCGTTATCCTAGCAATTTCTATTAAATACAATATTTTCTTTCACTTTGCCCTAAACGTATCATTATGTTAATCTTGTTGGGCTCTGTAGAGTTACTACTGTGTTTCACATTTCAGATGGCTGCCCTTAAGTTAGGAATTTTATTCCTGTATGAAGGGCAATGACATTAAGAACATAATGATATAGTCTATATTTTACTTATAGTTCAGTTTTTATTTTTCTCTTATTGTCACAAAGGACAAATCATAGAGAAGAAAAAGGACCATGCTGAAAACCAACAGCACCAACAGTGCCGTACTGTGTTTGGAAGGCAATAATCTAAGTTTAGAGACAAGAGACCAAATAGATTAATAACATATAACAATGTGCAATATACAGTATACAATTTTAATCTCACTATCAGTAAAGATTATTATAACAGTATCCATTGTTAAGCTCTCCACAGGAAAAGATGCCAGACTACATATATCTAGCTTTAAAAGTCAACTTTAAAACTGCAAATGTCCCTCATGAATTTGGAGGTATTAAACATGCATTTTGGTTTGCTTTATAGGCCATACTATAAGCAGGATGAATTTAACTCTAAATTATAAATAGCTATTTTATAAACTTCCATTATGCTTTCTTATTTAGATTTCTCTTGTGTTCTAGTTTCTGTATCATTTATGACAAGTTATCCAACTTACTTAGTTTCTATAAAGAAATTACTCTGCTATGTTTTGTGTTTGTCCATTCCTAATTATTCTATTGCCCTGTCTGACTTTTCTGACCTCTCTTCTATTAACTTGTTATCCTCCATACCTGATTTATGTCATTTGCTTTTAATTTATAATCTTTGGGGAATACATAATGTATTTTTAAGTTAAGCAGCCTGCTTCTGGACTCTTTTAGAAATTGCAAGTAGTAAGTGCAATTTACATACTTCTTTGTGTACAAACGCTTTTCCTGAGATGAATAGAGAAAATAATGCATACAGGACCTCTCTAAAATGTGTGCACTTTATATTTTCCTGTTAGTTAGTATTATGGGTGAGGATGAGAACCTGGTATTACAATAGTTCTTAAATAAGAATAGAAATCATAATCATTAGCCGTAAGTTAACTTGGCTCTACCATAGCATTATCCTTTCTTATCTGTCCATGGAATCACTATTAATAATTTTAATTAGAATATACGTTACCAATCAGCAACATGCTTAACTTGAAGAGATGACTATGAAAAGAAAAGCAGTGTTTTCAGGATATTGCCGAGTGCTCCGTGTGCGAGTGGTGTGCCTAAAATTTACCATGGTGTCATTTCAAAGAGCTCCTACAAGCAGAAGCCGTAACCTGTTTTTTGAGGTCCTTTCGCCTCTCTGTACGTGTCGTCATTAGTAAGAACAATCTGTTTCTCCGGGCTTTGCTCAGGTGCTGTGGTACTCCTAGGAGTTTTGGGGAAGTTGATGGAGGCGTGAGGTCCTGCCGCTCGCTTGTGGCTGGTTGTGCAGAGGGGCCATGTGAGAGCGCAGGCCAGGGCAGCTCCCTCCTGTGTTTGCTTGGGCTGTGTGAAACCAAACTCTTCCACTGAAATCTCCTTCTTGGAATAGCTGTCAAAATTTTAGACCTAAAATGATTCATCATCACTCTGTAATAAACAAGCTCCTGGCCTCTATGCTCTCTCTTAAAGAGAAACAGTTAACAGGGAAAGAACTGGAAGGGCTGAAGTTCCGACGCTGGCATTAACAGATGCCTAGAATACAAAGTTATTATAGTACCTAGTAATTTCATTTAAGTAGTTCCTGCTTTGTTCTTTCTTACATATTTTACCCTTTGCAGATACAAAATACTGAAATGGAAATTAGTGTATTTTGTTGCTTACCCCCCTCTTTTCTCACAGCCCCTTTACCATGCAGAACTCTTAAGTTTTTAGAGATTAGAATAGTGAGTTTGATCACATTATGTATACTTAGTTCCAAGGGGAGGTGTCCTAAGAAGATAACCCTGTGGTACAGGCAAGGATTATAATTTATGCTGCATATTGCACTGAATAATACTTTTCTGAACTTGATAACAGCATTTGTTTTCAGTGCATGATGTGCACCAGATTCACATGGACACAAAATTGTCCTCTGACTGTGAAAGGAGGAGTGCTGTTGTGGACGGGCAGTGGCTGTATTATTTGCAAATGCAGGATTCACAAACTTTAATCAACTGCAAAATGTGACTTACGGGTACTTTATTCCTTCTTCCCATTCTTGCCTTTTTGCAGTTTGTGAATTACGGAAGAAATAATAATATTCCTGCTACTGCTAGGACTTAGAGAGGCTCAAAGATGCAGAATAAATCCCTTGTACAAAAATATTTAAAATATATATCACAGTAGCACGCAGCAAATTTTTGGTGATGTGTTTCTCGAAATCAGTTGTGAATTCTCTTCAGGGGTGGTAAATAACTTTGGCAAAATGAACCCACATATTTTTAAAATTTGCATTATTTTTAAAAGGCAAGTTAAAAAAATCACTTTGAAATTTTATTTTGTTTTTTAAATAAAAATATTTTAAATAGAAAATGTTTTAAAAGGAAAAAACTCCAGATATAACAAAAATATTTAAGGGATTATTTGAAATTCTTTTTACGTTAAAAAATCAAAAATAAAGTTTGACATTTCCATATCCCTATTCCTCTCCCTTTTTTTGGCCTTATGATATGTCTAATAAAGTAGAGAGGAAAAAAGAATTATATGGAATTGGCTCTTATTACTTCATACATACCTATTTACACAAGTTGGTTTGGGGAGATGGAAAAACTGTTGACTTTTTGCCTAAAATACAGTTTAGTTTGATTTATACATATTTTGGTTTTTAAAAAAGTCCAAATCAAATCAGTTGAATTTCTTTTTGTCACTTATTTATGTGATTTTAAGCTCTGAATAAATTTTTCAGACTAACCATAGTTTGACCTTGAAATACCCGAACTTTGGCAGAAACCAAGTTCCAGGTCCCCATATTGTGGTCTTATAGAAATCCTGTAAAAACTTTCCTTTTTTGCTCTTTTAGAATTACTGCATACTCTACATGGAGTTTTACTCTCCATAGCCTCAAACTCTTCTACATGAAATGTAACTATTTCTTTTTTTTTTTTTTTTTCATATATAATCAGTGTTTGCTCCAAATTATTAGTAGAAGGAAAGTAACCCTTTGAGAAGGGAACTTTCTTCATGTAAGTAAATATAAAAGGTACTTAGCTTAAGTTGCTAATGAGTTATGCGATAAGCGAATCTCACGGTCTACAGATCAGCACCACAATTCATCTAATGAATAAGAAATATGATGCTATTATTTTATACCTTTATTTTCCCTCTGGATGTCAATCAGTCTTTCAATCTTTAAATAGCCTCTGAAATACCTTGGACCAGAAAAGCACAATGCAAGCTGAGTTTGTAGTGATTTCTTTTTTCCACTAAGGCACTGAAACTATAAATGGCAAGGTATTCTTTTAGGACTTGTTCTAAATCCAGGAAGGCAGCAGTGGTGCAAACTGTCTGAATCTGCTGCTGATAATCTGAAAGCTTATATTCCCCTGAGACACCGAAGGTACTTCTTGTTCTTCTGTCTGTAGATAAGGTATAAATACTGCGAAGCTGCTTCTGGAGTCCTTTCCATCCCTGTCTTTCCAAGCTGCCTGTTTTCACTTGTCATCGGCTAGACATATATCTTGGCCTTTTCTTCTCTTTTCTCATGTCTGTGATTTCTTTTCTCATTTTCATGCCTATCTTGGACTGAAATAGCCAACAAAATGACTGTTAAGAGCAGGCACTCAGGGTCTGGGGATGATAACAGTGCTTTCATTTGCAGTCACAACAAGAAGATCTTGGAAACCAAGAGCAAAATTGTTGGTAATTTTAGGGAAAGTTCCCTAACGTTTGAGACTGCAACCTCTAGGTGAGTCCAATCATACCGTAGAGAACTGGCTTGTCAGAATGAGAAGTGACATATTCTCATCTAACTATTCCTAAAATGAATGATATAAATGGAGATTATATGGATGATCCAGAAATGCTGCAACCAGGCCACAGAGTTAATTACTCTGTCTGTGTTTAAGTGTGAAGTGTGTTAAGTTAGTTAATTACTCTGGCTGTGTTAATTACTCTGGCTGTATTTAAGTTGCTAATCTTAGGTGTTCTGAAGCTCCCCACCTCAGTGCTCCCTTCTTCAGGACCGTGTCCTCCCGGGCACACACAAGGCAGCGAATGTTGATTTGCGAAGCAATACTGCTTGCCTGGACTCTTCGGCACTCCAGAACTTGTATCTTAGAAACAATTTCTTCATCTGGTTAAATTTGTTGCTTTTTGTTGCATTTATTTTATTTAACTCCAGCATTGGCCCGTTTTATTGTACTCATCTTGATTTTTGAAGCAGTCTTGGCATTACATTTGCACATACGATAAGTAATGCAGCCACAAAGGGCAGAATTGCGGACTTGGCAGTGTTCCCGTGTGGCGGATGACCAGTAGGGTCCTCTCAGGTCCACCAACCTCCTTTCAATTTCGAAGGTGAAACCCTTTGAGGTGTTTTGATCAGTGTCTGGTGGTTCCTCAACTGCTTTGTCCTGGCCTGGGGTTTCACCTGGAAAATGTGGCTGAAATGCCACGGGACCCATCCCTGCTCCAGCGGCGGCGGGAGCACGGTGACGCTTTTCCTGCTAACACTGCCCTCTCCTGGCCCTGCTCTCTCAGGAGCTGAGGAGAGGCTCCTGCAAGGGGCTGGTGAAGCGAAGGAGAAATGCATCGTGTGCCTCTTCTCCATGGCTTCCTCTCTCCCCTGACCTCCTGGCACTTGCACCCTCCTGATTAGGATTGACATGAAGTCTCCCTCTGGGGCCGGGGAAGCCAAAGGAGCCGTGCCCTGTAGTTGGATGCTCAAACCAGGTGTGTGAGTTTGCCAGCGAGTAGGTGGTTGCAGGCTGCTTCAGCCAGGGCCACATGAGCTGCCGGGGTTTCGCTGGACTGAGCAACCTGAGACTCAGAACATCATTCCTGACACCGCGTCTCCTGCCCTTTAGCATCCAGCACTGCTCCTTGCTGGCTGTGTTGACTCTTTCAATCCTGTTTGCTGACGGGGTCTCTCCTAGCCTTATCCATCCATTGCAAGTTCCTGACTAATAACTCTGCTGGGCTGTTGGAACCGAGCTAATCACATATCCACAGCCTGCTGTTCCTGAGCCCTTACGGGGCTACTTCTGAATCCCCTCTCTCCTCCTTTTCTCCCCTGAGCGCTTTTACAGAGCCCAGAGTGCTCCCCTCCCTCTCGTTTTCCCCACTTCCATAGCTCATGTCACTCTGAGAAGCAGGATCAGGTTGCTCCTGCATTGTGATTCTTGGCATAAGCCCCTCTCAAATTCATATAGCTGCTCAGTGAGTACAGCAGCCACCAGGAACAAAGCACATAAGAACGCATTAAACTAACATTCTGCATGCAAAGCCCAAATAATTTACTATATGTTACTCTGCCTAGTAAAGGGAATAGTGCAGCAAGCTTACATTTTAATTTCCTTTCTCTCACTTTTGTCTATAAAAGTCTATGCTATAGCTTCCTTAAAATGCTCTTGTGTTTATTCTGTAGTTGCTCCTAGGTTCTTTGTTGTTATGTGGTATTCCTTGCAGTATCTCTGTTAATCCCAGAACCATCTCCTATGGTCCTCGCCTTGCTTGATGCCATCACTGAAGAGAGTCATTCTGTTGTATATGTAAAAGTTGGTAATTTGTAAAAAACAAAAATATAAAGGTTTAATTGTGGAGCTATATATAACCTTTCCCACTGCATCGTACTCTTACTAAGGCAAACACAAAGCTGTTGTCAGCTTGTATAAAGAGCAATGTTACAGAAGTACAAAATATAAAGCAAATTCATATATCAATGACCAACTATCCCTCCGTGGATGAAAAATTCCAATTTTACATTCTTTCCATGTCACATATGGACACCGTACAGTTCCAATAAAAATCTATCAGCACAGTAGAAATAGCATATTCATAACTTAAGGATAAAACAAATGTTGCAGGATGGTCAAATAATACTAGAAACTCAAAACAGTGAAAGCTGGTTGTGACAACTGCTCAAAATAGCAAAGGAGTTTGAATGCCAAAAGCTTACAATAAACTTCAGAATCCATCTAAGAATTGCATGCACCCCCTATAAACATGATTGGTTTATATTCAGAGGGAATAGATTTCTTTAGAATAAATTATATCTGCAGAAAAGCAGATTTTTTTTTTTTATTCTTGAATACGTAGTGTATGAATTGGTGTATGTGCAAAAGCTTGTCCAGTTTATCTGACTGCATCATCTGGGTAATAAGAGATGCTGCTTTTCCTTGTTCTGTTAGCTCTTTACACCACTGTGACTACTGTAATCCCTAAAATACCTGCACAACTTACAGCCTTACTTTGGATTTTGCACAGCTAACAGACTAGCATTTTACCAATTCCTGCTCAGATAAATATGTTACTAGAGGCAGACGTTTCCTCCTCTTCTTTACAATTCTGTGGGCCCCTAATCATGGCAGTGGTATTAAACTCAAAACTAGACAGTGTGTTCACATATACTCCGACATGTGTGGTAAGTGTGTGTAATGCCGTTGCTGGAAAAAAAAATGCAGTTTATAGACTATACAAAGAATGAATGAGACAAAGTCTCATTTTGAAATAAATTCCAACCAGAACTGTAGTAATCGGAACAGTGAATAATCAAATAGAAAGCTTATATTTAGTAAATAAAAATGTGTGTGTTCCACCACAATTACGCTTATGTCTGAGCTAGAAAGGGTAATCTCTGAACAAAATTAATATTTGCATAGAAAACTTAGAATTCAGGTTGACAGGGAATATAGCTTTTTTATTCATTTCATACAAGTAAATTCTGTTATTCGCATGTAAAAGTCAACTTGTTTAAAATAATTAATATGCTAGCAAAATGCCATGTTTCTTCCGGAATTTGCGTTGCTTTCAGCAGAGTATTCTGCAGAGGAAGCTTTTCTAGATAGTTATCATGAAACAATTCATTCTGGAACAGTTAAGCCACTTAGCTTCCCCATGTTGACATGACCTTAGCGGGGAAGGTCACAAGGCTGGTCCCTGTGGAGTGAAAATGTGAGACAAAGAGCTGGGACTTGGCTGGTAGCTGTGGGCCACTGAGACAGCCACCAAGGAAAGACATCGATCCTGCTAAGTGCCCAGCATGTTAGATTTTTGCTAGCTCCCTTTCTAAAAATACTGATTCAATTTAATACTGGGCTTCCTGGGCAAGACTTGTGATGAGCATGTTCAATAACAGGGAATAAAAAGGACTGTGTTTGTCTCTTGCAGCTTCAAAACGAGTTAGAAAAGGGTGAGAAGGAAAGTGCGGAGCTGCAGGAGTTTGCCAACGCCATCCTACAGCAGATAGCTGATCACTGCCCTGACATCCTGGAGCAAGTCGTCAACGCCCTCGAGGAGTCGTCATGACCTCGGTCCTGGCCCCACCGGAGCAAGCACACCCTGTGGCCAAGCCCCGTCAGTCCAAGGAGTCATGAGAATGGAGAGGAACGTGAAAGACAGGAAATGCAATAGAAACTTCTGGTGCACCTTTTACAAAGAAAACATAAGCAAAAAAAAAAACTCTAAGAACTCCGTGCTCCCTAGATTCTTCCAATCTATGATTAATCAATCATGTTTGCATTCATCTTCTCACTGCCTTTCTACTTTATAATCTACTTCCCTGTTGATTTTATTCTTGGTGTTAAGACTTTTGGATACGGCTAACCAGAGCTCTTTCAAGTCTATTAAGCAAAGAAGAGGGGAGGCACTGAATCCAAGTAGCTTTAGTTGAGGTTGTGGGAGGGTAGCCTTTGCCTTTTATTCACTCATAAAAGCTGAAAGCCTGAATTTCATTGTGCTAAAACCTAAAACCAAGTGTGCTGTGATTATGGGTCACAATTGGCCAGCATCATCTAGCTAGCTCAGGTCTCCCTGCCTATCTCAGTGTTTCTTATATTCTTAAATAATTAAGAGAAGAGAGGAAAGTTTCCCTATTTGGTCCCATTGGCTACTTCATCCAGCAGCTGGGGAAGAAGGTAGGCATGTTGGCACTTTCTGTTTACTTAACTTTGAATTTGATCTGACTAAAAATTTCTAAAATTTCACTGATCTGACTCTGAGGTGCCGAGTGTGCCGTATTTTCAGGTAATTATTTTCATCCCTTGGCTTCTTGGGTTTTTTTAGCTGAGCTTTCTCATCATAGGTTAATCTCCTGTATCTCTTACGCTCTTGTTTATATTATAGAGAGCACACCTCTTTCAAGCAGGTGTAGTCAACACACCAACCTCCCAGACTTAATTTTTCAGGCAATAGCTATGTGAACATGAACTGCCATCAAAATAGTCTTAGGGATTTCCTACAGAAGAGAATCGCATCATTTACCTTAAAAATATGTTTTGAAAACTAATCTTGGTAAACTAATTTAGGTAAACTGGTAAAAAGCTTTTTCTATAATTTAATTTATTTTGATTTACCCTAGGTCGACAAGGAATCAGTTTGAGTTCAGAGCAATAACCCATTCATAAAAAGAGCAGCATCTCTGCTGGAGCTGGCACCCAGCTGAATACACAGATATAACAGCACGGCTTTAGTTAAACCAATACTGTTCTTAATGTATACGAGGCCTTGGTCTTGCTCCCATCAGTCTCTGACTCTTGTTAAAGCCCCTGCTGACAGGTAACCTGACCTCCAACAGCAGACCCGTTTGCCTTTGGGACAGCAAATGGGAATCCCATTTTATGAGTAGGACAAGGATGTTCATTCTGGGGCTGTGCATTAAGGGGGGTGCATGTTCTCCCAACTACTAACATTTGTGTGTGTCTGGGGGCACCTGCAGGACTGAACCCTTTAACATCTCCCCAGGTACTCCTTAAAGGAATTATTCCCCTTCAGCTTTCTCATATTACTTAAGAGAACAAGAAGAGGAGGAAAGGAGAGCAACTGTCGACACAGCAGTGGAAGGAATCTTGGCTTCCTAGTTCCTTTTTTCCTAATTATGAATCCGATGATTCCTGTGGCCGTTGCTGTAGCTCCAGCTGATTTTAGAAATTCTAGACATATCAGCCAAATACGGTGTTCATCGTCCATCTCTCAGTAGACCTGAGAGATTCAGATGGATTCAGAGCCTGTAGTTTTATTTCGTATAACTTACTACGTTTTGAGCTTAAACACTAAACTGTTATTCTAAGGAAAAAGTTTCAGTCACTTTAAGGGGAAAAAAACTTGACTTCTTCATCTTTTAAACCCACAGCACAACTAGCACGACTCCCCTGTATGTCCTCGTCTCATTTTTATCTTCAGAAATGACTGATTTCTTCTGTTGGAAAGGAGGTCAGCAAAAGCTTGAAGAAGTTAAATGCACCCTGCTTTTCTCAAACCAGCGCTGAAAACTGAGCAAGACTGAGAGATCCTTTTTATAGCTGCATAGGCTCTCTTGAAAACTAATTACTTTAAATCACATCAAAATTAATTCTACTTTAACTGTTACCAAAAGATATAGTGGGTTGTCAACACTCTGCGATAAACACCACCATCTGCAGGGTGCCCAAAAGGACATGTTCATCTGCAGATATCTTTGGAAGAATAAACTGTATCAATAGCCAGATCTAAGCCTCCAAAGCAGGGCTAGTTCACACCTTGGGCGCATTTTGAACTAGTGCTTTGCAAATCCGGGAATGTGTCTTCAGTTGTCGCTGCAGTAATAGCCTCCATCCCCAGCCTTCTTTTCTGTCACGGAACGGGAGGGCGGTGGGACCGCGCGCGCTGCCGCGGGGGCCCGGAAGGCGCGTAGACGGTGACTGTACCCGCCAGCGAGCCGGGCCTCATACCAGCACCACCCCCTCGGCCCTGCGGCCTGAGTCAGCACGTTTCGATAGGAGCCGGTGTTTTGAAATCGTTCCTCTTGCTTTTTCTTCATCGCCCCTAATTACTCACTCAAGGAATTTAATGCTGCCTGTAAAACCATCACGGCCATCAGCCTAACATCATCGCGCCGCCACCACCGATCCTGGCTATCTCATTAACTTATATGGTCAGCTCTGCAGCTGCCCTGGTTCCCTGCTGTAAAACAATCCCTCCTCTGTGAGAAGCTGTGGAATTTCCCTTATCGATGGTTCAAATGACTCCTGCTTGTAAACCTCTTACCGAGATGCTCCTCGATAGGGTTTCTGCTGTAGGGGCAGGGGGAGGGGAGCCAAGGGTGGTCATTTCTGGCTGTTATTTCAGTTCCACTTGTTTAGCGCTTTGCCCAGGCGTCGCAGGACAGGTCGGGTTTTCGGTGCTGGTTCTTGCGGGTTTCTATCTCAGCCGCCGGCCTGTGGCAGACGTTTCTAGAAAGGAGAGGGCCTCAGCAAAGGGCGCGCGGCCGCCCTGGCAGCGCATGCGGGACCCGCGCGGCTGAACCCGGGTGAATCGCCCTGTTTACACTCTCCGTGTCTCCCGGCCTCTTCCTGGAAAGGATTTGTCAAGCCTGGCTAGTTTTCACACCGGCCATTTGGTCTTTATCTCCGCGCCACACACCTGCTGTTCCTCCCATCTGGGTTCTGGGGCCTTTGCAATTTTTCTCATTAACTCCTGTTAACTTCTAGGGCTTCTAGACTCAACCATCTTAAGCACTGATTTTAGACCTCAGTAAAGGGCTTTTGGGGAGAGAGCGGATCTCCTCTGGGAACAAACTTGATCTGACGATCTCCATTGAAATATTTCAGATGAACTCTCGATCCTGCTTACTGAATGATCTTGTCGTGTTGAAGAGCTCGAGGAACTTTGTGTTTTGGAGATGCTGCTGGCTGTGATTCAATGACCAGTGGTATTTTCTTTTCTCTTGTATGGGATACCATACCTTTGGTCTTAGGTGTTTTTAAGTGATGGATTTTGTTATCATAGTCCATCAAGATGTGGCCTGTCAGACATATGGCAGAATGGGCACACGTGTGCACATCCTGGATGCTCGTTCAGTTGCCCAGCCCACCACAACTCTTTCCAAGTCTTATATCCAGATGTCAGCAGACAGGGAGACCCAGACAGCACCCTAGAGCAACAGTCATCCAACAGAAGAGTAACTCTAGGAAATCCAGGTGCCGCCTGAGCCCAGAGTCCCGCTCCCAGGGTGTCTGTGGAAACCTGCATTTTCTCCTCCTGTTTAATGAAGTTACAGTTGCTAAGGGATTTATGAAAGTTTGTTTTTTTTTTTTTTCCTTTCAAGCTGTTACTTGTAGAGAACCTGAGATATGTAAGGACTTGAGCTCTCTGTAGAAGATTTTAAGTAGGTTATTTTATCTGGGTTTTAGCTAAAAAATAACTCAAGCTTGAAACCCATGTACAGTGTAAAAACTGACTCTCCAACTGTGCTTGATCATGATCTCCAGGAGTCCAAGGTCATATTTCCCTCCGAATCAAACCTCATGTAGAAACACTAAAAGGACTTTACAACACTAGAATTGCAGCGTGAGAACATTAGCACCGTTCGGTGATTGGAAGAACTGACTGGAGTGCATCCCAAGCCAAACTCTAAGCTCCTGGTATTCTCTCTCGTTTTGACTGCCTTTAACCAGCTTTCCCTCTGGGAAATGCCAAACCCTCCTTGGATTATCCACTTTTTGCCAAGTCCAGGGGATGGAAGGTGACGGGCACGTGATGCACGAAGCTCTAAGTGCCGTTCCTGATCGTACTGCCGGAACTGACCTTCTCTATCCGATTTTCTGGTACTTTGTGGCTCTCAGTATTTTGCACAAAGGAGCATTAATGTCAAAGATTCTGTACACATAACCCTGTTTTCTGAACCAAGGGGCCCCTCCTTTCCTTTGCCCCTGTAATTCCCACCTGTTTGCTGCTAATGCTCAATTTGTTGGGAAATTTCTACATCTGCTAAAGGGTTAACAGGGCTGCATCCCCCTCTCCTGCACTAATTGCCAATCTTGGCGTGTTTTATTTTTTGGTTTTGCTTTTTGTTTTTAACAAAGGGTGTAAAGAATCAGTGTGCTGATACCCTTGCAAAGTGCACGTGTCCCTAGCGCAGAAGTGCCCGAACTCCTCAGCGCGGTGAAACGGAAAGGGAAACAGCGCAGTCAAGGCACCCGGGAGCGCTCGAAGCCTCCGCTCCGCTCCCCACCTGCCTGGGAAGAGGGACCGCGCGAGAGGAAGCCGAGGGATACGGATAACTAACACTGCCCCAGCATAGCCGGGGTGGCAGGGTCAGGCAAAGGGCGCCCGGGGCCTCATGCCCGTCCCGGCGGCCTGGAGAGGGATGTGAGCGCCGGGGAATTTTTTTTAAAAAAAAAAAGCAGAGCGATGTTTTTAATTTTTTTTTTTTTTCCACGTAAATGGAAGGAACCTTACGCCACACGAAAATCCTTCTGAACAAAATGGCTGTGTCCACTGACTATTTTTAAAAAAGAAAAAGAAAAAAAAAAAAGAAAAACTGTTTCAAAACTTTTTAGTGTCAAAAGCATAAACACGAAAATCCTGATTTTTTCCAGTGTGTGTGGTGAGTGCTGTAACCCTGTCATCAAGTACCTCTCCTGACTTTTTCAGGGGTGTTTTTTCCTGTTTTGTTTTCTGCTTGTCGATATTGTCTGTGTGGTCCTAAGGCTGGGGCAGTTACCAACAATGTGTGTCTGTTGTCGGATTAAAAAAGATAGTAGTAGAACTGAAAAAAAAATGTGTTTTTAAAATATATAAAAATAAATTTCATCAAAAGGAATTCAAGTAAAGAACAACAAAGCCACGACTCCTCCTCTCGGGATTGCACGGAAAAGGATTTGTGGGCTCATAATTATAACCAGTTGCCTTTAACAGGCTTTTAAGGTCCAAGACAACTTGGCCTCTTAGGAAATGCTACAAAGCCGGTAGTTTAAAGTCACGCTTTCCCAGTTTTATACTGTACATGCTGTACGTGTAATGCAGAAATGGGGAAAATGAAGCAGTATCGTAGAAACCAGTCTTTTTTTCTTGTGACAGTTATCTACACTGGTTGCCCCTTAAAGTAAAATGTTGACGAAAATGGCCAAATATGTTTGGCCAAATTTTCGCTCTTCTCTGCATTACGTCTGCAAATGCCAGGGACATGTGCAAGCCGAGATTGCTTCGTACTGCTATTAGTTGCCTGCATGCCCATTTTAAGAATTGTATCTCGTCGTGTCCCATGTTGGTCACATACCCGCGGTTGATTGCGTTACAGTAAAGGACGAGCAGCTGCCTCTGCTGCAGCTCCATCAAAGACTGCATTGCCCAAAAGGCACTATGTGAGGATGAACCGTCATCTAAACCAAAAGCGCCCACACAAATCACTTTACCTGTGATGCTAGTAAAGAACTTCATTAAATGAATATATCTTTATATCAAATTTATCACATGCTACTTGTCTGCATTATGCACTTCAAATTTGGATTTTGAAAATCAAGTGGATCAGGTTTGCTTTTAAAATTTTTACATTTGCACTCTAGGTGCTGAGTATAGAGTGTGTTTTTTTCTTCAAAACTTTTTTTTTTTCCCATTTGGAGACTGATGCAAATGGGATGTCTTTATCACCTGCAGGCAATCTCATACATTGTTTAACGTGCTTGTCTAAAATCCAGATTTGGAGCCAGTCTTAAGCAGACGCTGCTCCTGTAACCTACCCGATCTCCCCAGCTGCCATGGGCACAGCCAGGGCTCGCTCCCAGTAAAGTGTGACCGCTCGTGGCGTTTCACTTCTTAGCAATATACACGAACGGGTCTCTCCTCCACTCCTGCTCGGGGGCAGTTGCATTTGATCCTCACTGGAATGCTTGTTACGGTATATCTGGGAAGGCCGTACCAGCAAACACCTTCGTCTGCTCGGTCTGAAGGATGATGAATCAAGTGGGACCATGAACAGGGGGATAATTTCTGTGCTTGTCTAACATGCTGCTCCAAGCCCACTGAAATAGTATATAGCCGTTTCCCTCCAAGCCGGTAAAAGATGAGGGCTGCACACCAGGTTCTGGTTTACAAGTTGCTTATGGGGGGGCAATCTAGGGGACTGCCCTAGGGAGTGAGAAAAGAAATCTGGGTGGTGCTGGATCCACTCTACGGACAGGGATCCCTCATTTGCTTCGGGAGAGACGTGTTGCACTTTAGTGGAGGGGGAGACGGGCTTTGGGTGTGGGATCTCGTGTACTTGAATTCCTTTTTGAAATCACAGCAGCGGGAGACATTGATGTCCGTGATGCAAGTGCGCACGCTGCCTTCAACTTGTATGTGTTTTATTGCTGGAGTCATGTTACTGACAGGATAATGAAATTGCAAAGAAAATGTGTTATATTCAACTTTGCCTTGATAATATAAACACTTTGTTTTTTTTTTCTTCTTTTTTTATTCACAGACTAAGTTCATCAGGAAATTATAAAATTATTTAAAAACTCTGTGCTGCGTCTTCCTTTCAGCGAGTTTCCGTGTGCCTCCTGCTCGGGCAGGCGCGGGGTGGCCCTGGCCGCTGACACGTGGCGCTTCCCTGAGAGCGGACGTGGGGTCCGGTTTGTTGCCGGTCAGTTGGGACAGCCCTTGCGGGGTCTCCGCTGCCCCGTGTGGCGGGGGATGCGCCGAGGCCGCCTGCAAGGCGCATGTGGGTCCCGGGAATGTCCCTTGTGCTCCTGCAACCTCGCGGGCCGGGGGAGTGGAGGCACAAGCCGCGCAGTTTAGAGCGAGCCGTTCCCATGGCCCGTCTCCCTCGCCTGTTTTCCAAATAAATGTGACTTAAAGCTTGCTAAAGCCTCACTGAATCCCAGATGTGCCTCCAGCGTTGAGTCAGTTTTGGGATCACGTCTTGCGGAGTAATGTGTTTGGAAAGGCTCGCTGTGCAAAGGCCAGCCGGCCTAGCCTATAGCGTGTTCCCCGTGAAACCAGGATGCAAGTCCTGCTCCCAAGGCATCGGCTGCCGTAAGAAGAGGAGAGAGTTACAGCTTTGTCACAGAAAATGACCCGTGCCCCTCTGCAACACTGAAGGAAATGGATTCCACCCAGTGTCCAGTTTCCAGCTGCATTTTGAGGACACAGGAAATTGCCTGAGTAATGTCACTATAAAGTCTCATTTTTCTGACATTTTTAACGTTCTGAAGAGAATAGCATTGCAACACTGGGGCTTGGTGATAGAACAATGTCCATTTGAAACACTCCGCCAGAGTCTCCGCAGCTAGCCCCGAACCCTGGGAGAACAGGCTACCCTAAGTCGGAGCTCTTGCTTTCTGATGAATTTCTCTTTTAAAGCCCCCCTTTTTCTTTCTCCTTTCATCTACCTGAAGAGCAGCAGTTTTTTCCCTGGAATTTCTTGCTGGCCATACCCTTTCTGTTTCCTGTAGATTTGTCATTTCAAGGGATCCTTAAGATACTGTTTCCGTAAGAGTGACTTCTCAAGCAACAGGAAAAAAGGCATCTAGATTGGAGTGCCTGCAAGTCCCACTCCCTCTGGTAACTGGATTTCAATCACTTGGTCTTCAATCAAACACATAGAGCAGTGTGTGGAAAAAGGATACATGGGGATTAACGGTCTCCAGAGCTTCGAAAGGAAGAGTCCATTGGCCTTTTGGTTCCTAGTCTGTTTTATGTTCACTTTAGCGTCTTTGGCTGAGAAGGGAATTCATGATTTCAGTCAGGCCAGGGTGTGCCTGGCTTTTACAGTGGAGTCCAGATCAGCTGAATGAAACCACATGCCACATAAATTTAACCAGTTGCAGTACAGTGGGATATCTGTTGGTCTGAAGGCAAGGGCCATTTCCAAGCGGTCCATCCCTTGGCTACGTGGGGACAAGCGGACAGCAGGAGTCCCAGGGCCCATGGGCGGGAGGGCACGTGTGCGAGCGGAGCGGGGCCACCAGCCCCACTGCACCCGCCGGCTCCGCGCGCGGTGCCTTGCAGCGCCCCACGGGCTGACTCATGCCTTGGATGGCCCATAACAACGCTGTTGCTGCTGCAACACAAAGATGCCAAATCCCTTTGGTGTATTATCAGGTTACGTTTTATGCATTGTGCAGTAAAACACAANCTCCGCGCGTGGTGCCTTGCAGCGCCCCGCGGGCTGACTCATGTCTTGGATGGCCCATAACAACAACGCTGTTGCTGCTGCAACGCAAAGATGCCAAATCCCTTTGGTGTATTATCAGGTTACGTTTTATGCATTGTGCAGTAAAACACAACGAGGCATCTGAATAAAATTGTCCGTGTTGACTGCGGCTGCTGTGACAGAAAGCAGGCCAGGCTACAGCGAAAACCGAAAGCGCTCAACCCTGTGAGCAAACACACACACGCGAGTTTAAACATTTTCCTCTCTAATCTTTGTCATGCACTGTGTAAAGACGGGTTAAGCGCAAGGGAGCACCTTTGCTGCCTGGCCTTCCCCATGCCCCATGCACATCTCCTTGGTGAGTCGCTCCCGTCCCCTGTTGCCTTCGCTCCAGCCTCCCACCTCCAGCTGCTCTGCAGAGCCGCGCTCTGAACTGCCGGGCTGATACCCAGAAACACCGGTACACAGCCTCATGCTCGGGTATCAAGCAGCAACTCAGAGCGCTGTGTGCGTTGGAGCCTCTGTGCTATGCAGAATCCCGATTACAATTGTTTCTCAGCAGTCTGGTAAGTATAACCGTGCTAGATAAAAGCCTGCTCTAGCCTAACACTGGGATGTAGGTCTAACTTACACCACTCCAGCAACCCGCGCTGAAACTGGATCAGGGATCGCTGGGAGCTGTGACACGTTTAGGCTCCCGTTTCCAACCGGCCCTGCTATGTCTGGGCTACATATGAGCCTCTTGCTTGCACGGATTGATGCTGTAAGGAGGCGTGAGATCTCCTGTCATGTGTAGGATTACCAAAAACAGATAATACGAGCTAATTCTCTGCACTAATGAGGTGATCTGTATGTGCGTGGTGACCTTTAGACTGAGTCAAGGATACCAAGATACCACAAAGATACCATGGGGCTCCTTCCATGGGGCTTCAGGGCATTTAGAAATCCTGGGTAAATGACCAAAGTCCTCTTTCCTTTTCCTGTCTTAAAAAGAAAGACACAGTCCAAAGAAAGGGAACATGCCCTGTCCAACTAAATATATTGTAATTCTGAACATATATAACAAGTATTACGAGCAAAATTTTCTTATCAAGCAAGCAGAGCCCAGTTTTGATGTCGATTGTATTTCTGATGGTCTGTTGTAGTTTCTAAGGGGAATAGCTGGGACCAATTAAATAAATAACTCTGCAGCTGATCCTGCCAGCATGGGCCTTAAACCTGGATGCTTTAAGGAGTGTGTTGACTAGCTTTTATCAAAGAAGAACAATTACAAAAATCAGTCACTAAGTAGATGAAACATTTAGTCTTCTGCTGTGCAGCTGGTTTGCGTGAATATGTCAGTTATTTTGGTGGGAATGCTGCGGCCGCAATGTCTATAGAAGCAACCCTTGTGACAAGTTAAAAGCATTTGGTTTCTTCATGTATTTAGAAAAAGGATGGGTTGCTGCTCTAACTCAAAACCCCTCCTAGAAGGATTTTCTTTCAGTTTGAGTAAACCTTTCATTTTCTGTAACGGTGGACAATTTTGGAGAACCACAAGTCTTTGAATTTACATGAACACTCTTAAACTCTATTATATAACGCATAGAAACTGTTTTTAGTTTTGAACAGTATATCATCTTGTAGGCCAAAGTACTGAAGTGCATGCATGCATATACACTGCTCTGTAGCTGTATATATCTGTGTGATAATATATATATATACATATAGCTGTATAGTAAAAAGTATATTTAAAGAATACGAAGTTTGCAAATTCTAAGGCCTGGAAATCAGAAAATCTACATGACTTCATGCATAATAGGCCCATGATGCAATTTTCAGTGATGTATTTACATAACTATTTCTTGTTTGACCTTTCCTTCATTAAGTGTGCAAGATGAAATGATTTCTTCAGATCAGTAATTACACAGATCCTAGTACTGCCTCATCCACGCCTTTCCCAAGACCACTGGTTTTCTGTTGCAAGCCTCTTATTACTTTGATTCTATAACTTGTCCCTCACATCAGTGACCTTTTAGAAACCAAGAGGCTTACTCCAATGAAGCAGGAATGGCCCTGAAGAACTTCCATATTTACACAAGACATGAGCTTATATCTGCTTTAACTTGTTTCTAAATTGAACCAGATCCTAACATTTAGGAAGGCCTAGACTTCAAATTCCACAGTTTGCAAGTGCCTGGAGCAGGGCATTTGGTCTGGCACAGCATATATATCTATATCATCCAGATCCAGAGCTGAATTTTGACACCCACACTTGCCCAAGCTTTCAGCTTGTCTCTTTCTCCTGATAGAGACGTCTGACCCTTCTGTGCAAGACATCTGCCAAGAGTGCTTAGGGCCACAAAGCACTTGCAATTTAACGGTGCTCCTCAGCTTTCCTCTGCTCCCAGCACGACACCTTCTCTGAACAGAGCCCAGCACTAACAAGGCCGTGGCCCCTGCAGTGGCTCCCAGAGCATGCAGGAACGTCCCTGTGCAGCCAGTCTTTGCACTTCGGTTGCCCCCACATATGGGGGCAATGGTTTTGATCACTGCAATCTTCACATCAGAAAAAGGAATTTTTTCGCCTCCTCAGATGGCAGAACATTAACTATGATCAGACAGTGTCCCCAGCCTCCAGCAAAGATGGCCTGGGAGTGAAAGCCTTAGAAGGAGATCTGGCAGCGATGTCATTCCTCCCCTCTTCCTTATGGTCTGCAAAATGCATCGCCCTTTGCAGTCATTGCCTGGTCATTCCAAGGCAGCAGCGCCAGCCTCCTGCAAAGTTCTGTATAAACTTTCTGAGACTTTATCCTGGTAGATAAAGTGACTGAAATATTACAAGAGGGGACAAGTATCTGTATCCACTTGTAGACTGCTATTACTAATGTCTGCATGATACTATCTCAGATATTTTATGACTTGGAGGACACGTGAAACACATGCATGTGTGATGTAAAGGCTGGATGCAAAATGCAGAAGGAGTTAGGTTTGATTTCAGCACCTCATTATTTTGATCACCACATGACTTCAATCATTAGTTCATACCAAAACACAGTTCAAGCTAGTATTTAGCATTAATATTTAGTATTAGATCCTTCGTGATGCTAGTCACTAAATTTTGAGAAAACAGGCAGTGAGACTATTAAGGATATTTTGAACAAGAGCTACTTTTGAGATTATGGGTATGCTGGGTTGATATCCTTCATTGCTATAGTATATTTTGGCTTCAGGTGTATTTTCTCAATTGAAGTAGTAACTCAACAAAATTATTTTCACACGGAGTCAGAGTTCGGCAGCAGCAGCCTGGATGGAAGAGCTGGGGTGCTCTGCAGGCCCGTGGCATCCCCAAGGCAAGGTAAGCTCAGCTCTTCCTAGGGAAGTTTCTCTTCTGATGTACACATCGCTCACCGTGGACAAGACCAGACATGCAAGTATAATAAAACTGCCACTTCTCCTGGTGCAGATAGCTTGCAACTTCAGCTGGATGTTAAATGTTAAACCCTCTTGGCAGCATTTGCAGCAGAAGCTGAAAATACCATGCTTTTCACCAGGCACCGTAAATACTGCTCCTAATTTCTCTTTTTAGATAACATAGCTTTGTGTTAGATGGGGATCTCTGTAAAATCCTGACCAAAGAGGGTAGTTTGTGGCTGAAGCAGATATTGCTTATATTGAAGGTTGGTTGTTCAGCAAAAGATGGGAGTTAGACCACTTGGTTTTCCTTTCTTTGCAGAATAAATAAATAAATAAATACATAAAAAATCCAGCAGAAATATGCATATACAGGATATCCTCTGTCTTAATTTCAGGGTAAAACCCATTTTAGCAGAGTGCAGATGAAGTGATAAGAAAGATATTAACTGGTTCATGCAGAGAATTTGGCTTTGTTCCCATGATGGTCTGTTTACTGCACCTAGCGTGACTGGCTCAGATTCATCTTGCTACAGATACTTAGGGTTCACAAAGATGTAAAATAAACCAGGAAGTCATCCCATGCATGGCAAGTCATGCTGATATCTTGATCCTCTATATAAAACAGGGCCTACAACAGAAGACTTTTTGGGGGAGGAAAAAAGGCTCCACTGAAGATGATTTATGACTGTGGTGAGGTCTTTCTGCTACTCAGCAAGCGAGAAGAGGACAATGGTAGCTGGCAGCTACGACTGGGGCTGACATACTTGACTGAGATTTGCATTGGGCTAAGAACATGCACAACCGCCAATTACTTAAGCTCAGCTAACACACAGCAATTTGTTAAGCAGTAGTAACTCAATTGCTTGCATTGTCTCTTCAAATGACACACTAACAAAAGGCTTTAAGGCGGGCGCTTCCAATTTTTCACTGCTGTCAACCTGCAGCGTATCTCAGGAAGCAGCACCCATTTTTATCCTCTTTCTTTAAGGCCAAAGCTGTTGAACATGAGAGGATGGCTGGTTACTCTTGGTAGCCTGCAGGGTTATCAGGTGGGTATGACCAGTGAAGGAACCATTTCCCTAGGCCAAATGGTTATACTGGTCACTGAGATGGAGGCAATAAGAACTAGAGTAACTCGCTCAGTCCACTCCAGCTTTTGCAAACTTTGACAGGACTATTTCTAATCATACAATAGTGCAAGGTCCCTATTTCTCCTTCCTGGTGATGAGGGAAGTGCAAATAATCAATGAGCATGGATAAAAGGAAGTATTTTCCCTTGGTTCGTTTAGGCCAGCATTCAAAATCCTCCATCGCAAGGATGCACTTCCTACCTGGGCCTTCTGAAGGGTCATCTCATGTTGGCTTGGCAGTAACACAGCTCCTTGAATCTAGAACAGAGATGCTGCTGGACCCAGTGTGAGAGGTGTGACGGCCTGGAGTCTGCCTGGGGACAGAGTGAAACTAAGGTTTGTCAACAACATCTAACCATGTCCGCAGCCTTCACGGGGCTCCTCTCGGGGCTGTAGGGATGAGCATTTTGCTGCACAACAGATGTCAGAGATGTAATGCACTTTTAGTCCTCACGATAGGCCACAGCCTCAGATTAACCTAAAGTGGGATTTTTGCTTCAAGGATAAGGGGCTGATCTTCATCCTTACATTTGAGGGCTCTAATTTGTTCCCATTGTGAACAGCGGAAGTGATGACTCTTGAAAACAACAGCAGTAATGCAATTATTTATGTTCAGCTGACAGAAGAGTAGATCAAAGCTATCTATAGAGTTGCAGACAAATATCACCATGGATGACCCAAAGGCGTCCTTTGTGTGAGGCGACAGCATGGAGCATGACTTCATTTGAAAATCAGCCTTAGATCCATACAGCAAAGTCATCCAGGCTAATGCTGACCCAGAGCTTTTCTTTGCGTTTGCTTACAACGGAACAGTGACAGAGGTTAGAGACGATGACGCCAGCTTTCCCTGTTTTTGTTTTTCTGGCAAGAGACCTTATTCAGCACAACAGTATCGCTTAGGCTCATCATTATGTGTGCAATCTTAAGATGGTATCTCGGCAAGTTCAGACGTGACTGAGACCTTTGAGTTGTGCTGCTGTGGGTGTATTACAGCCTGGCACTGTGCGGCCTGGATGTAATGGATCATTTGGGACCTTCTGTAAACGTGTGAAAAGTCAGTGAAACCGCAGTCACTCTACGGACAACTCAAAGCCAGGCCTGACCGGGCTCCTGCCCTTCTAGGTGTCTGTAGGCATCGCCCATCCTCACAGCAGTGCTGACACCATTAATAATTAACATCTTCTCCACCAGGAAAAGCCAAGGAGATTTAAGAAAAGATAGACAGCAAATCAACAAAAGAAGAAATCGAAGGTCGGCTCCTCCCTTGCCTTGTGTAGAGCTTTCCCTTGTCTTCCATAGAGCTTTCTCCACCCATGCCGGTCACAACTCAGGCCTCTCTCGGAAGATGCTGTTGTTGAATAGACTGTAGCTGCCTCGTGCTTGGGAAGATTCATGTAGCTCACTTACTTACAATAAAAAACATGTGATTATACTAAACACCAAATTTTATACATTCCCTAAGTATCAACAGAAATATATGGGGCCCTGCATCTCACATAAGCTGATTCCCTCTGCATAGGCCTCAGTGCACAGGTTATTCATACTGCTATAAGATGGATTATATACAAGCCAAATCTTGAAAGGTGTTGAACACGGCATCACATTTTATAATATTGGGCTCTGAAGCTCGATGATAGAGAGGCCTCCCCATCAGCTTTTACGAGAAGATTCCAGCTGTCATTGCTGGAGAGAAAACAAGAAAAATGTAGCTTGAATGAGTACTTCATTGCTCAGAGACAGGAATCAAATCTACAGAAATAAAGACCTCCTCAAGCAAAATAAATAAATAAATAAATAGATTATAAAAATAATGAAAAAAAATCTTGTGTGTGAATGTGCATATCACAAAATGTGAAGCAGCTTTCTGTGTTTTCTTTCTTTTTTTCTTTTTTAATATTTTTATTGCTGGTGTGTATAATTACAATGCCAGGATCTGTTAAAGCCTTTTTAGTGATTTTGGCTGATTAACCTTGGGTGCCATGAACTTGTGTGAACAGTATCTGTTCTGCAAAACATAAAGAATCAATGTCTCAAAGTAAAAATTCGGAGTATTGACTTTCTTGTGGACTTTCAGAAAATAAGGAACAGGTATGCAATTTAATATAAATTATATATAGGAATTCTCTAAGTCTTTAATCTTATCTTTACGAGAGGTCATGACGGTAATCTGGGCTGGAATCATATTGGTTTATGTCGTTAGTTGCTTTTCACACATAGACACATGCACACATTTCTTTCCTGAACAAACCTTTGAAATGTGCCAAGGGTTCCTGTGCCTCAGGACCACCAGTGGCTGCGTACAGCCCTTTGCCTGGTGTCCGAGTGCTTAGACTATCTTCAGTCCAGTATCCGAGTGCCTGAGCAGAGAGATACCTGCTGCCATGTGGGATCTTCTTGCTTCGTGTCTTGCAGCTGTGACGGATTATTAGAATTTTCCTTTCTGCCTACTTTGTGTGCTTTCACGTTGCTCTTTGTGTAGGCCTGCACACTACCCTTACTGTATGTATTTGTTTAGAAGCCGTGTTGTCTAAGAAATGTGTTTATATTCCCTTCAGCTTGTGCTGTGAAGGTGAGTCTATTAAGCAAAGGTGTTTGTCATCAAAGATCACCTCAAAGCCTGCAAAACATGACGATTTCCATCCCAGGGCCCTGCTGTCATCTGTTTGGCTTGCAGAATGACTTGCGTGCAGCAAGGGCAGGACCGGTGACACCACGCTAAGCCTTGCTTGTGCTCTCCAGTGCAGCCTTGGGCTTTGTGGGACCCAGCAGTAAGCTGAACGCACGCTGGGCTGGGAGCAGGAACACACCAGGGTGGTCCCGGCCTTTGGCCCTGCAATGGGGCCAGGGAAGGGGATGGTCCCTTTTATCCCATCTCTCAGCCTCCAGCCCACCCGTTCTGCAACGTCCATAAGAAAGCTGGGTGCAATATGCAAATTGTGGGCCTTTTTTTTCTCCCTTTATCCAAAGTTACTCTGCAATATTAACCCCAGTGATCAGCAGGAGAATGATCTGCTTTCACCTTTTAAGTAAGTGTTGGATCCAACCAGAAGCATGTCTTGCTTTCACGGTAGAAATTAGAGAAGGATGCTTGAGCCAGTGAGGACAGAAACTGCAAATGGAGAAGCTAAGCAAGAAGGGGAAAGGAGATCCCGGCAGGCAGAAAGGAAGAAAGTTTAAATGGAGAAGTTGGGCAGGAAGCACGTAGCGGAGCGCCGTGAGTTATGAGCATCTGCCCGGATTCCCCAGATGCCGCTTCGGGGAAGGGGCTGCGGCTGCCGCGATGCTGCGCGGAGGCGCACGGCCTGGCACGCGCCTCCCTCGGCCCGGCCAGAGGCACCGCAGACATCTCTTGCAAATCGCAGCCCGCGCCTGCCCAGCGTGCCCCAAACCCTGGGGATCGATCAGCTGCTCGGGGACGTCTTCCTGCCAGCTCCTGCGCTGCTTGGTCTGCCAGCCCAAACGCAAGGCAGAAATTGGACTTTCCTCACTTCCTCGCACCCAGGCGTTGCTGCAGGGCCCTTCCAGAGCCCAGCATCCCCGCGGCGTGCCCAGGCCATGAGCAGAGCCTGCCTCTGCCCTCTTCGCCCAGCTGCCAGCACCGGCCGCAGCATCGCCCTGTCCGCACACGTGTGCACGAGCACACGCGTGCACGAGCATGGACACACGCGTAAGACGCACACGGGGCTGCCGAAGCCGCCCGCGCGGCCGGTACCGAGACCCACGCTCAACTGCGCCGTGGAGCTCGCGGCCGCAGGAAGCCGTCAGGGCCGGGGATTAGGTAAGCGCGCAGCGGAGGGCCGGCCGTTTGCACAGACAATAGGAATATCCAGGGCTGTCGTAACTCACGCCGATAGCAGTTTTGGAAAGGATGTGAAACTCCTCGCCTCGGCGCGGAAGCCAGGCCAGAGCGCTCGGGCCCGGGCCTGAGCGGTGGGGAGCAGGGGGGCTCAGTGCCTGGCCACGGGGGGCCCCGCGCGGCCCCTTGGGGCTCGCTGGGCGCCTGCCACCCCACGGCCCCACGGCGTGGGCCGGGACGGCCGTTACTGTTTAACCGGGCCGGGCGGCGCAAGAGCAGGGCCTGTCTAATGATAAACCGGGAGGCACGAATGCCGCCCGCGTAATCCGGCAGCGGGGCCGGGCTGGCAGCCCGCGGGGCCGTAACCCCCCGGGGACCCTCCTAGCCTGCGGCTGAGGTGGAGAAGCACGAAAACGCCCGTCCTGCAGCCGCAGCGGCGCTGCAGGGCGACACTCGGCCCCTCTGCGCCCCGTGCCGGGGCCTCGCGCGCAGGGTGGCAGCGGCCAGCGGAGGCGGTGGGACACTTCACCCCCCGGAGGCAGCAAGAGGCTCCGGGCTGCCAGGTGGAGCCCCGGTTTGGCTCCGGCCTCGTCTCGGCAGGGCGGCCCGGAGCCCGTGATGGATTTTACTCGGTGATGTCAGGCCAGATGAATCCTGGTTTAATTGACCGTGGGTGAAATCGTGCTTCGATGGTTAATGTTATACTTGGGGCTGGGAAAAACTACTGCAAGATCATAGCAATTAGGGCTGGAAATGATTCAAGTCCTCTAATTTATTTCCTCTCTCCCCCCCGTTGCTGTCTCTCCCGAGGGAGCGAGGCAGCAACGTTCCCAACAATACGTTCCCAAATACGTTCCCCGGTGCTTGTGCCGCACCTGCCGTGGTGACTCAAGGACCGGAGCATCCATGTGTCTCTGGGGAGACGGTCCCACCGCTTAAAAGACGTCAACATTAGGAAATGTTTCAGAAGTTTAGCCTACATTTCCTTTTGTGGAGTGCCACAAATTCCCAGGTCATGAGCTTTATGCCTCCAGGAAACTGGCTGCTTCCCATGAGGGCAGCAGCTGGGAAGAAGGTGGTGGTTTTCGGCAAGGTTTGCAGGGGCAGGTTGGGAACAGGGGGGTGGGTCAAGGAGGGTTTTCACACCTGTGAGGCAGGTCAGGCCAGGTAACATGTCTGGAATGAGCCCTTCCTTGGCAGCTGCTGGAGATATTTTTTTTTCCATTTCCAGCTTTTTATTCCACAAATCCCATCTTGACTCATAAAAATCTCACTCCTGGAAATGTGTTGGGTTTTGCACGATAAACTTGCCCGATCTGATTTGTTCCTTGCTCCTAACCCCCACCACAGGAGTGTGGGGCAGGTGGCAGTTAAAGGACACATGTGCATGCCAGTGAAAGAAGTAAGTGCAAAGAGGTGTATTGGGTATTGAAAGATGCCCCAGAATGGTCAACAGTTTGACTGTGACTCTGCCTTGCATGAAGAGATGACACAAGACCATCTGATCAGGGGAAAGCTTGTTGCAGAGATGCAACAGGGACAGGAGGAAAAAAAAAAAAAACTTCCCAAAAGATAAGAGTTTATCAGCATCACAGAAATGCTAGGCTGGACTTATTTCTACAAAAGGAGGAGTTGGGACCACATTGCTTACACTGGTGACACGGTCTCCCTTTTCTGAACACACTCTGCAGGTCATGCTGTTTTCAGAGTGACTTATGTTCCTTGCGCTGTATGGGTTAAACTACTTTTTGCAAACGATCTGATGTAACAGCTTTGCTGGTTGTGCTGTCACACTGTCTCCTATCATTATTAGTCACATCCAAGACTCTGGTGGTGAAGTCCAAGCTCCACCCAGATCCAGTTGTGGACAATGCTCATTATTAAATCGGGCAGGCTTAGTCATATCTTGTAAGGAACATCTGGACAACTTGTTCAGTGCTGAGACTGGACAGACTCCTCCTGCTGGCAGCTGGCGCCCCTGGCACCTCATGAGGATTGTGAGGGTATAATCTGCTCTGCTCTGCGAACGGAAGAAGAGCTTAAATGGGCAAAAAAAGGCTATGGTATTCATGGGTGAGCATTCTGGCGCAAGACAAAGCAAACCTGGGGGAGAAACTGGAAGCAACAAAGACAACCTGCTTTTCTGCTGTAAAGAAAAGCATCAAAGCCATTTCCAAAGAAAGGGCAGCATGACGAAAGGCAGCAGTGCTCACCCAGCCACACAAACACCCAGGACTAGCTCATCCATAGCTTTTACCAGAGCTGGCAGGCATGCACGGTCTTCTCCCACCTGAGAGCCCTGCCACACATCTCGCTCCTACATGCTGCACTGCTGCCTACCTCCCGTCCAGCCCTTTGCGTGGGCAGCCAGCGTCTCGCGTTTGAGCTGGCATCTGACCCGAACAACTGCAGCCTGTGGCAATTTCAAGACTGTGCTTCCCCTCTAATCAGCTGGTGTTTGCAATACCAACTATTATCTTTCTAGCCGTACCCTGCTGAGGACAATGGCTCCTTATTTCCTACCACAAATACTGGGTTCCTATTAACCTCCTGCTGCCCCTCCTCTGTCCCCCATCCACATTAAAAGAAAGCATCCTTAATGACTACAGTGACGGGAAACACGGCAACAGACAGTCATAAATTAAGACTCACTCAGAGCTTTCAATTATTTGTACCCTTCATCCTCTGTTCAAACACTTACCTGCTGCTTGGAAAATGCTTTCATGGATATTTCCACCCTGAACACGAACGGACACTGGAAGCTATTTGAAACCAGACACCAGTGTACGGGTGTACGCCATGTAAGAAGTTGGTGTAAATCCGAGTAATTCCAGTGGGCCGCGTGCCTCCCTTCCAGTATGATCCTGAAGGTGGATGTTTATGGGTCGGCACAGCAAGGAGCCGGGTCTGGCTGCTCCTTGCCCTTTGCACGAGGCTCCGCAGCTCCTGCTGCACCGAGACTTTGGATTCCTGTCACCGTGGGGCCCAGAGATGGGGACCCAATGCAACAAGTGCAAATCCTGGCTTAGCTTGGGGCTGCAGGGCTGACACCAAGCTCAGAGCTGGGCCTACAAATCCCATCTTTATGTGCTGACACGCACGGTGATCCCAACAACTAGGCACTGCTCTTGGTTACACCAACGTATGTTTGCAGTGATCCCGCTAATGCCCATGCAGCTACCTCCTACTTCTGCTGGGGAAAGTGTGAATAGGCTCTGGCTATGGAGCTGCAAAGTTTAAGCGACAGGATGGGTGGGTGGAAGTGGCAGAGAAGCGCAGTGTGATCCTCACATTGTAGGCAACGGATGGGCTTGCCTGCTGACAGCCAGCCCCATCCTGGGCTCCAGGTGAGTGGCCCACTGCTGACCATGTCACTGCAGCCTTTTTAGCAGTGTCCCTGCACAGGACTTGTCCACCTTTGCACCCTCTCTCCAAACCACCTCTGCCCGCAGAGGCCAAATCTGGCAGAGAGGGGCCAAAATCCCCGTTTGCCATTCAGCGCGGGGCGGCTGAAGCCTCGGGTCACAGCCTCTCCTCGGGGCAGAGCCACAGGCTGCAGGGCCGGTGCCGCAGGGGCTCGTGCTTCCCGCACAGCCGCGCCTGGCGCGGGGGCCTGTACGACGGGGCGCCCAACGCGCCGCAGGGCGGGCTCCCGCGCTGCCCACGGGGCGCGCGTGGGGACGGGGCTCCGCGGAGG